>OU611764.1:6811759-7036448 GCA_914767535.2 Dunaliella primolecta
AATTTTTCTGGGCCACTTCTACAGAGTTCTAAATATATAATTAGATTCCTGAGCTCAAGAACTGACGATTGGCACCCTCTCAGTGCAAAATGGGTAAAAGGTGAAAGAAAAAGAGGGGGTCTGTGTGCATGGCTGGGAGTCAGTGCCATGCGCGCAAGGGTGTGGGCAGCAGGGAGTGTGGAAGCGAGCGTGCGGCAAACCAATCCAGACTTCTAAGATAGTGACAATGTATGATGTGCTCTTGCATGGTGAAGTCAGGAGGGCAGTTTGTGGACTTGCAAGCCAGTTATGGGTGCCTGGGAGTGCAGGTAAGCATGGGCGTCCACTGCTCAGTGTTTGCCCCATAACTCTGCTGCACCTTGATATTTCAGTGTGGTGAATTTGCAGATGGATAAAGGTTTCAAAGAGGAGCAGATTGGTGCTCTTTTTGTCCGAGTGGGGTCACTGGGAGGGGGGGGGGGGGGGGGTCAGGGAGGTCCGACCCCAAAATTTAGTATGACGTCCTTTATTACTTTTTTTGCCCTCCTGCTTCATGACTAACTTATCCAGACTGATTCATCCTCATTCGTAATGTCTAACTTGCAATGCTCTGCTCATCAGAACTTCCTCATCTCGCTCATCAAGCCTTGCTCATCAAGCCTTGCCCATCATGACTTCCTCGTCCAGACATGCCCATCAGTTCTTGCTTCTGTACCTCGCTGTCAACTTTCACTCATGATGTCCTCATCAGGACTCGTCCGTCATGTCTTACTCGCAATGCCCTGTTCATCATTGTCTTCTTCCTCATCCTGCTCGCCTCATCTCACTTTTCGCTCACACAATGTGGCCGGTGCATGAGCAAGTGATGGCGCTTGCTTACTGCGTCTTGCTCATCACCCTTCTTGCTCGCCCAGTGTCGCTGCTGTTGCATGAGCAAGTGGCAGTGGCGGCCCTCAGCAGCAACATGCTGTCCCACTCGCTTGACATGGTCTCATTGTGTTCAACTTGTCACAACATGCTCATCACCCTTCTTGCTCGCCCAGTGTGGCTGTTGCATGAGCAAGTGGCGGTGGCTGCCCTAAGCAGCAACAGGCTCTCCCAAGCTGCAGAACTCATCATGGCCATCGAAAAGAAGTTTCCAGGCAGCATGCGCATGAGGAGGATCAAGGTGAGGGAGATGACGGTGGTTATGACGACGATGATGATGATGGTGGTGGTGGTGATAACTGTGACGACAACCACAACAGGGGAGCCACAGTAATGTCGGTGATGCCCTCATCAAGCATGTTGTGTGCAAATCCCTACTCCCAACAGTGGCTCAAGGCAATGGCATATGCATAGAACACGCTCTTTTCCATTGAAGCAATCAACCGGGTGTTGGTTCGGAGCAGGTTCTAGGCACATGCCACCCACCAAGCATTTTAGCACTTTTTGGGTGTGCCCAATTTGAACAACGAATGTACTGATCACGCGTCCACCCGCCATGCTTACTGAGGCACATACGAATAACACATCCTGATAAAATAGAAGCACAATTAAGCACAGCTAATAACACTGAAGTACACACAAACCTAACAGCATACAAATAGTGTGTATTGGCCAATCACCATGCTCACTGAAGCACATACTAATGATACGTCCTGATAAAATAGAAGCACAATTAAGCACAGCTAATAACACTGAAGTACACACAAACCTAACAGCATACAAATGGTGTGTATTGGCCAATCACCATGCTCGCTGAAGCACGTACTAATAACACGTCCTGATAAAATAGAAGCATGATTAAGCACAGCTAATAACACTGAAGTACACACATACCTAACAATATACAAATGACACATACTGGCCACTCACCATGCTCGCTGAAGCACATACTAATAACACGTCCTGATGAAATAGAAGCATGATTAAGCACAGCTAATAACACTGAAGTACACACATACCTAACAACATACAAATGACACATACTGGCCACTCACCATGCTCACTGAAGCACCTACCTGTAGGACCTACCTGTAGGTTGTCATCGGCAACCCTGCGCTCAAAACTACTTTCTCAATCTCGCTCTGATTCCACACCCCTGTCAATCACAATGTTTGGGTTTCTACACGTTCCTGCAATGGTATGCAGCCCCATTCCGCCCACAATGACGCTATATACGCTATACGATTTCCAGTCGTCCGCACACCCATAAGAAAAAGAATTGCATGCAAGGGCTGCTATTCAAGGGAGGCCTGGTCAAAGAATGCAATTTGATGCATGTTCTAGTAGACATCATGATGTTTGTGCAATTGCACAGCTTTTTGAACAATGCTTGGTGAAACAGGTGCCTCGATTCAGAAGAGTCTCCTGATGAGTAGCTGCACGCACATTTCCATAGTAAACCTCATGCAGCTATACTCATGGTGTTCTAGAATCTTGCATGTTGCTGCGCACTCTGTTTGCTGCTCCTGCTGCTGCTGCTCTTTAAAGAGGAAGGGCCTTAAAGAAGCTATGCATTCTCTGATGTTGGAGTTCTCTGAGGCTCGCCTACAAGCCTTGCAACCTGCTCCTTGTACCTAAAATCCCCTGTTGATCAGTTATTGTTTTCCCACCTTGACCCACAGTTCCAATGCTTTGAGGTGGCCACAGTCATCCGGCAACATCAAAAGCACTACTTTTGCAAAACGATGAAGTTATTTTTTGCTACTTGTTTTGCTCCAGTGCGTCTTGAATAGTGTTGTTCCAAGTGCTGGATTTTTTTGCAAAGTCTCAGGAGTGATGTTTGTTGCACAGGGTATGTACTGGGAGGCCAGGGGCGACTTCAACCAAGCAGAGGCCGCATACAAGGCCATTCTGCTGGAACAACCTAACAACGAGATGGCGCTGAAGAGACAGGTGCGCAGATGCAGCCTTGCAGGTCTCTTTTTGCGATCCGATTGCAGAGAAAATGAAGGACCGCGCAAGGACTGGCAAGGACCGTGCGAGTTCCGGAACCTTGGAACTCGAGCACTGCGTTTTGTTGAGCTGGAATTTTTGAAAATGTGTAGGTGTCAGTAGATGCCAGAAGGTGCGGAAACCTGCTACAAAGTTTCAGGCTGGAGTCTTTGAAAAATATATCACACATACGACCTATGCCATTCCTCTTATCAAAAGGTGAGGGAGATGCAGGGCAACAGAGCCAAACTCCTCTGTAGGTGTCGCTCTCAACTCACAACTTAAATCGACAAGAAACAGAAGCAGGGGCCTCTGTTGAAGGAGACACATGGCCCTTTGAGACAATGTGTGTCTCCTTTCTTAATATGATGTGCAGGGTGTTCTTACTGCCCACTGTTTTTCTGTTTTCTTCGTTAATGGGCTGAGAGCCTCCATCTAAGCATGCGCGAGTCGAGGACTTGCGGTCATGCACTCCAACCCCTGAATTATTCTGCTGCAATGACAAGTGCATGGATGGGTGCTCTGGCAGGGGCTTCAGGTCCAGTGACACTCATGAAATTTTGTAGAAGTGGTCTAGAATATCCTGGACATCCTGCAGGAGGACTTACGGAATACATCTTTAAATTCAATCATCAACTCAATGCTTGCAATCCTGGGAATCCTCTCATAACCCTACGCCACAGTAATCCTCTCACTTGCAATCCTCTCATAACCCTACGCCACAGTAATGCCTGTGCCCCTCCGTCATAACCCACGTCCTCTCTCATGACCCTCCGTCGTAACCCATGTCCTCCGTCGTAACCCATGTCCTCCGTCATAACCCATGTCCTCTCTCATAACCCTATGCCACAGTAATGCCTGTGCCCCTCCGTCACAACCCACGTCCTCCCTCATAACCCTCTGTCGTAACCCATGTCCTCTGTCATAACCCACGTTTTCTCTCATAAACCTATGCCACAGTAATGTCCGTGCCCTTCCTTCATAACTCACGTCCTCCGTCATAACCCACGTCCTCTCTCATAACCCTACGCCACAGTAATGCCTGTGCCCCTCTGTCGTGACCCACGCCCCTCCTTTCATAACCCACGTCCTCCTGTGCCTGTGCTCGTCATACTTTAATGTGCCTTTACTTCTTTACCGGCTGTCTTGGAGAGGCCTACAGCTCTTGCGCATAAAGAAGTCCTCTGTGTAACACCCCTCTCTATTGTGCCTGTGGCCCCCACGCAGGCTGCCTTGGAGTTGTCGAAAAACAACATGCCCGGAGCTGTAGATGCAATACGCAAATACTTAGATGTGTATGCCAATGACAAAGATGCGTGGGAGCAGTTGGGGGAGCTGTATTTACAGGTGAGTGAATTCTGGTGGTCAACAGAGTCCACATGCTTTGGCAATCTGCATCCGATAGAGGATTCTGACAGAATGGGGCCCAAAAGGGGCGCTTCTGCTCACCTCAAAAGGAAAAAGGCATTATGTGGCATTCTGATGAGTGATGGACCAAAATCAAGGACTCATTTTTTTGGAAGGGTGCTTTGAAAAAACTAGTCCACAGAAGCTTTCAAACTTGAGGGTAAAATGCATGAAGGTACGTACATCAGGATCAGATCAGCTTGGCCCCCTGTGATATTCGATACTGCTTGCTAGCAGGTGTCCTTGTTCCGGCTAGCATTATTCTGCTGTGTGGAGTTTCTGAGCCTGCACAGGCATCACTGTGGCGTGAACACCCGTTGCTGCATGCTTGCAGATGTCCTTGTACCGGCAAGCCCTCTTCTGCTATGAGGAGCTCCTCATGTTTGCACCAGCCAGCGTGGCTTACCTCACACGGTATGGCAAGATCCCACCAATGCTTAGTGATGTAAGCGCCAGCCAGCGTCGCTTACCTCACACAATAGGGCAGGATGTGTTAGCGTATGTGCCGGACAACTCTGATGGCATCCGTCTGAGAGCATTTTTTTGTTGGAACCAAATGCACCGTCCAATTGGTATGCTGCAGATGGCAGGGTGTGCTCATGCATGCGCCGGGCAATTCTAACTAGGCGTCCGTATGAGAGCGTCTAGTGTTCAAGGAACGGAAAATGTCATTCGATTAGCAAGTTATGTCTTATGGAATGCGTGGTTATAATGGGACATGCCATGCATACACCAGTATGCATTATGCATGACACATCGTCCATAAAATTGTCATTTGATTGGCAAATTGCAAGTGGCGGGGTTGCTTGTGCATGTCCGCTTGCGCATGTGTGCTTGTGCATGTGTGCTTGCTCGTGTGTGCTTGTGCAAATCCGCTTGTGCATGTGTGCTTATGCATGAGAGTGACAAATGGGACACATAGGCTCATCTGAAGCCTTTGGTCCACAGAATATGTGTGGGCTTGTTGCTTGCCAACACTGGAAAATGCCGTCGTCAGCCAGCGTGTGCTGCTTCACGCAAGGAGACAGGAGTGCACCATTCCTCTGGGCCCTTCATGCTGCAAAAGTGCTTCACAATTGCCTGTGACATGCATGGTCTCCAAAGAATATATATATATATATATATATGTATATGTATATGTACATGTATACCCAAGGCCGAGCAACTGTATGTCCCCTTCACCAAGAGAAGAAACAAAAGAAAGAGGTCAAAGGGAGGGCACCACAAGGGTGCTGGCACACCCACAGTCTCCTTTGGCTGTGATACCTCATATTGAGGCCCTGCCTTGGTGTGCAGCACGCAGTGCCTACGATAGCACTGCAGACACCTGACACATCGGTTTAAAAGGCTGACGCTGCTTGTAATGTTCCATCAGCAATCTTCAAAAAAATTACAAAAGATGTGGGCTGTGGGTCAAGCGCTATAAATTGGGAATCATGGGGCAAAAGCTCTGTGTGTGTGAAAGTGTGTGGTCCTGAATGAGGCTGCATAGATGACCTCACAAGGGCAAGCACACCTCGTGACCGTCCTCCCCTCTTCTGCATGAAGCATTTCACCCTTGCACTTACATTTGGCTGGCGTAGCTTCAAGGCCCGAGATGCACCAACCTAGGGCCTGAGACTGCTAAATGCAAGTTACATATGTGGCTAGCAATGCACTTACATGTGGCTAGCGTAGCTTCAAGGCCCGAGATGCACCAACCTAGGGCCTGAGACTGCTAAATGCTGCAGGCAGCCTTGTTAGCACAACACTGGGATCCTGTTAGTTACAAGTTACAATGGGGTGGGATCCTGTTAAAGCCGGCATGCCTGCTTCTGTTCATACCTGGAGGCACAGCCCATGCCTGCAGTGCTGCTAAAATGCTGTGCACATAAAGCAGCAGCAGGCCTTGGCTCTGCGAGTCCCAGTGGGTCTGTACGCCAATTTCCCTTAGCACCACGCTTAGTGCAAAAGGGGGTATTGGCACGCCTGGGCATGAGCACCTTCATCAGCACCTTAATCATCACTGCCCGGCTGACTCTCTCGAACACTCGACAACAACGTGCTAACCCACGTCTGCAGGGTCGCTGACATCCTGTACACTTTGGGTGGCAACAGCAACCTGCGCCAGGCACGCGCGTACTACTCCAGGGCGGTGGACTTATCGCAAGGAGCTAGTGCGCGGGGCCTCTTTGGCATTCTGGCATGCTCGGCTGCTATCACAGACAAGGTGATTGGTACCCATGCTGACTTTATGTACTGCTTCTTTGCTGTGGCCAGTGCTCCAGTCTTTAGAGGCAGCTGCTGGGCAGTTTCTGTGCACCATGCTATGTGTGCTCCTGTGTCAAATTGCACGTGCAGAGCTCGTCAAGAGCAATCCAACCCACTGAACATGAGGAAAGTAAAAATGGCATAAATATGTGATCACTTGGGAGACCCTACTGCCAACCATGACCTCACCTTTGTTTGCAGACAAGCCACTGTCCTCTCAGTTTGTCCCTAGCCCCAAGTGTGCCTGATCAAGTCATCCTCTTCCAAAACAAACCCCATGCTTGTACACACTGTGCATGTGTCACCATAGAAAAAAGCTGTCTGCCTGTGCTCCAAGATGGCCTCTCAGCAAAAGTCTTCCCTTCAGAGCAAACGCTGTGCTTCCACACAGCACCCCCCCTCTGTACTCAATGGCCCTGTGGTAGACGCCTGGAGGAGCACCCTCCCTCTGTACTTGATGTCCTCTTGTGATAGACACCTGGAAGAGCCATTTCCTGTGTTCCGGCATATCCTCGCAGCATCTTCCACAATCCCGGCTTTCAACCACGCGCCATGCAGCAGTGCCATGCCAGAGTGAACCTAGAGAGCACCTGATACCAAGTGCAACTTCCAACCACAAACAATCTGCATGCCCTGCAGCCCATGCTTCAAAACGTCCTTCCACCAGCTTATTTGTTTCGAATTAGTTGCCACCCAGCATTGGCCTCAGACATTCCAATTTGGAAACTGCATTCAATCCTTATATGAGGTCTTTTCAACATTGATTGCTGCCCTGCAGCCTGTTCTCCAAGACGACCGCAGCCGTGCCCAGATTGAGCTACCTGATCTTGCAGCCTCCAGCCTCATGCGCATGTACAAGCAGCATGCTCCTTCCAAAGTGGCGGTGGTGCAGTCTGTGCTGGAGGATAGCCTTCCAAAATCCAGCTAGAAGCACACACAATGCAAGCACCATGTTTTCCGAGGGTTTGTGCATACCCTTCCCAGCTCTGGCTGCAAGCGCATGAATTGTTCTTTGAAGCTCCAAGGACTGTGTAGAGTTTAGATTTCAGGCTGCTACCCTCTTGGACAAATAGTAGCGACGCCAAAAATAAGAAAATGTGCATGTAGTGGAACACTCCAGCTTCCTGTTTAGAGAACTTATTCTGTTATGCATGCAGCTTTTGGGGGGCGGGCGGTCGGCCTTTGGCACTCTCTACATCAATTAAGGGGAAGATGGCCACCTCTGTTTTAGGACCGCAAAATCCTTTGGCGCACTCAGAATGGAATGGCAGGCAGGGAACGAAGGAAGTATAACCAATGAGCAGAATGAAGTGACGGCCAATGGTTCCAATTCCCCAACAGCAAGCAGAGTCAAAGTTACGAAGGTGGTAGAGGAGGATTTGTGGTGAATGGAAGACAAGTATGGACTCCTGCGGGAGGTGATGCTCTGAAGACACAGGAAAAGGCCTGTGAAACTTTTAAGAGGGGGTTATTTGAGGCCCCAAAACAGGTGTATTTCGCTTCCATCATAGGTGCCTTCAACTGCCAGCTTTGAAGTGTGGGTTCCTCTGACTAAAATTTCAAACCTGCTAGCCGCGGCCAGTACTTGAAAAGGAAAGGGTCACATAGCTGTACCTGCCTACGAGGGCAGCTTAGCTATAGCATAAAAAGAGATGCCTGCAACCAAATCAGACCTAAGCTTCAGGCTGGTAAAACAGAAAAGTTTGAAGTCTAAAGCTATTTTTGTGTTGCCCGAAAAAAATAAAGCAGAAATACATAGGAAGTATAGGAATAGTACTTGAAACCTGCTAGCTGACAGGCGCCTGCCCTTTTAGATTACCAAATCTGCATTCCGGACCATCCACTGCACCGAAATAGGTGATTTATAGTGATTTGATGTCCTGGTATCAAAATGACACCAGTGAAAAGGAACAGAGAGAAAAGACTTGATGGTTGGTGAGGTTCAGAACTCAAGCCAATTACCTTGTTGAAAAAGAAAAGATGAGTATACGCAGGCCAAGGGCCGCGTGCATTAAGGGAAGGTCCCCTAACTGGAAAATTAGAGGCCTCACCAGAAGGCCCTCTAAACCTACACTAGACATAGCTAGCCAAGGAGAGAGCCGGAGACAGATCTAATGGGGATTTGGAGGGTTGCTCGCCAAGCTCCTGGCCGCCTGGACTCTCCTTCTCCCATCCTCCGCCGCCGGGCGCCCAGCAACACCCCCCCCCCAGAAGCCCCCGTGAGGACAAAGAGCATACCTAGTGTTAATGATAATGGTTAATCTTTGAATGGCATGGTCCCTAAGCTTGGATGCTAGTGATTTAGCTTTTCATTTGGTAAGGCCCACATTCATATGAGGTTTGATTGTATACTCATTCAATGATTGTAAATGGTGCCAGCCACCCCAATTAAGATGATGTGCAGAGTCGCTAGGTTATTCCTGTTCGGATTCCTTGAGCTGCGGGTTTTCTTGCGGGAAGTCTCGTTATGGTCTGAGAATGTTGAGTTGCTGCACATTCGAGAGTGATGAAGAGATTCGTGTCAGGGCAGAATTTCAGTTCAACAACTTGAAGGTAGTTGTCCCTGTCCTGAGGGAGATCTTGGAGGGATTAAGGTGAGCTTGTCTGCCTGGAACAGGGTGCACAAAGAGAGCATCAGGGCGGCTTTGGTGCCGGGCAGAGGAGCCAGTACCACCTTGGAGGAAATCCGACCCAAGGGTGTGCCAAACAGATTGATTTTTGACCTCTATATTTTGTTTTCCATGAAGTATTTTGTTTTTTTGTTCTGCGCTTGCTGCTTGTCCTTTCCGCCCGTTCCTCTTGCATTCTGCCCTAGTGCTCCTGCTCTTTCCCGCTGTGCCGCCCTTGTAGGCGGATACGGTGATGTAACCTTACCTTACCTCACCTGCCCTGGTACTGCTGACCTTTTGCTTCAGCTAAGCTGCCCTTGTAGGCAGGTACACAGGTGTAGGTAGGTAGCTATGTAGCCCTACCTTTTCCTATCCTATCCTATCCTGGCGCTGTTACTCTCGCTGCTGGGCAAACTTCATGCCCATCCTGTCATGTATGCCAACAAGCCTTGTATGCCAACAGTCATGTATGCCAACAAGCCAACAAGCTGAGCTTGTTAATACTAGGTGTGCTATTGAAAACAAGAATACTCTTCGCAGCCAGGTTATGGAGCCGGGGGCTTCCAATAATCCTTCAGATCCCCATAAGGATATTCTTTTTGTAGTCTTCGTGGTGGAGGGAATTCAAGCCTTTTCTGAGCCAATGTGTCCCCTTTTCCTTAATTGATGTAGGGAGAGTTTCCTCTGCCTATGTAGTTTTTTCTTTTTGTTCCCCGCTGCTGAGAGAGGATGGTGTTGGTGCTAAGGGTTGGGGGCCTGGCGGCCTGACTGTAGCTGCTTCTCCCTCCAACAAACTTCCTTTTTTGCTTCATGAATTAATTGCCTTTTGTGAGCAGGCTAGCAGTCGCACTTCTTGACTGAAGGCCTTATCCTTGTAGTCCTTGTATCCGCACTAGTCCATTAGTTTTCGTCTTAGTTTAAATACTGGTGAGACTCATGGTCAGTGACAGCGCTGACTGTGGGATCTTTCTTTAATGCACGCTGGTAACGTCCAGCGTAGGCTTTCTTTCTTTTTCTAGCTGCTTCTCCCTCCCTGTCGCCCATTGACTCGAACAGAGGCGTGTGTGACCCAAATTGGTGCTACAATTGCTTCTATTACTGGGCATGTTGGACAGGGAGTTTGAGCTGTCGCTTCATCGGAGTGGCTGGAACTGCTCCGGCATTTGGTGGAACTTTTGATGCTGTCTCACAAAGCAACTTAGAAACCATGACCAGAACTGCCAGCTAGAAAACCTTTCAGACATGCGTGAATTCCTCCAAATCAGTTCCTTGCGAACAACCCTTCAAGTTATTCTTAGCTTGCTAACATTGCGATCCCACAGCATGGGTTATCTTGATCTGCTATGACAGATTTGAGCTTAAGGTACAAAGGGGAAGGCTAAAAAGAGCCCAGATCCCAATGCCTCGTTTACTTCTGCACACTCAGGCAGGTCTGATACAAAGCACGGGAAATGTCCATTTACATTTGGAGTTGCATTAGCATTTGCAGCAGTCACACAAAAAAAGTCCATTCTCTTAGACTGAGCCCTACTAGGGCGCCAAACCAAAAACATTCGGGTCAAGCTAACTAGGAGGCTGTCCGTTGGCAGCACTAGTTGCAGACATAGTCAGCGGTGATAAAACGGACGATGGGGACAGGGGGGTGGAAAAGGACAGACACACAGTAGCTTGTCAGGGGTCCAAGAACAAATCAGTGCAGAAGCAGCATGGAAGAAGCAGTGCTTGTCCCCTTGCCAAGACAACGCCATGCAGCCATGCTGCCAGCCCAAAGAGGACTGACCTCATCCTTTGATTCACCCCAGGAAACAAAGACTACCCATCAAAATCAGAGCACCATTTTAGTTCATTCTCACAAGCCCAAACAGCGCGGCCAACAGGCCTTGCAGCTTGTTGCTTTCAAGCACTCGTCTTGATCATGCCTGTCTTGCGCGCGTAGTCAAAGATGCCGCCAGCATCAATCACAGGGCCGGCCTGCACAGCGTGATTGGCAGAGAAAATATGCTGAGCTGCAAACAGCTAAAATGTTGAGCACAATCACCAGCAGGCCCAGCAAAAGGACCCCATGTCACCATCTTTGGAGGAGCCCAACTGACTGAATGCGCCTTACAGGTGGGCAAACATTATGAATACAATCACCCATCTAACCTGCGTTTCCCCTGCTCATATTCCATTTGCTTTCAGCTTGTAGGCCTTGCTGTTTAAATTGCCAGATGGTGCCAATTTGAGGTGTTACCCTTGACCACTGCGAGCACATCATATGCCATGCCTCCTCCCCAACAACATCGACCCCAAGCCTGTTGCTGTTCTTTACCCACATAATGCTGCCCTTTCCGTTGCACTTACCACACTTGACTGCTCACACACGCTCCCTCCCCCCCTCCCTCCCAATTACGTGCCAGCCTCACATCCCCACTCACACATCTGGTTGCCCCCAAGTCATAGGTGCTGCCTACTTTTTGTTTTGCTTGCTCTTTGTTGCCGGTTGAGTAGTCGGTCAGCACGTTTCCCTCTTTGCACCCCCCACCCAAGCCCATGTCAGCCTCACATCCTCACTCACATCTCTGATACCTTTAGGTCGTAGGTATTGTCAGTTGAACGGTCAGTCAGCACATTTGCCTCCGCACCGAAGGTCAAATCTCACATCCCCTCTCACACCTCTGATCGCCTTAAGGTGTTGCCGATTGAATGTTTGGTCAGCACATTTGCCTCCATAACCACAGACACTCAGCCAGTCTTACATCCCCACTCACATCTCCAATCGCCTTCAAATCATAGGTTTTGCCGGTCGAGTGGTCAGTCAGCACGTTTGCTTCCATATCCACAGTAACTTCAGATCCAGTTTTCAGGATGTCACACAGGCGCAGGTCAGTCTCGACGGGGTACAGCTCACCCCTGTGATAGCAGGTGTGCACACAAGCAGATGCATCAGAGATGTCACCTATCTCATCACAGTGCATCTGTGCAGGAATGTCAAAGAATGCCTTAGCAGCAGTAAAAGTCAAATAGCGAGTATGGGGAGCAGATCTGACCATCTGGTTCACGTTTGCTCAAACGAGACATACATCTAGGCAGGACTGAATCCGGGCTTCAAAGCTCTGTAAAATAAAATCAAGCAAACAATAGTTTATGGTTTATGGATGGTTTATTTGCAAAATGGGCACTTTGGAGAACAGTGAACAATAGTCGGACAAAGTCAGCAATTGGCAAAATTGCAATCCCTGGATTGCAGCTATTGCATCCCAATCTTCAAGCATTGCTGCATCCTTGATCTTTCATCAAGATCGCCATGCTCTCCTGGCATGCGAATCATGTCTTCCAAGATTCATAAGCTCTGGATCTTCCACTGTTAGTTCAGCCTATGGCCTAGTTGGCCAGAGCAATAAGTTTCCCACAAGTCTTGAGGCAAAGGAGGCCCAAAAGTGGTTTAGGCAAGAGCAGTCCCTCAAAGGCATGAATGAGGAAAATAAAGCATGCACGTAACCGAGAGCTCTCAAAAGAGACTCGACGCAAGCAGTTGCTAAGATCCACAAGGCATCAAAAACGTGCCAAGGAATGGCCAACCTGGGCCAGTTTCTTACATCCAAAAACTGGTCACATTTGTTCAGGCTTCTTCGAGAAAAAACTTCGAAACTCACGTGGCAATGCAGTTCCTGAAGAAAATACGGGCGTACGACTCTGCCACCACCACCTGGCCACCTGCATAGACAAAGCAGTCACTGGAGGTGTGCGTGCTTTTCGGACCATGCTCAGCAAACTGCAGGTGTACAAGTCTGCCACCACCACCTTGCCATCTGCACAGAAAAGACGCCTCATAGAAGTTGTTGGAGGTATGCTCATCAACTGTGTGTGCTGGCCGAGGAATATCGCTCAGGTGTTTATGGGGCTGCTGTTTGCACTAGCAGCTGAGTGCTTTATTTTCAACAGTCTTCTACTTAACCCAGGAGCACCTTGATCTTTGCTGAAGGATCTGTGCTAAGCAAAGCTGCTCATATCTTTGTCCTTGCTCAGTAGCTGCACATGCTGTCTTTTTTAACTGGATACAGCAGCTGTTAGGCTCAAGTTAGCTGCTGGTTGTATTTGGGAATTGAGTGTCAAAAAAAGCTAAAACCATGCTAAATTGCTAAGTATCTGCAGGAAATGTGATGATTTGTACCCGTTCATTTTCTGCCGCCCATCAATTAATTCGCTGCCCGTAAAAGAGAACTAAACAAAGGAATCAAAAAAGTTTATATTGCCTTTTGTCGTTGTTGCTCTTGCTGTCGCTGCTGCAACACACAATAAGCAAATGCCAGAAGAAAAAAAAAGTCCTTGTGTTTATGCTCTGAACTTTGCTGCAAGGCAAGTATCAAAAGCATGCTGCATCCTTGCTGCTGATTCCTGCACCGACTGCTCCTCAGGTAGAACCCAGAGCTCAAGGTATTGGAATGTGGTCATGGCAGTGGTGGGAAGCGCCTTACGGCACCAACTGGGCAAATTTCAGCTGGGCAGCTGCAACTTGCAGCCCAGAAAGAAATCTCCACGCCAGAGCTGTGTCAGTTAAACAGATGTCCGGGAAGGCTTGCTCATGCTCGCCATCACTGACGCTCAGCCCCCCTGTGCCAATTTCCTTAGCAGCCGCTTAAAATTTTTCACATCCCTGTGTTTGTCTTGTTGGCCATTGGGCAGCACCTCGTTCCGGACACCAGCAGGGGCGCGAGGGTTGCAGAGAAGCCTCCATTTATGGAAGGGAAGCAGGGAAGTCCTCATTCCCTGGAGAGGCCCACCAGGGAAGAAGACCTTGACCAGCTCCTTAATGTGGACTACCCTGCTCGCCCCACACACTTTGGCGCAAGTGTGTGGGAATCCCTGTCTAGCTTAGGTTTTACTATACTGACGCTAGTTGAGACTCTACTGTGTGGTGCTCCCTACCACTGCCAAGCTGCACTCCAGCCCCAACAGGTTACTACCAGGCTCTGGAGGACAAGGACTATTTAGTGCAGGCATGGAAAGCCGCTAGTTGAGACGCTAGTTGAGACTCTACTGTGTGGTGCTCCCTACCACTGCCAGCTGCACTCCAGCCCCACCAGGTCTACCCGACTCTGGAGGACAAGGACTGTTTAGTGCAGGAATGGAAAGCCGCTAGTTGAGACGCTAGCCTTACTTTTTATTGTGTGGTGCTCCCTACCACTGCCAGCTGCACTCCAGCCCCACCAGGTTACTACCAGGCTCTGGAGGACAAGGACTGTTTAGTGCAGGAATGGAAAGCCGCTAGTTGAGACTCTAGCCTTACTCTTTACTGTGTGGTGCTCCCTACCACTGCCAAGCTGCACTCCAGCCCCACCAGGTCTGGGTTCTACCCGACTCTGGAGGACACGGACTGTTTAGTGCAGGAATGGACAGCCGCTAGTTGAGACGCTAGTTGAGACTCTACTGTGTGGTGCTCCCTACCACTGCCAAGCTGCACTCCAGCCCCACCAGGTCTGGGTTCTACCCGACTCTGGAGGACACGGACTGTTTAGTGCAGGAATGGAAAGCCGCTAGTTGAGACGCTAGTTGAGACTCTACTGTGTGGTGCTCCCTACCACTGCCAAGCTGCACTCCAGCCCCACCAGGTTACTACCCGACTCTGGAGGACACGGACTGTTTAGTGCAGGAATGGAAAGCCGCACATGCAGCATGACAATGGCGGAGCAATGAAATTAACCATGAGTTTAATGCTGTTAGGGTTCAAAGGAGCACCATGGGAGCTGAGATGATTGGTTGAGTGCACTTTTGATGCGCAATCAGTGGTCGTACATTTGAACAGACATCCCACTCCTCGACCCCTTTTCTGGTCCCAGGCCACAGGCTTTCTCTTCACCACACTCCTGCTCATTTCACCCTAAACAGACACCATGGATTTTACAAAACACTCGCGGCACAAACGCTTACAAAAACTGCATGAATGATGACCTGCAGCCCCCATAGCTGCAAGAGTATGCCCCCTGTTTCACTCAAAGCACGAGAGAAGGAAAAACATTTAGTGTAACATAGCATTTGTAATGAAGCAGGGAAACACAGGTACCCACTGACCTGCCGCTCCCATGGCCACAGGCGCATGCTCTCTGGATGATCCACAGCCAAAGTTCTGGCCTCCAATCACCACAGGGTAGTCGGTCTTCATGTTGCCTGGGGTCACGTACCTGCAAGCCCGCAACAAGGGATGAAAACAAAAGGTCCTGACACAAACTCTGCACAGCTGAGGGTTCGGACATTGTGGAGGACATGTTCTCTGACTGCAGGCTCTTCTTTCATGCACGCTGCTGGGCGCCCAGCGCACTTGTATGTTTAGTTTGGGTGCTTTTTGAATGGTGCTGGGTATGCTCTGTGTATGTATGTATGTATGTATGTATGTATGTATGTATGTATGTATGTATGTATGTATGTATGTATGTATGTATGTATGTATGTATGCATGTATGTATGTATGCATGTATGTATGTATGTGGGGATTCGCGTATGTATGTAGGGATCAGCGTTTATCGTTTTTCCTAGAAAAATATAAGTATACAACGTTACATAACAGAATTTATCGTAAATGGTTATAGATATAACGTTATAGGATTGCAGATCTACCCCAAGGGGTAAGGTATCTGACCCCAAAACTTCATGGTAGGTGTATTATCCTCTAAAAAAGAAATCCCCAAAGAATGGACTTACGAAGAAGAGAAGTCGAGAATTCCCTAGGTTAGAAGCTCTTTAAATAACGTCATATACCCTTCCTAAGGGGAAACAAAGGGGTCACTGCCTGGTCCTACTCCTGGTTGCCTAGTCCAAGCTAGCTTTACTTAGCTTCAATCCAATCTGCTTCTGCTAAGTTGCTGCCTAAATATACCAGCTGGCAGGCATGTTGACATTGGTGTACACCAACTCTTTCACCAGCTCTTGCTGTTTCTCTGCTCAGCGTGTTGCGCAAAGCTGTATGTGCGTGCCCACGCCGACCAGTTACGCCCAGCAGCTGCTGTAGTGATGTGTGCTGAAAGCCTTTTGGGGGATGAGCGAGCAGAGGAAACTGGGAGATGGCTTTGGCTGAACAAAAACTGCGCAAAAAGGAGGGCCTTGATGACGTGGATTGCCAGCATGTGGTGCGCCTGCTCCGCTTGGATTGAGCGCACAAGGAAGTTGTCCAATCTGCACTCTTTGGCTCCCAACCCACGACCCATGATGACACCATCCCATCATGGTGGTGTCATGCTGCTGAGGACTGAGCCTGCTCTCCTCCTCCTCTTGCATGCGGCGAACAGCCCCTCTGGTAGTGGGGCTTGCTGGTGGGCTGATAATCATGGCTGCATGCTTTGCCCCGTCCTGGGGCTTGCATTCGGAAGGGGTGTTGGCGCTGTGGGGCTGCATTAAATCCTTGCATTCCAGCACACACACCCCACCATACTCATCCCTTATCACAGGGTACAGCTTGCCATCCCAGAGATGACTTCCCTTCTTCTGCTTGGCCAAGAGCTCATGGGACTTAAGGGCCCCCCCACTTGCTTCTGCTTCCCATCGTCATCGAGCACCATCCATTTATGCTTCTCTTTCGATGTACTCATAAGAGCTAGACGAGAGTCAAAATTTATGTACTTGGCAGTCTGTGAGGCTGGAAATCGCTTTTGCGGTTTTGGCACTGGTTATAATGAATTTGTGCATAACGTTATATAACATTATATAACGTTATATACTGAACGCCGACCCCTGTATGTATGTATGTATGTATGTATGTATGTATGTATGTATGTATGTACGTATGTATGTACGTATGAATGTACGTATGTATGAACGTATGTATGTGTGTGTGAACTAACCTTGTCTTGTACAGCTCATCAGGCAGTCCTACTAAGGCGTAGCTTCCCAGCTTCTCGTACTCATCAGGCTGCGAATGTGGGTCAAAGAGTGCATTGGTGAGCAAATAGCCCTCTTTTGTTGCCATGCTAGAGTGTGACACCTCCTCCTTACATGCTTGCCTGTTTGAAAGGTGGCAATTTCAGCCAGAGGGGGTCAACTGGCCTACATTGCCAGACATGCTCTTTTTCATGTTCCTTTCACAAACCTAACAATACTATCCCTTGTTTCTTTTAAAAAAAATTACATTCACCAAAAAGATTTAATGAAAATCAGAGAACCGCAGATCACTATCCTGGATATTCAACAAAAGGAAAGAAGGGAGTCAAAAATTGACATTTTTGGCACCATTCGTGCTGGTTTTCGTCGAAGGGAGATGGCTGGACTTCTGTATCTCATCAATCACAGGGTCTTTTTACTCCTTTCCTTTTGCAGTGATAGTATCCTGATGCAAGGACTAAAAATTACCAAATATCACCCAAATTGGTGCTGTGGGTGGTCGGAAATGGATTTTTGGTGGTCAAAAAGTAAGGTTTGAGTCGCAGACAATAAGGCATGCGCCCCCAAGCTAGCAGGTTTCAAATTCTAGTCACAGAGGCAGAGAAACCTAGACCTGAAAACTGCATGTCAGGGCGCACATACGCGGGGAGTATGCAAACAACACATGCTTTCAGGCTTCAGATGCCCCCCTCTGGCAATTTGCGCCAGTGCATGTAATCTGCTTTAAAACACTTCATTCAGTTGACTTGGATAGCTCTTATAGTTCTTATCTTAACAAAACAAATGTATTGGGCAACATTGAAGTAGAATGATGTTGCCAGGCGCATGCACGAGCACGCCAAAAATGCCCAAAGCCAATGGCCTTTGAAAGCTGTCTGTGCATGCTCACATTAATCACCAGATGCAGCCTTCAATTCAGCTGAGAATGTTGCACTAAAGGTGTTCACGTGCGTGTTTATGTGCGTGCGTGTGTGTGTGTGCGCTGTGTGTGTGTGTGTGTGCGTGCGTGTGTGCGTGCGTGTGTGCGTGCGTGTGTGTGCGTGTGTGTATGTATGTGTGTGTATGTGTGTGTGTGTGTGCGCGCGTGTATGTGTGCGTGTGTGCACCCATGCCTGTCTGCATGTGTCTGTACCAAAAACTTGCCGATGCATTACACACCTTGGAGGGCACCAGGGTCAAGAACTCAGCGGGGATGATTTGGTCGGTATCAATGTTCTGCATGGGCAGCCACCATGAGATGATATCTGATGGAGCATGGACGTTAGCCACCCAGGTTGTAAGTTGTACAAGACATCCACAAAATCTCTAGGACAAGTTATTGCATGTACATTGTGCACATTGCTTAGCCTGCAGACCAGAAATGCTATAGGAGGGAGCATGTGTACTCACATCTCTGGTCACAAAGCATTTTCCTCGCACGATTCGCGGCGCGCCTTCTTGCTTGTTTACTTTGGCTTGAACCTTTACGACGCTCCGTCTGCTCCTGTGCAGACAGCAGGGCTTCTGGCTGCGCATGCTTGCATTCATCTCCTGTTTCAACATCATTTTCCCACGGGTAGGCCAACCCACGATTTGTCTTTATTATATTTTTTAGTGTAAAGAAAGCATCGTTATCCCCTGCATGCACAAATGCCTGACACGTCAGCTGGTATTTCCACTAGGAGGTGCAGGACATGTTTTTCTCTTTCTTGATTGAGCTGTTACAAACTCCTCAATGATGATGGACAATCAGAAAACGAGCAAACATGTATGGCATGAATCAGTCAGTCATGCAATCCAGATAGTTTGAAATCAACTCATACACCTCCTTGGGCGCTGACAGAACCCGGTTTGAGATGACTGGCAAGAAACGTCCAGCTCAGGGGAAGGTGAGTGGACTGAAGAGCAAAGCATCCCCATGCTCCACGGAACCATGCAAGTTTTAGCATCTGTCCTCAGATTGCATGCAAAATACCACCACAACCACTGGTTTTGCTTGAAGAAACAGCAGCACACCGGCTGCACAATTGCGCTTTGCAGCATGGAAATCGAATCCAGTGAGGGTGTGGACAGAACCAACACAGCTTCCATTCCCTACTCTCTCCTCCCACACACTTCCTCGCTGCCCACCCTCTCCGTCCCAGGATGCAGCAGGGCCAGGGAGGAAGAAGCCCCATGCTGCGCGAGAGCCGGTCTCCAAGCAGCAGCACGCAGGAGGCTCGAGCTTCCTTGCTCTGCCCAACGATCTGCTTGGGCAGATCTTAGAAGCCAGTGGCTGCAAGGCCATCTGCGCAGCGGCCCGCTGCTGCAGGCGTCTGCACAGTATCAAGCAGCAGCTGGGTAGCCAGGCATGCTATGCACAGGGTGTGACTCGGCACTGGAGGGGCCTTTCATTGGAGGGAGCCGTGAAGGCCGCTACTGAGAAGGCGCTGCGTGGCATGCGAGGTGGGTGATGCCCATTTGATTTTTAGAGGCCGCTTTGGAGACAGGTTTTGCCCATTGGGAGCTCAGGGGCTGCTTCCGGTCCCTGCCACTACCTGCCCTGGCACTACCTATTGCTACAACCCAGAAAGGTTGTGCCGTATGGTGTGATCAGGTGTAGTTTCGTCAAACGCAGCCTTGGGTCTCCGTGACCCTTCAAATCACATGTCTCTGTTTGATGTAGATTTTCTGATGATGAGACCCTCTATGTAGAACAGTAGATCTGTGGGCTCTTTTTTAGAGCATGTAAGCATGTGCGTTCGGCAAATGGAAAATCAGGGTCTGTAAGTAACGTGTGTGTGTATATGTGTGTGTCCTAATGTGTGACTGAACTTTGATGCCTCAGCAGTGGTGTGCTGCATGCAAGGTGGTTTTTTATGACCTGAACAGTTACTAACGCAGCAGTGTACACTTCATTCCCCCAAGATTGATGTTGAAGACATCCTCTGAGGTGCACCTTCCCCATTCACTTTTCACAATCACACAGCAACACACATACACAACACATAGAACACATACGCGCACGCGCGCAAACACACGCACACACATACACCAGGGCCTGCATATTCAAAGCTGATCTGCATCAGGCCCAGTGAGATTTGATTGAAGGATGTTCCATTGGGTTTTGGCAGTCCGCTCATTAAAAGCCTTATTTGTGGTTCCCTTTGCATTAGACTCACTCCATCAGGCGCGGCAACACCACAATTTCACCCTGCCTTGTACGCTTCAGTGTAGGCTCCATTTTCTTGATCCAGCGCTGGCATGTGCCAAGCAAGCTTCACACTCACAATTGATGGGGCGTGTGCAGGGCCCGCCAATTCAAGCAATGCATTATAGGCTCTATTAGTTTATATTACTGCCAAGGTACCCATTTTTGCATGTGGAGAGCTAAGGCACGTATTTAAGCTTTGGAGCATCATGCTGGAGCATCATGCTGGTTTAGGATTGTTAGGCAAGCTCCGCACGCAATCGATGGGGTACGCGGCTGCATCTCACTCACATGTCACCGCACATTCAATTTCCAAAATTTCCAAATGACTACCCAATGCACGACGCAGGGTCCATCAGCTTTGGCGTCGTTCTGGTCCAAGGCCATGAGGCAGCATTAGACAAAGGCAACGCCCCTTGCATCCCTCCCTTCCGAATTCGTATGGGCACTTGGCCTGACCCCCGGTCTTCTCCGGTGGACCCTGCACGGGTCTTGCAGGAGTGCTTGCCAGGCCTGCAGGTGCGGGTGTGGACTTTGTTATTTGTGCGTGGCTTGATCCAAGGCGACGCTGCCTTGCTACTTGGTAGGGTAGTGCCCTCTCTGTGCCTGCCAGGCCTGCAGGTGCGGCTGCAGACTTCGCTATGTGGCTTGGTTCAAAGCTACATTGCCTTGCTGGTTGTGAGGGCAGTGCCCTCCCTGTGCCTGCCAGGTCTGCAGGTGCAGCCGCTTTTTTTCTCACAGATTCCTCACAGATCTTTGCTCTGCACCTATAATGCCTGCCCGCTTGGGAGGAGGATGATGCTCTCTCTCTGTCGCCAGGGCGCAAGGTGCAGGGCTCTGTCGACAGGTATATCTGCTTTGTGTGCATTCATGTCATGTTAGTCTTGGTGTCCTTGCTTCAACGCGTAACCGGCGTGTATCCTGCTTGCAAGCTAACTACACGCTTTTGGCCGAGCTTGAGGAGCCAACATGTTCTTACACATGAGCAGAGTTGAAGAAGAGCAGTGAACAAGGTAGAGGGCCCATCAGGTGACAGCACCAGCACATGTGGCATTTCAAGGGTTTTACCGCGTGCGCGCACACACACACACACACACACACACACACACACAAACACACACACACGCACGCACGCACTCAACACACATTATTCTGCATCTGTGTGTACTTCAACACTTGCAGGGGGCGCCAGTGATCGGCTACAGCAGAGTAAGCAGCATGCAGCACTTCAGTGGGATGAACATGCACACAGGGTTGTGGCACCCCAGTGATTCTTCGTTCCCGTGATTCAACACTTGCAGGGGGCACCAGTTATCGGCTGCAGCGGAGTGAGCAGCATGCAGCACTTAAGTGGGGTGAACATGCGCACAGGGTTGCGGCGCTCTAGTGAACTAGGCCATGGAGAGAGTGAAGATGGAAATGAGACCCAGGATGAGGAGCAGGGGGAGGAAGAAGGCAGTGAAGGAGGCGATGAAGAGGATGACACAGAGGAGAGGAAGGGCAATGGGGTGGCTGTGCTGCTGGGCTATGAGCCTGGGTGCTGCGCCATGCCCTTTGCAGATCTGTCGGTGAGTGGGAAGGGCTTTTTAGACGTGCGTCTGCTTAACATGTGTCAATCCGTCAGTGAGTGGGAGGGGCTTGTCATGGGCATTTCCAATCACCACATGCCTTGAAGGGCATGTTCAGGTTACTGGTCTCAGGGGCAGGACACTTTCCCTGACACTTTCAGGGACACGACACTTGCAGGGACAGGTTGTCTGTGACGCTTTCAGGGGCAGGACACTTTTGGGGACAGGTTGTCTGTGACTCGGGGCATCTAAGAGGCGTTTTCACTAGCGCACTGCAAAGTTGGTGAAGATGTTAGGTTCCAGGCTTTCCCTAGTGTAGGAGCTCCTTCCTGCGCTGCCTGGCTTGCCTGTTTTTCCTTAAGAGCAGGGGTGAGGGTCAGTGGCAGAAAGGAAAAGGAAAGCTAAGGAAAGAAGGATAGGAAAGGAAAGGAAAATATTACCTTGCTGCACCTGCTCATGAGGGCTGCTTAGCCAAAGCAGAATAGCGTACCTGTAACCAAACTAGTCCGATCTGAAGGACAGAGCAATCCTTGGTCTCAGCATTTCAGGAACTGATTGGGAGGACTTTTGGGAGCCGCAATCCATTTAGTTGTTGAGGTTATAGCTTGTTCAAGCAGTCATCTGCCAAGAGCACCCTGCACACGCGCGCACACACACACACACACACACACACATTATGCCAGCTGTCTTTTGTGGCATACTCCTCACAAAAGGGTCCATGGGTGGCACATTAACTACTCCCCAAGTTGGTTAGCCAGTAGCTGGCATGCCAGGATGTCTTTCACCTTCACTTTTGCTGACGTGCTAAGAACTCACAAGCCCAGGTGTTCAATTGCTCCAGTGATGCCTGTGGGAACATATGCATCAGGCAATGGCTGCTGAAGGTGTCCCCCTATTTGTATCCAACCATGGGCTCTCAGCTCGCCCCTGCCAACGTCTTTTCTTGACCTACACCCCATGCCCCCTCCCACTGATCGCCCCAGCCTCCTTAAGTGTGCGCTTTCTGCTGGCTGCTTCACAGGCATCCGTTCTCAAAAGGTGTGCATCCTTTCTTTCCCTTCCCTTTCCTCTCCTTTCCAATCAAGTTGTGCAAAGGACAAGACTGGGTCTCGTGCAAGGGCCTCTGCTTCTTGCCTGTGTTTCCCCCCATTTTGCAGGGAGTTAAAAACCCCTGCATTAAAACCACAGGCTTTTGCTCCCTGCAAAAGGGTTTGCTCGCACCCTTCCCTTGGTTGCTCACACCCCTTTCCTTTCCTGGCAAGGAAGCTTGGTATCTCACGCCCCTTTGCTTTCCTTATAGGGAGGCCAAGACCCCTGCAAGGTGAAGAATGTGCACCGGATTTCCATGTCTGACAGCCAGCCGTACACCATGCCCTCCGTGTCCCTGCTCAGGTGGGCTGGAGAAGAATCAGCCAAATAGGCTGTGAATACAAACCAAATAAAAAGAAGAGCTATGTACGGAAACTATAACAGCCAGCTGTACACCATGCCCTCCATGCCCCTGCTCAGGAGGACTGCAAAGAAGCCTGAGCTGAATGATGCTCCCTGCATATATTTTGGAATTGAGTAAATAGGCAAAGCAGGGCTGGCACCCCCATGCCCTCGTGCCCAAGTCAAAACAAGGAGACGACAGGAAAGGAGTGAGAGGCAAAGTTCAGGTGCAAGACAAGGAAAGGAGTCTTCAGAGACTGCAGAGCTGGCACTCCTATACCCAATGAGCCCAGACAAGGAGAAGGCAAGAAAGGAGCAAGAGGTGAAATGCAGGAGAAAGACAAGGAGGTCTCAGAGACTGCAGAGCTGAATGTGGACTTCCACAAGAGCGTAACTGTCAGAGACTGTGAGGCGCACGAGTGTGTTTGTCACGAGTATATTGGTGAGGCCACAAAAGGCAAAAGCTCAGGATCAGGCTGGCTGGAAAAGCAAACATACTTGCTTCTAAAATGGAAAACTTGTCCAAACCTGGTGTTCCATTTTAGAAGCAGTGTCGCTTGAAAGCTGTGGCCATCAAAGATGCTTCCAGTGATGTTTGCTTGAAAAGCCCGGAAAGTACTTGGCTCCACTTCTGTCAGAGAATGTATTTCCAAGAGGTATTGAGGGATTTGGTGGCCTAAAGTGGAGGCATGCAGATACTTTGAGAGTCCGAGCATCAAAGAGTGATTGCGTGTTTGTGCTTGGTTGTGTGTGTGTGTGTGTGTGTGTGTGTGCGTGCCTTGCACGGCCTGGAGTTCATGTTTTGCAACTTAAGTGTGCCTTTATTGAATTCAGTCTGAAATGGATGATGGAGGAAAAAGTGTGCCTAGCGCAGACAACTTCTTATGCAGCACAATTCCTGCAAATCTTCAGCATTACACTCCACTTCCCTTGACAAGCCTTGCATCCCTTGAAGGGATCCATTGCAGCTTGTAAGCTCCCAGGGGGTGTGGACTGGAGGCACGATGTTTGAAAGCAGTGTAGGTTCCCTGGGTGTGCTGAATGGAAGCACACTGTTTTAATAGCTTAGGTTAGATGGAGACACACTGCTTTGCCACTGAAGATGGGGGCACAGTATGTTGCCACTGAAGATGGGGGCACAGTATGTTGCCGCTGACAATGGGGGCACAATGTTTTGCTGTTGAATGGGAGCGCAATGCTTTGCCCGTCCCTTTGTGCCCTTGCAGCTGGCTATCTGCTGCTTGGTGGTCACCAGAGCAGCAGCCTTCCCTTTGGTCTGGCCAACCCTTTGCCCTGTTGCTCTATCAATCCTGAGTGCCTTTATTTGCCGCCCCTTTCAATCCCTCGCAGCTGGTTGTCTGCTGCCAGTGGCCATCAGGGCAGCGGCCTTGCAGAGGGTAGCAGTGCCAATACTGACAACACTGGAGAAGCAGGCAGTAGCGGCTCAGGAGGACGCAGGAGGGGCTCTGCCAGCTCCAGAGGCAGGGGCAGAGGCGCGGGAAGATCTGGAGCAAAGGAGCAAGCGCGCCAGGTACTCTGCCTACCTGTCTGTGCAGAGCAAGATGATTAAGGTTGGTGGATTGACAGGTCACGCAGTCAGAAATGTTGAGCAAGGATGCAAGCGCGGCAGGTACGCTGCCTGTCTTTGTTCAGAGTGAGATGACTGAAGTTGATGTAGTGACACAGTTGGGGGGTGGGGATCAGTACAAATTAGAAATAAAGGCAGTCTTTCATTGATGTGGGGGGTGTTCCACTGCCTCAACAATCTTGTTTCCTTCCGGGGTGACAAGCCACTCGACGAGTGGTGTCGAGGAGCAGGTAGGATCACTCTTAGGAGTCATACCTTTTTCTCTTCGTGTATAGCAGTACAGCTGAGCAGTACAGCCAGTGAGTGCTTCTTGGGTTTACAAATATTGTTTCACAGTGGAAGGCCTTTTTGAGAAGCTTCGGCTCAGAGCGTTGGCTGTGCAGTGCTTACAGAGTGGAAATGGCACCCCATTCCTTTGTTTGATTTTGACTCTGTCAATTTGTTCAAAGAGGTGAAAAACCTTGGCTCTGTCTGTTCTTGCAAACGGGCGGTTTATGCGATGCTTTGTGGCCACGTCTGAGCTTTTGTTGGCTTGCAAAAGGGTTCAGTGCTTGAAATGCAACACGCCTGTGATGCTGTCTTGGGAGCATATAGAGAAGGCAAGGAACAAAGGGGTGTTTTAAATGCAATGCGCCTGTGACCTTTCTAAGAAAGCATGGAATGGAGCGCTTGGCACTGTGCAAAGGAGTGTATTGCATGAAGTGCATTTCATCCTTTCCTGAATGCACGCAGCCGAACCTGGCGTGCATAGTCTTTTCTTTTCTTTTGCATCAAGGCAACCAGAACTCAATACTTATCACGGTGCTTTTTTGCAGCGTGAGTGCTTCTGGTGTGTCAGGCACAGGAACACAGCAGCTCCAAATTGATGGGATCGGTGAAACTGAATCCATTGGCACACTAAGGTCCATCGGCGCAGTGTTCGACTCGCAGTGCATTGGCGCACTGGCAGCTGTTGTCCTTTAAGGCATATGTCCTTGTGTGGCTTGATTCACGCCAACCTGACAGCTTTATGCTCACACACAGGCGCAGGATCGTGTGGCTTTTGGTTCGCTGCAGCCGCAGTCTGCACTGGCAGCACATCCAGCAATGCAGCAGCAATTCATAGTTTTAAGCACTCATGCCTCTGCAGACTTGGGGTGCACTGATTTGACGATTGATCCCGTGCTCGCATTTGTGTGACCTATGTTGTGCTCCAGCCGCAGGCTGCACTAGCAGCAAACGCAGCAGGGCAGGCAGCCGGCAAGGCTGCTGACGCATCTGCAAGGGGGGAGGTGTCCTGGGGCGGCGCAGCCCAGGCTGCCAATGCAGGTATGCGTGTGTGTGTGTGTGCGTGTGTGTGTGTGTGTGCGTGTGTGCGCGCGCGTGCGTGCGCACGCTTGAATGAGCTTGCACAAACTTGTGTGAGTCTCTGTGGCGTTTCCAGGTCCTGCTTTTTGAGGTTTGTAACCGCGTTTTCAAACTGGCTTTTAAAATTCCGCGCCTTGGCGCATCCTCTTGTGGTCAAATTGCACCACACTTACCTTTGGCATTGCTAGAGTTAGCATGAAATTAATAACGCTGCTTCTCCAGTCAAACCGTTCCTTACGTGCTCAAGGTTGACGAATCCAAGCAAAAGAATCCCACCAAATCCTGGGTATCACGTTACTATCCCCTGGACCATCATTCGAGAAGAGGAAGGGAAGGCAGTGCAGCTCCTTGTGGCTGGGAATTCAAAGCCACCTTGCAAGCAGCTCTGCCTCCTTTGCAATCACTTTGTCAGGGGGGGTTATGTGTGGAGACCTGAAACTGTAATCACGCCAGGCGGCACTAAAGGGTACACTTCTTTACACGCTCTGTTTGGCTCCCTTCCCTATCACAGCTGCACCGCTACGGCCCCGATCCGTGTGGTTGTTGGGCACCGAGAGCAGAGGGAGCTGCGAGGGTGTGGGTACCCTTGTGCGCTGGCTGCACAAGCACTCCAAGGTATGTGGGTGCAGGTGTATGGGTGTGTGTTTGTGAGGGCTTGTTTATTGGTGCAGTGGGTAGCTTCAGATGACATGGAGCTGTGTGTGCAGGCAGGCAAGGCGCGTATCTTTGCGCTGATCCAGTGGACTGCAAGTCAAATTGCTTTACCTGTTGCCTTGCTGCCTGTTTAGTGCCTCTTTGCAAGGTAAAAATGCACACATGTGCTCGCCGCCAATGTTGCAGGCTCACACAAATACCCAGTGCCTGCCCTCATACGCATCCCGATGCCCACAATTTAGCCTGCTCTCATTGTTCAAATCAGCATTGCTGCAGTCCATCCAGGTCATGGCAGCAATATACAGCTCCAGGTTTTGGCACTCAGCGTGTGCTCCTCCATGCACCTATAGTCCACGATCGGTTTCATACAGGACACCATCTGCCACCACGAGCAGTTCCATACTACAGGACTCCATCTGCCACCACGATCAGTTCCATACTACAGGACACCATCTGCCACCACGATCAGTTCCATACTACAGGACACCATCTGCTACCACAATCAGTTCCATACTACAGGACACCATCTGCCACCATGATCAGTTCCATACTACAGGACACCATCTGCCACAACCTGCCACCGTCTGCAACCATCCGCACAACTGGAGACTACATGACGTTTTGCGCCTCCATTTTCTGCCTTCATTTGTTTGATACACCCACACCTACACCCATGCCCTGCGCTTGGCCCCGTGCAGGGCACCATCTTTGTCCCAAGGGTCCGTCACTACCAAAAACTGTTGACAGTAACGTGTTGATACACCCATGCCCTGCGCTTGGCCCCATGCAGGGCACCATCTATGTCCCAAGAGCTGTCCCTACCAAAAACTGTTGATTAGAACGCTTTGATACACACATGCCCTGCGCTTGGCCCCATGCAGGGCACCATCTTTGTCCCGAGAGCTGTCACTACCAAAGCCTGTTGACAGTTACGTGTTGATTCACCCATGCCCTGTGCTTGGCCCCATGCAGGGCACCGTCTCTGTCTGAGGAGGCGTCACCTCAAAACACAAGCTTGTTCTTTTCACCCAGCCATGAACGCACTCGTGTGATACACCCACATCCACACCCATGCTCGACATGTGGCCACATGCAGGGCACCATCTCCGTCTCAGGAGGCATCACCACCGATGGTGATTTGTTCTTTGCGCCCAGCCATGGCCGTCATGGGGGTGGCCACCCCTCCTGTTGGCGCGACTCCGCCATGGAGCATGCACAGTTTGTGGGTCTGGCACTGTGCAGCACCGCAGCAGGGGCACGCACCGGGGCTGGATCACATGGCGTTGCTGGGGTTGGTGTGGGCAGGTCGACTGTTGGTGCTGCTGCTGGAGTGAGCGCCTCTGGCGCTGGTGCACCGTCTGGTGGCAGGCGCAGCGCTGCCCCTGATGAATCAACTGATGGTCCTGGTGTAGGGACGAGTGCAAGTGCCTCTGGTGCTGGATCAAAAGCCAGTGCCTCCGGTGCAGGATTGAGGTCGGGGGCCCCTGATGCTCGTGCTCCGTCTGGTAGTAGCAGGGGCAGGAAACGGGCACAACCTGGCAGCAGGGCTGGAGCGGATCCTGCAGGTCCTGCCAGCGCTGTGCGTGCCCCAAATGCAGATGCAGGGGACGATGAGGAAGGGGTGAGGGAAGCGTGGGAGTCAGGGCTGCAGGCGGTGGAGAGTGAGGGCAGTATGGAGGGGTCCTCAGAGGGTGAGGAGGGGAGCGGTGCGGAAGATGCGCATGTGGACAAGAGGGTGTTGAGGCTGCAGTACTCTGCCACAGCTGCGGCAGAAGGGGCGCGGCAGCAGGGGTACCTGCAGGCAGCCCTGCAGGCGCTGCCCGGTAGTGTTGATGATGGGGTGGGGGCTGATTGATATGCAAGTCCAGAAGTGAATGCTTACTCATGGCCACAGTGGGGATGCCAGGGCGGAGAAAGTGTTGCAACTGTTGCCCATCCTGTTAATGGAGGGGTTGCTAAGGGAATGCCCGCTTCACTGTAAGAGGCTTGCAGCAAGCATTGCACATGCCGTTTGTGTTTGCTCTGTGTGCACAGCGACTTTTGTGCCAGTGAAGCCAAAACCATGTCGCGTTGCTAATGGCTACCCAGGATCACAGCTGCATTTTTCTGATGTAGGATTTGCTGAGGGAACTGATCCACTGAGGGAACTGTATGGTTCTTCACTCTGAGCCAAAGCGAAGTTACGCATCAAAACTGGGAGACTTTACAAATTGAGCTGCAGATGAAGAGGCAGCTTTGAGAATTTTGAATTCCTGAAATGCTTTGATTTGTGTTGACGAGTCTGCTTTGGTAGGAGTGTACTGAAAAATGGTTGAGTTTGTTGGAATCACATTTGCACAGCTGAGATCAAGTTGAGAGGAAGAAAGGGTGTGATGCTGTGACGTACAGCAACAAGTGGGAGTGGCTGGAGCGTCCAGCACAAGGACAAGCAGGAATGGCACAGGTCCTGGAGAGTGGCCGCAACTCTTTGCTTGGCTAAGGCAGGGCTACTGCTGTTCTCTACTCCTAAATAGTTGCACCTTGTGATGCACACACATTGCAAGTCCGTGCTCCTCAATGTGTATCCTTAAAATAACTCTGGCAAAGGAAACCCTTTTGCACGGCAATCGTTTTCTATTTTGTGATGCTAGTACTGATGACGTATTGAAGCTCTTGCAGAAGGAGGCCAATGTGACTTACCGCTTTTTTCTGCCTACGTAGTTTTTTCTTTTCTTTTCTGGAGCTGTGGCTCTTCATGTGAACTGGCGCAGCCCAGTACGTCAAGCAGGAAAACAACATGGCTGGATGCTTTGTAAGAAAACAAAAGCAACGTAGTGCAGTGAAAATTCCTTACAACAAATTTTCTGGAGCTGTGGCTTTTCATGTGAACTGGCGCAGCCCA
Organism: Dunaliella primolecta; assembly: GCA_914767535.2. NCBI lineage: Eukaryota > Viridiplantae > Chlorophyta > Chlorophyceae > Chlamydomonadales > Dunaliellaceae > Dunaliella > Dunaliella primolecta. Next base: position 6,841,413 of record OU611764.1, read on the forward strand.
GTATGTCAAGCAGGAAAACAACATGGCTGGATGCTTTGAAATGAGTTACAATGGGATTTGACCTTCAGCCAGGAAGTTTGGCTGCTCGGTCTGCTTAACTGTTCCAACAGCACAAAAGATATCCATGAGATTGAAAATAAAACAATGTCTTATTAGTTTGCTTCTGCAAGAAATAAATAGCATCCTCACTGAGTCAGATCTAGCTTGAGAATAGTAGAATGTGCCTGAATCGTCCAGTAAAATTCTATAAGACGAGGGGAAGTCAGAAAATAACTGTGCATAAGCCCTTTGAAGAGAACACACACGCTGGATGCTTTGTAAGAAAACAAAAGCAACATAGGCAATAAAAACATTCCCCACATCAATTATGAAAAGAGGATACCTCGGGGCAAGGCACCATGTATCACGTCCATCAAGGGAAAAGAAAAAAGAAAAACTACGCAGGCAGTGAAAATACTCCCCACATCAATTAAGGAAAAGAGGATACCTAGGGCCGAGGCACCGTGTATCCCCTTCACCAAGAGAAAAAGAAAAAAACCAATGGGGATCAGGAGGTTTACCAGCCTGCTGAGCAGTATCCCCAGCCTGAGCTTGTTGACAAGAGTTGAAAGAAGCCTTTTCAAGAGCACATCTGGTGCTAGCATGTTTTAACTTAAAATCAACTTGAAATCAGTTACACCATAACTAGACCACAAACCCGTGGCTCAAGTACTCCAAACAGGAATAACAAAGTGACTCTGCAGATCATGATCATCTTAATTAGGGTGACTGGCACCATTCACAATCGTTAAATGAGTGTACAATCAAATTTCTTATGAATCTGGGCCTTACCGAATGGAAAGCTAAATAACTAGCATCCAAGCTTAGGAACCATGCCATTCAAAGATTAACCACTATCATTAACACTATATATGCTCTTTGTTCTCACGGAGGCCTTGGGGGCGGGAAGGGGGGGGGGTGCTGGGCGCGCGGCGGTGGAGGACGGAAGAAGGAGAGTCTAGGCGCCCAGGAGCATGGCGAGCGACCCTTCAGATCCCCGTTAGGTCTGTTTCTGGCTCTCTCTCCTAGGCTAGCTGTGTCTAGAGTAGGTTGAGAGGGCCTTCTGGTGAGGCCTTTAGTTTTCCAGTTAGGAGGCCTTCCCTTAATGCGGCCTTTGGCCTGGATTGACTTTTCTTTTCTTTGCTGAATCATCGCAGAGCCTACTATTTGTGTGTGATGGCAAGTAAAGGGTGGTGCTTGTGATCTAGGGTCGAGCTTGGCGTGCAGCATGGGTTACCACAGCCTCCTTCTTGTGGCCAGCAGCTGTATCTCTGATTTAAATTAGCTATAAATGTAGGAAGGCATGCTGTTAGGCATGCTGTTTACAAAACAAAGCAACCCGCAAGCCACTGCTGAGTACATGTGTACCCCTTTCCTAGCTGGTTGTAGACGGATTAGGCAGTTTGCATCTGAGCACCGCCTGACAGACAGGCCGCATACCATGCTCTGGCTGACTAAAGCATATGCTTTCCCTGCTAGCGTGTATGCATGCCAGATTTGGGGCACTAGATTTATGAAAGAGTTGAAATGGACTGTCCTTTGCAGACGGTGCACCTGTGCTTACTGAAGCGTATTCTTGGGGTAAAGCGCACCACTCCTATTTGGTCTGTACTGCGCAAATGCGGGCATGAACCTTTACAGTTCTATTGGTTTCGTGCAGCAGTTAGGTTTTACAATGATTTACTGCGCAGCAACAGCACTACACTCAGTAAGGTACTGCAGATGTTGAGATGAGCAGTCTTTCCCATAAATGCTGGACTTCAGGATTCTTGGCTGCCTGCACAGGCTTGGACAGGTGCAACGTGTTTACTCATAGTGTTCGGTCAGGGCAGCCTATAGTCATGAGGGAGTTTGTTGTTGATCTGAGAAAAAGGCTGCGAGGTGTGTGGAATGCTGATGCCTTGGCAGAACATGGTGACCACACGAACAAATTAGCCAAGTATCATCACTGGAGGGCACTTCCTTTGAGACCCTTGCCTGTTCATGGTGCGCCCTTTTCTGTCCCCAAGTATTTGCATCTTGATTTGGGCAAGCGCACGCTAAGAAACATAGCACGTTTTCGCTTACATGCTCATACTTTAAGAGTTGAGACATCACTTTGGCAGGAGCACACATCAACTTGTGATAAATGTGAACAAGGACTCCAAGATGAAAAGCATGCCGTGTTCCTTTGTTCTTGCGCTTCTGTGTGTTCTGTTCGAATAAATGTATGCACAACTACTTTCTGACTTCCCCGCTCACAGAATTTTACTGGACGAATCAGGCACTTTCTACTATTCTCAAGCTGGCTCTGAGGATGCTATTCATTTCTTGCAGAAGCAAACCAATGAGACTTATCGTTTTATTTCCGATCTCATGGTTATTTTTTGTGCAGTTGGAACAGTTGAGCACCAACCAACTGTTGAGCCAACCCCAAAACAGGCTACTACTCTTACTATCAGAGCTTATTACCTCATGTTAACAAGAAATCCAGCAACGCCTTTAGAAACATGCCTTGTATATCCTCTCCTATAAAGCGCACCATTTTTCAATATCGCACTGGCACCCTCTATAACCAAAAACATGCAGGTCGCTTCAAGAGGTCCACTGACCCACTATGCCCTCTCCCAGGCTGTCATCAATTAGACAGTGCACTCCACATGCTTCCAGGCTGCCAAAATCATATAATCTCCAGCATGAAAACTGAACGCCACAATGTTGCTGGAAGAATGATCACCAAAGCTCTCAGCAAAAACCCTTTGGGGGCAGGCTTGGTTAACATGGACATAGGGAGTGATGATAGGCTGGCGCAACACAAGCTCCAAATCCCTGCACATGCATCAAATAGAATTTTACCCCCTTACCTTTTTCCTAGAAATTTTCCTAAGAGATCTAGACTCACATCCAGTCGTCCTGATGCTATACTGATTACTCCCTACAAAGCCAAACCCACTCCTTCTTCTCCTTCTTCCACTCGCTCACACCATGCGTTACGCAGCAGACACAACCCAACACAGAGGACCACACGAGCCAACCGCGTGAGACAGCCCCACCAACTTCATGTAAACCAGCAACATGTGCACTTGATTGAAACTAAGTACTGTGAAGACACGAGGCCTGGACAACAGTTAGAGGCAGCACAGCGGCAGCATACAGACCTCAGGAAACTTCTTACTAACTAGTAGTGCTTAAGTTGTGACTCTCCACACTATCCTTCTGGGTGTTGGTGGGACCTGCTACACTGATCATACCTTGAACCAGTTTAAACAACTTGGACTGGACCATCAACGGGCCCATAAACTTGCTCAAAAACTCCATGCCCATTCGGTTCAGTATGCCCATAAGCTTGTTACCACTAGACGTGCTATGGAAAATAGTGATGCTTCTCACAGCCAGGTTCCGGAGCCGGGTGCTTCCAGTAACCCTCCAGATCCACATTAGCTTTTTCTTCCTTATAGCTTTGTGGTGGAGGAGACTCACGGCTCTTCTGAGCCCGGCTCATGGGCCAATGTGTCTCCTTTTCCTTAATTGATGTAGGGAGAGTTTCCTCTGCCTACATAGTTTTTCTTTTTCTTTTCTTTTTCTTTCTTGAGCAGACCGAGCAGCCAAACTACCTGGCTGAAGGTCAAACCCCATTGTAACTCATTATAATTGATGCTCCTTTTCATGCCAGTGGTGATTTGAGAGTGGCCCTGGAGAATGGCAGCTGCTATTGCAGCTAATTCAGCCCCTACAATGTTTTTTGTGATTCCTGCTCCATTTGGTTGTACATAATTGGGGCTATCACTTTCAAGGTGGTAGGCTCCTGCTACTACTTCTTGATTTCCGTAGTGAGTATGGCAGCTACCATCTGTTTATACCACTCTTTTCAGGTCTGAACTTTTCTAACCAGACTTTGGGCTAGGCGCGGTTAGTGGCGAGAGGGGTTGTGCCGGTTCAAATACAAACAATTGCTTGGGCCGGTTCAAATGGGTAAAGGTAAAGACGTTACTTTAAAACAAATATCTAGTTTTGATCAGCAATTCAAGGGAGCTACAAATCAGGAAAGCCAAAAAAAACCTATGCCAGCAGCCAAAATAGGCGATGTGCATTGTGCAAAGCAACCGCAATAAGCAAGCTAGCAAGGGTCTTACGCACAGCTACAATTATACAAACAAATGTACACTTTGGTGATCTATTTCAATTCATCCACTTAAACGCTTGAATCGTGCAAGTTGCAAACACGCAAGAGTCAGATCAATAGTGCGCATTGAGGCTTCAAGATGAATGCGCATCGTGCTTGGGTATGTTTTTGCTAGTGGAGAGCTGGAGATCTGGAGAGTACTTGGTCCTTAAACTGTGTGCTACGGCTGCTGGAGTGTGCTTGTGCACCAGGCTCCGTGCATCGTACCATGCATTGGCTAATAAAAGTGCAGCACAGCTGTGAAAGCTACTGAGCATTGCCGAGAGCGTCTCCTCTGCAAGCCAGGGACTGTGCACAAGGGTATCAAAGTGCTTTCTCTCAGCTACATTATAATACAGAGTAGGAGCAAAGCTTCAGGTTGAAAAATGTACATGTCCAAATGCCTTGCCTACAGCCCCAGCATGCTCTGTACAGAAGGGAGGTGCTGATGACCAGAGCCACTTGGGTTGGTTTTCCTAACATATTTCATCTACAGGAAGCGACGGAGGAGGGTCCAAGGCCACACAGCGCCTGCAACCAGTTGTGAGGTGTTCCAGGCCATGCTCCACGCTGCGCAGATGATGCCCCATGACCCATGTAGCACCTGAGCACATGTCACACATGAATGATGCATGAGCCCTGTGACAAGACAGGCATGCTGTTGCAGCTCATTGGCTGCGTATAACGCTTTGGTACTGCCACCAAATGGTTCATAGATGATCCCCAAAAAATTGAGCAGCACCTGAGCACAGATTGCAGAGCAAATCCAGGTACGGTAGACACTTGAGACACAACTTTGCAAATGAGTAGATGAGGAAATCAATTACACGCGTGCAAAGGAGTTTCATTTACTCCACAAACAAACGAATACGACACCCACAGAGAAGAGCGCACCTGCCTGATGCAACAATCTGGGTGCCCAGCTTACACACACACCCTCCCCAAACAAACATACACACAGGAGAGTGCACACCTGCCTGATGCAACAATCTGGGTGCCCAGCTTACACACACACCCTCCCAAACCACACATACACACAGGAGAGTGCACATCTGCCCAATACAGCGGTCTAGCTGCATGACCCCCACCCCACCCCCTTAACACACACACACACAACAACAACAACAACAACAACAACAAATACAGGAGAGTGCGCACCTGCCTGATGCAGCAATCCAGCTGCACAATGCCCAGCAGCAGCCGTAGCAGCTGCAGCTCCTGCCCTGACACACACACATACTGCGCAAGGATGGATGATACACATACACACACAGGGGAGTGCTCACCTGCCCGATGCAGCAATCCAGCTGCACGATGCCCAGCAGCAGCCGCAGCAGCCGCAGCTCCTGCCCTGACACACAGCTAATTCCCGGGTCAAGCCCCCTTCGCCCTGCCCTTGAATTTCCCTGCTGCGCTGCTGAACGTAGTGCCGCTGCTGTCAATGATGATGCCTGTTGTGGGGATGGTGCCACACCCTTGGCAGCGCGCGCCAGTATAGAGTCAGCAGCCTTCTCTGCTGGTAAGGAGAACAGGCCCAAGGGCCTAAGCACGCTGGCTGGAGCTGCTGCTACTGCCTCTGCCGCTGCTCTGGGTGCTGCTGAAGCTGGAGACGATGGCGGGGGTTTGGGGCTTGACACTTGCTTTTCTTGCTCCTGCTGCTGGTGCTGGTGCTGCTGCTGATCTTTACGCTCATGTATTCCTGCCGCACCAGCCGTGTCAGCTGCATTGGTTTGCTCTGCAACCGAGGCAGCTTGTGCATGCTCTGCGACAGAGGCACCTCTGCTGGGGCTGCAGCTCTGGATCTCATAGTTTCCACCTGATGGTTGCTGAGGCTGAGGGGACAGCGTGTCTCCGGAGCTCAGGGAGGTGGTGGTTGCGCCGAAAGTGGCCAGGGCTCGCTGCTGCGGCGGAGAGCATGACCCTGAATGCTGTTGTTGCTGCTGCTGCTGCTGCTGCTGTTGGTCATGATGATGCTGATGGTGCTGCTGATGGTGATGGAAGGAAGTCGCATGCATGTCACCAATGCTTGAAGGGGCGGATCGAAGGCAAGGAGAGGACAGTCTGCTGCTGCCTTGGTCGACGCCGCTGCTGGCACCGAGACGTGGGAGCGGGCTGCTGCTGTGAGTGCGTGTGGGTGATGCGTGCGCGCCTGCTGCTGCACCAATTTGTGCTGCAGTGCTGCATGCGGGCAATAGGGTGGGGGAGAGCGAGGGGGCGGGTGATGTGTGGGCGTCTGCTGCTGCATCAAATTGTGCTGCGGTGTTGTGTGCAAGCAGTGGGGTGGGGGAAAGCAAAGGGGTTGCGGGAAGGCTGGCAGGGATGTAGCCACCGATCGTCTTCAATGGCGTGCCTCCTGCAGTGTGTGTGTGTGTGTGTGTGTGTGTGTGTGTGGGCAGCGCAGCGTAGCATACACCGGTGAGCATCTATTGTACACATGGGCCCCTCATGTTCATGCATCCAGCTGCCTGCCTTGCAGCCTGGGCAGCGCATGATCCAGCAGCTTGCCTTGCAACCTGGAGGGTACTGAAGGCGTCCCACTTTGCACCAGTGCTCCACACATGGGCTCCGATTGATCTTGCTGCCTGCCTTGCAGCCTGGGCAGCGCATGATCCAGCAGCTTGCCATGCAACCTGGAGGGTACTGAAGGCGCGTCCCACTCTGCACAAGTGCTGCACACGTGCGCCCCTCATGTTCATGCATCCTGCTGCATGCCTTGCAGCCTGGGCAGCGTATGATCCAGCTGCCTGCCTTGTATCCCCCAGGTGTCATACTGCTGCACCAGTCTTACTTTACGTAACTCAGGAAAGAAAGAGGGGGAAAAGAAGAATCGCGCAGGCACACAACGGGGTAGCACATGACTCAGCTGCCTGCCTTGCAGCCTGGGTTACTAGAGGTATCCCACTCTGCACGAGTGTCCCACATTTGGGCACCTCATGACCTAGCTGCTGCCTTGCAGCCCCCAGGCGTCACACCCCTACACCAGTGACACACATTTGATGACGGACAACATCATCAAATTGTCCTCCAGTGTCATTGAAACTAACAGTCTTAGCAATAAGGCTGCATCATAACATTGGAACTCCTGTTCTTTCTCCAATGTGTGATCCAATAGTATGCATTTCACTACAAGGTGCAGGGTTAGGGTTGAGGGGTTAGTAGTGTGATCCAATAGTATGCACTTCACCACACGATCTAGCTGCCTGCCTTGGAGCCCCCAAGCATGACACTTCAGCACCAATGTCACGCGCTTCTGTGTGCGACACAATTTACCAGAAGGGGCTACCTGAGGCCTAAAATTGCCTCTTCTTTTTGCATGCTCCCCTACAGGTTCCCCATAGCTTGCAGCTTTCAGTTTGGAATCCTCTGGTAAACAAACAAACAAACAAAAGCAGCAGCCTCTGAACGCCCTGTAGTTCACAGGACATACCTCCCCTTCCTACCTCTACAATGCAACATTTGTGATGGATTTCAGCAAAAATATGGATCCAACATTACTTCTTGGCATCTCCAGCAGCTCCCTGATGGTCCTGGTGTTTGAGGGCCACCATTACTGGGCCCAACACGCAGGCAGAAGCCAAATTGCAGTGCGTCACACTCAGCAGGTACGCTCTCACCTTTTCGCCGATACTCTTGGCCGTGCTGTTCCCAGTCAGGGAGGCCATTGTTCGCTTGATCCAACATGCAAGCAGATACTTCCTACTTGCAGGTGTCACACTTAGCAAGCATGCACCATCCTCACCCATGCTCCCAGGCAGGAGCCACCATTGCTTGACCCAAAACGCAAGCAGATGAGCACTATGCTGCCCTCGTAGGCAAGCACAGCTGTGCAACCCTTTCCTGTCCCATCAGGAGCACCTTTGCTTGACCCTAGATGCAAGCAAGCAGGAGCACGAAGCTGCCCTTGCAGGCAGGTGCATCTGCGTAAGTTTTTCCTTTCAAATCAGGGGCCTTCATTGCTTGACCCTATATGTAAGTAGACCACCCCTACATTGCTTGACCCATTATGTAAGTAGATGACCAGCTAGCAGAGCGTCACACTCAGCAGGTACACACCCACCTTCCCCGATGCTCCTGGGCGTGCCAGTCCCAGTCAAGGAGGCCACCATTGCCTGGGAGTTGGCCAGCGCATTACTCAAGAGGCTCTCCTGTGGGAGACGTAAGAAAGGAAAAGTAGATGGTGCGCTTTTCAGTGCTGCATGCGCCGGCAACACAGATGGTGTGCAAGCAGTGCTGCATGTGCAGACAGTTATAGCAGCACAGATGGTGTGCAGGTAGAGCTGCATGTGCTGTACAGGCAGAGCTACATGTGGTGTGCAGGCAGTGCTGGCAGCAAGAATGGCGTGCAGGCAGTGCTGCAAATGCTGCTGGCCAGCAAACGAGCGAGGATTAGAACCTTGCCACTATTGTCACAAATGCTGCATGTCGGTAAATGAGTGAAAATGGTAATCTGTGCAGGCAGTGCTGCAAATGCTGCACATCAGCAAACAAGTTGAGAATGAAAATCTGTGCACACAGAAACTGTATGGCAGCTGCACACGAAGGTGGTGGAACTCAAAATTTAGACAGAGGCAGACGTTAAAATGGATACAACCAGTTCCTATACGACTGAGCACAACAGATGTTAGTAATCCCTCCGCAAGAATCACCATCCCCGAAGAGACTAAAACCAGCAGACGTGCCTTCAAACTTTTGTCATCAATCCCAACATACCAATGTGTAAACTTACAAAGAGGATGCAGTGTTGAGGGCTAAGTGATAGATAGAAGAAACAAATAGCGCACAAGCTTTTGCATGCAGTTGCACGGATTCCCTCAACGCTGCCACCTGGAACGATGAAAATGGTGGAGCGCAAACGCTTCACCACTTACACAGTGCGAGTCAGATAATCAAAAGCAGTCACCTGAAACAGTTGAAATGAGGGAGCGCAAGTGCTTTATCACTCACACAATGCAAGTCACACTCACACACCATGGCCATGAGCTCTGATACTATCAGTGATAGCAGCATCCCTTGTGCAGCATAGCGCGAGTCGTACTCACGCACCATGGCCATGAGCTCTGATAGCTGCGTCCCCTGTGCAGCATAGCGCGCCAGCAACTCTGACTTGTCGGTCTGGACTTGGGAAAGGGCAGCCTCTGCTTGAGCCAGGCGCTCCTGCAACAAGGTCACATAATACAACAGCAGGGTCACACATACCACACATACCACACAAAAGCAAGGTCATGCAACCTCCGCCTGTGCAAGATGCTCCTGCAACGAGGTCACATACAGACATACGTGCGCGCACACACACACACACACACACACACACACACACACACATTCAAGGCGTTTAAAAACAATGGGATCAGCGAGTTGGCACGCTTTCCTTAACACTGGTGAGCTTGACAGGCTGATAGGCTCTGGATGGGATAGAAGAGCACAGTCCAGGCACAGGGTAGCAGAGAGTGCCAAGAGACATCACTGCTGAGCTTGACAGGCTGATAGGCTCCGGATGGGATAGAAGAGCATAGTCCAGGCACAGGGCAGCAGAGAGTGCCAAGAGACATCACTGCTGAGCTTGACAGGCTGATAGGCTCCGGATGGGATAGAAGAGCATAGTCCAGGCACAGGGCAGCAGAGAGTGCCAAGAGACATCACTGCTGAGCTTGACAGGCTGATAGGCTCCGGATGGGATAGAAGAGCATAGTCCAGGCACAGGGCAGCAGAGAGTGCCAAGAGACATCACTGCTGAGCTTGACAGGCTGATAGGCTCCGGATGGGATAGAAGAGCATAGTCCAGGCACAGGGCAGCAGAGAGTGCCAAGAGACATCACTGCTGAGCTTGACAGGCTGATAGGCTCTGGATGGGATAGAAGAGCATAGTCCAGGCACAGGGCAGCAGAGAGTGCCAAGAGACATCACTGCTGAGCTTGACAGGCTGATAGGCTCTGGATGGGATAGAAGAGCATAGTCCAGGCACAGGGCAGCAGAGAGTGCCAAGAGACATCACTGCTGAGCTTGACAGGCTGATAGGCTCTGGATGGGATAGAAGAGCATAGTCCAGGCACAGGGCAGCAGAGAGTGCCAAGAGACATTCTAGTACAATGCATTCAGCAAGACATACAACACTCGCATCTAAGGCTAGCAAGCATGGAGGCGCATGCTGGGACGACAGCCCCTATACTCTCATCCAGGTCAAGACCTTACATATAACAAGACACTGAGGCGAGCGAGAGCCGTTGTTGGCTGTCATGTGCAAAACATGGCACCTCATAATTTCTCACAAGACACATCTCATGCCCCTACGGTCTGGGGTTTGCCATGTCACCAGCTGCTTGCTCGCCCACCAGGAAACATCACCGCCGCTGCCAATAGACACATAAGGCATGTCACCCGGGAGTTTTAGGGTCTGTATAGATCCAACTCTCTTCAAGCTTCTCAGCATACGTCTCAAATGGCACAGCACAAACAGCATGCATTGCTTGGGCACCTGTGTCTGCACAGCACATCTTGCCAGCCTGAAGGCATTCAGTCTGTCAGTGTTGGTATTCACCTTTGCTCTTGCTCTTGCCAGCTTGCCTGTCTGTCCTCCACAGCAATGTGCCAGCATTTTCTGTCGATCCCCTTACTTCAACACATCTTCAATCTTAACAAATCGTACATCCGGATAACCTGGCAGGTTTAACTGTATAGAAAGTATGTGCATCTGTAACCTTCAGCCCCATCATCCTGTGACCTTGGGTCCCCCTTTTCTGTGACCTTTGTCCCAATTTCCTGCAACCTTCAGCCCCAATTTCCTGCAACCTTCAGCCCCATCATCCTGTGACCTTGGGTCCCCCTTTTCTGTGACCTTTGTCCCACTTTCTGTAGCCTTCAGCCCCAATTTCCTGCAACCTTCAGCCCCATCATCCTGTGACCTTCGGTCCTCCTTTTCTATGACCTTTGTCCCACTTTTCTGTGACCTTTGTCCCAATTTCCTGCAACCTTCAGCCCCATCATCCTGTGACCTTCGGTCCCACTTTTCTGTGACCTTTCTCCCACTTTCTGTAGCCTTCAGCCCCAATTTCCTGCAACCTTCAGTCCCAATTCCCTGTACCTTCAGTCCCCTTAAACCTCGGCCCACTGTGCTCACCTGGCAGCCGATCAGCCAGATTCTCGAGCTGTAGGCCAACCCAAGGGTTGTAACCCTTGTAACCCTTAAACCTCGGCTCACACTGTGCTCACCTGGCAGCTTGACAGCTCCTGTTGCAGACTGTTGCTATAGTGCACCACCTGCAAGGGCACCATCGTCAAGGATGCAAGAGGAGCACGGTTGGCGGATAAGCTGGAAGGGCTTGTGAGCATCAGAGTATGGGCTCCTTCATTTCACAGCCAGCTGGTGAGCAGTCAGAGTGCCTTCATAGCTCTTTTCTTTTTTGTAAGGTAGGGTGCAGCAGCTGCCCCATGAGCAGAGGCTCTCTGGAGCATGCTTAGAAAAGTGTAAAAACAGCATGCTTGCTGAAACTTGCGCTCTTGTAAAAGCATGACTGCATGGGCTGAATGATTGTGGTTTCCGAATTCAAAGTTTGTCAATTGAGACCCACATGTTACGTAGATCTCTGGCATGTGCACCTTCATTTGATCTAGGGTACCACGCTCCAAAATGAGCACTGGCCATTGCACCCTTTGATCAGGAGACCCAAAATGATCCTTGGCCTGCATGCCCTCTGAAAAACACAACCCAACCTTGAGCAATCGCTGGCTTTTGGACACTTTTGATAAGCAAGAAAAGCGCCCAAATGGCAAGCCCGTGTTGTATGTTATCATCATGGTGCCATCGAAGATTCTTCAGCCACCTGGAACTGCTCTTCTCCCCAAAGAAGATTAACTGCATTTGCCTTGGTGTAGGTGACGTGTACAGCACCATTTGCAAAGAGACGTGTTAGAGAAACCGATCAACTTCCTTGCCAGAAGGATCCTATGTGAGCACATGCAGCATACATGACTCTCTTGTACTGAGAGTAAAGGCCACCTGAGGAAACCGCAAGAATTGTGCTGACTGATAACAGACTGATAACAGTCAGCATACAATGAAAGTGAGGTAAAAATTGGCTGTGCCACCTGAAAGGCAAGTGAGTGCTGCACCAAGAGCAGGGCATCCGTGACAGCAGCATTTGAGCCTAGAATGACAAGAAAAGTGCGCTGGGTGTGCTCACCAAGAGGGCGAGTGAGTGTTGCGCCATGAGCAGGGCATCCGTGACAGCGTTTGAGCTGCTGCTCCTGCTGCCTCTCCCATAGCTCCGACCCAAGAAGCTGCTGCCCCCATAGGCACTGCCCTCATAGCCACCCTCTTCATATTCATCTTCGTAGCCCCCCCTACCCTCAGCTCCCTCTAGCTTCTCAAGCTCCTCCAGGGCCTGCAGCCCCCTGCAGGGGCAAACGCGACATTTCAAGGGTTGGCCAATTACATATATACATGTCATATATTTCATCTTTTCCCTGAAGAAAATGGAGTCGTACGGCATATACAGAATGGGCCAACCCTAGGTTTGTCCCCAAATGCAGACTACACGCCATGCATGCAGGGATCGCTTAGTGTGGCTGAACTCGGCCTCTTGGTCTCTTCTGCCGCATGTTAAAGTATGCAGCTGAGCGCTTTGGAGTCTCGTGCACGAAGCTTAACCCATATGGATAGTGAGCCACAAATTGTGTGTGTCCCACAATGCACTGAAACCAAAGTCAACAAACAGGAACTGGTGTAGGCAACGCAGGGCACCTCACTCCCTCCACCTGCACAGTATGTATGATTAAAGCGGTTTTTTTGCAACCTGCACAAGGGTTTGGGTTCCCTGCGTTGCAGACCCCGCTGTTAGACTGGGTGACACACCATAATGAGGATGGGGAAAATGCCACGCTCAGGTGACATACCATGCTAGGGTTGGGGCCCCTTGGGTCGTGGCCTCTGCTGCTAGACTGGGTGAGATCGCTATACCATGCTACAATATGCTCATTATCCCCCCCATGACAAGAAACCCACGAACATTTAGCCCACAGATCTGCGAGGGAAGGAAGGAATTGGATGCGAGCATTGTCATTCTGGGAGGCCTGATCAAAGTGCCTTTGTTGAGCTAGAGATTCAGCCTGCAATTCACATCTCCACGAATTGACTTGTAGAGATATAAGGTGCTGCTATTCAGAAGGGTGAAGCTGCATCAAAAGTCCCGCTCCATACACAAGTCGAAAACCATTCTGCTACTCTTCAACCGTGAGGGGCTTTGAGGTAACTGTGCAGTTCCAGTTGTCAATGCCCCTAGAGGGCCTTTGGGGCTTTGTCCTTGCTCACAAACCAACTCAATATAAAACCGAGATCTTGTAACATTCTGCACGCTCCCGCAAACCCAATGTATAGCCAATTTTATGAGGTGATCAAGCCATCCTACACCCGTGCAAATGTTTGTGGGATGATGATATCGTCACGTGCTGGTGAGAAAGTGTTAAAGCACTCCCTGCCAGTAAATTGCATCAGGACATGGCGGCTGTTGCTCATTTGCTTTGCAGTGCAATTAAAAGACAACTAGTCTTAAGCATGAATTGCCCATTTCATTCAAGGCAAACCAGATATCCTATCCTGAACCTCCTGCCTAGGAGGAAGGAGAACAGCGAAATTCATGGCACAGTATGCGCTCCACCATGATGCATGGACAATAAAAAGCTGGGATTTGCTAAGAACGCCTTCAGCTTGCATACATACATACTTCAGAAACCATACTTCACGCGCACCTTACAAAGTCGTTAGCCATCGCGCTGTGCACCCAGTTTCCACCTTTTGAGGCATCCACAAGTGTTTGGAGCATAGCGCGCATGCTGCGCACGCGCTCCACATGGACCTAAAGCAGCACATATAGCGGTCAAAGGACCCACAGCAAGGCAAGTCAAACATTACTGCACCTCAAAGTCCCCCAAGTTCAAATGCTGCAGTAATGAAGGTGTGCTGAGGTGCATTCAACAAATAGCAACTGCAATGCGTGAATGCACACAAGCGTACAAACCCTTTCACACACATATCCGTGCTTTTTGCCCAAATTTTGCAGGCATGGAGAAGTCAAAGGGTGTGCAAAAAGCTTATTTGTACCAGTGGTATGGCTTTATTGGGCCCCAAGGATATCTTGAGCCTCATGATGCTGCTCCTCAGGTCTCCCACTGAGCTGGAGAGTGTAGGCATGTCTAAGTCACCCATCCTTAAAATTTGGTGATACACTCAAATGTGACACCAGGCAAAAAAAATAAAGAAACCTTTTCAAATTTCAGATTGCTACTATCTTGATGTTTTGTGCAATGCTGCTGTGCTGCATACAAATTGGTTTCTCCTAATTCAATTCAAAACATGCATACGCGTGTGCTCTCCTGAGTTTATCCGGCTGTCACGTACGAGTTAAAGGGCAACACATGTGTGGGAACTCTGCTCAAATTTTTTTTTTAAAGCTGGAACCCATGACGTCACTGTCCCAACACCAGCGAATTTGGTTCTCTTCCGGCTCGTTCGATAGGCGAGTTCCAGTTACAAGGGGGGGCAGACCATCTGAGCACATGAACAAAATCTGGCCTGCATGGCCTTCAGAACACAGCTCCAAGGAGAGGGAGCAAAAGACATACGTTGAGGGGACACAGTTGAAAACGTGGAAGGCAGGCAGGCAGGAGGAACACGCTAGGTGCCTAGCCAAATTAGAGCTGGACTGCTTCAAAGTAAGGCACAAAGACTGAGACACACTGACTCAAACAGCGGGTCTGAGGACATAAGTCTTTTCCCAGCTTCATCCACAGGTGCAACACTCCACCACGGATGTCAGCTAATAGAGAAGGGACCAGCTCACCTAATGACACTGGGCCCCACTGGGAAAAGCATGGCTAAACTGACTGACGCACGACAAGTCTGAGAGCTGCTAGGGGCGAGAGCAAAACTAAGCCTAACAGGTCTGCAAATACCCCGAGAAAGGAAAAGATGGTGTCCCTTATTGCATGATCAGCAATAAGGACAGGTCACACATCTCACTTGCCTCCAAGAACCTCAGTTCTACTGCTAGGCAGAGAACTGACTGTTTTACAGTTGTAGTCATTCCTCGTTCCTCATTGACCATTTCGGACGATAATGACCAAACCTTGGAAGCGCTTTGAGACAGCTTTATACGCACTATTGAATAATATGTGACGGGGGCGCAAGAGGGTATAGGCTTTGGCATGGAGGGATCTTTGAGCGTTGCTGTTGATTGCCGCATGCTTGTCTTCAAAAGACATCCCGCCGGTGCTTGTTCCAGCTGGAAATGTCTCTCTATTGCCAGCCCAAAGTTTGCCCTGATGACTACTCAAATTTGAGATTTGACTTAAATCCGGACCAAAATGATATCGTTGGATCCATAAAAGCCTCTGCTTTCCAGAACACCTTCTAAATTACTGTGCACTCCTCAGAGTTGGGGTTGCTGCGCATTGTTGGTTTGGAGACAAGTTTGCATCCTGCCCACACCTCAGGCTGCTTTTCGGTCTAGAAGCACTTAACACCGGTGCTATAAAGATGAATTGTAAACAGCTTAGCTCAGACCCCAAGCTTTCACGCACACCAAGAAACACTTCAAATGACCAAGATTTGGGCTTTTAAGTGGAATCATCTGCGTGCAAACAGTGTAGTCTTATGGCTCACTCCTCCTTGAAAACAGTACACAAAATTTCACGGTGTGGTGCTAGACTCTGAGTTCGGAACAAGTGAGCTAAAGAATGGGGAAGTTGTGAACCTCACGTTCAGTGTTAGAGTTTGTCAGGTTTGGGGACTGTGCCACGGCATCTAGTTTTCTTTTCCAGCTTTTTCATATTTTTAGGTTAGTGTGGATTTTTTTTGCCTTTCTGCAATTATTCAATCCCCCTTACCTGCAACTTGTGTAACCTACAGCTCCAAGGGGATAGACAAAGGCACAGCACACCTGCCTGCAGGCACTCCTGCAAGCAATTGCTTTGGAAACTGATCATGTACATTTTGTAAAGAAAGCCCCACATTCCCTCCTCCCTGGAAACCAATATGATTGTATTATTGATTTTCTGGGACGTTCAGAAGTGGAGTTGCATGCAAGCATAACCATGGAAGAACCATGCTGAAAAGAAAAACCACACTGGCATATTAAGCTCTCCCTACATCAATTGAGGAAAAGGAGACGCGTTGGCTCAAAAAGAGCCATAATCCCCTGGAAAAGCCATGCTGTCTGATTTGAGGCAATAATTTTAAGAACAAAACACCAACATTTTTTTAAGGCATCATTTGAGGTGTAATCAAAATTGGCATGAAAGAAGCTTCAAAATGCTTAAGGAACCTGTTGGTTCATTCCCACTGTGAGTGGAGTTTCAACTTCCATGTTGGGCACGCAGATAGGCATGCCACCTTTCCTTGCTGCTTTCCCAGAAAATAAGCAAAATTGATGCAGAGGTTCTATGACTAAGGAAACTAATTCTTGGACCCGCAAGAAACAAACAACAAATTGGCAACGTACCAAGCACTCTTTGCTCTGCCTTTTGACCACAATGTGCGCAAACCACATCTGGCTGCCGGGGTTCTTGCGTCTGAAATTGTCTCAACATGTCATGCAAATTGTCAGCTGATTTAGGTTGAGAGTTCATACTTTAAGTGGAAGCTGCGTCTTGGGAGGATGGGATTTTCCTGTGTGCAATCGATGCTCGTGTGTAGGTCTGAGGGGATATGTGCTTTGCGATGAAAACACGTTGAGCTTTTTCGGACTTTGCCTGGTGATGTTGCTCTTGCACAACTTTTCTTGCGCCAAAGAGTTAACGTCCAGGCGGTATCTGATTTCCTTCTGCAACACAACAACAAGCTTTTCCCCTCAGCTGCCCTTGCAGGCGGATATGGCGATATTAATCTTACCTTGCAACA
Source organism: Dunaliella primolecta (assembly GCA_914767535.2). Taxonomy (NCBI): domain Eukaryota; kingdom Viridiplantae; phylum Chlorophyta; class Chlorophyceae; order Chlamydomonadales; family Dunaliellaceae; genus Dunaliella; species Dunaliella primolecta. The sequence goes on from OU611764.1 coordinate 6,858,482, forward strand.
CAACAATGAGCTTTTTCTTTTTATGTCTGAGCTTCTGGATTTGCTGTTGGTTAACGTGGATCAGCCACAGGCTGATCAACCGAACAGTCTGGCTTAAGGTCTCCCTGAAATCCAATCTAATTTAAGGAACCTAAACCTTTCTGAGTGAGCAGCTAAACACTAAGTGGCCCAGCATGCTGCATCTTTGCAAGCCTGCAACAGCATAGAAGTCGAAATGAAACACTGTGTGCACTTGAAACTCATTTTAGGAAGTTAGCAACAAAATTATTTATTAATTAGCAACTTTGGTGGAGGGGACTCACAGCTCTTCTGAGCCAATGTGTCTCCTTTTCCTTGATTGATGGAGGGAGAATTTCCTCTGCCTATGTAGTTTTTCTTTTTTTCTAGCAACATAAGATACGTAATAAGATTAATACTTAGATACTATTTTAATTAAAATGCTAAGTTAGTGACAATAAATGATTTCTTAATTCAAGCATGTACTATGATAGAGCAAACCTTATCCTCGCTTGCCTTTCCAAAACCCTAAGGAGCTTGTCAGTCTTTTGTCTCGGAGCCCCAGCCTTTTTTTCTGGTTCCAAACTTGCACCCGCATCTCTTGCTTTCCTTAAATTGCGCCAGTTCTCTTATTGCAGAGGCCCTCATGGGACATCGCTATGTCCTTGAGCACGTACACATGTACAAGAAAAAAAAGTATGTTGCAAAATGAAAATTACAAAGATGAAAATTATCAAACACAGCACCATTACGAGACACATAAGTCCCTCTACTTGACACCGGCTTGCACAATTTGGTTCTGAATGAGGCTTCATGAACTCGTGGGATTTAAACATAAATGTTTGAACATGGGCTAAACATAATGTTACTAAAAGAACTGATTGTGCTTCTGCTAAAATGCACACAAAATGCAACATTTCATTTCAAGGCCCTCTATTCTGGGAAAACTCCATCACCTGCTGCGCTCCACTCATGTGCGGAATAGATGCTAATTTGTATATGATGCGACATGACAAAAGAAACAATTGACATTAGCGGTTTTAAGGCCATCATCCACGTCATAACTTAGGGGTATAGGTTTTTTCATGTATCCCCTGGGCGGATTTTGATTTCATCTTCAATACGCATCAGCACTTCCCCATCAGACACCTGTTGCAATATTAGGAAGCAAATATTGTTTTTAAAAGATTGGATTTAAAATTGCTTGAACAGAACAGGCCATGCAAGCAAAAGCTAGGACACGTCAATGTCTGAAGGTCAGCAAAGTCTGCCTCTTTAGTGAGTTTTTCATGTTGGTGCTACCTGCTGCAGCATAAGTTGGTCTTTCAAGAGAGGCATCCATCTACATTGGTAGCACCAACATGAAAGAACAAACAATGCTCTTATGAAGTGTCGCTTTCTTTTTTCAAATATTTATCATAAATATAGTTGGCTGAAGTAGGTGCATTTAAACGTTCTTAGCAAAAAAAGTCCATCAAGCTCAAAGTTTCACTGAACCCTGGACCAGGACTCACAGGCTCCTAGTAGAAAATTAGTCCACTGTGCTAAAAGTCTGACTGATCCTTGGACCAGGAACGATTTGTTCCTAGCAAAGAGGTAATTCATCACACTAATAAGTCTTGCTGATCCCTGGACCAGTATCCATCTTACCTGCTGGTCTTGAAACACACTCGTATGCACTACGATGCCACTCTTGGGAGCAACCACCACGTGCTCCATTTTCATGGCCTCTAAGGCCAGCAGACCTTGACCAACCACCACCTGAATGGCAAATTCAGCCAGATGCTTGCACCAGCTTGCACTTACACCGATGCGCAAAATGAAGAGAGCCACCTCTCCGATCAACCAAAACCAGGACCAGGGAGCCTGTGCAAACTGCGTCTTTCATGCGGTGTAGTAGGTTTTTAAGATGCTCAGTGCATGCACCCAACAAGCCACAGCAGATAGGAGCTTGTGTGGATGTGCAAACTTCAAGCTCACATAAAAGGCACAGCAAAAACACCGCGTCATGTAAGGTGGCCCTCAGATTAAGAAAAGGGGCGCGTGCACGTATCAATCAGCAACTTGTGTGCACATCGCAGCTCCATCACCTCAACGTGTACTCCTCAAGCTTCAGCAAATGCTGGGAGAGCTCTCTGTAGGTGTTTAAAGTGGAGGTCAGCTGCAATCCTGTGGCATGTCACGCTCACCTTGTCCCCATCCTGTATGAGGACTTTGGCCACTTTTCCAGGCATTGGCGCAATCACCTTCCCTCCTGCAGACCCAGGTGCTGCTGCAGCAGCTGCTGCTGCATCAAGGCCTCGGCTCCAGCTCAACACGGGCCACCTGTTGAAAGAGCGTTAAAGTTGCTGGGCATTAAAGTATCCGGCAGGCACGACAGAACTTCCTTACACACCACAAGGCAGTCTTCACTAGCTTTACATTTGTGTTGCTCATCCCTGGAAGCCACCATATCGGCACTATAGGAGGAGTGAACAGTGATCTGGCAAGGTTGTAAAAAAGATCACCCCCAAAAACTTCATTTCAAGGTGCGCCCCCTGTCTTCTTTGAATCCAGAAATGTGCCTGCGGAACTGGTTGGGCTGAGAAACTGGTCACCGGAAATTGATGCAAAAAAACAGCTTCTGAAAAATAAGACTATGTCAAGCTGTGCAACCACAAAGGTGTGGTTAACTGTAAAGATACATACCATGTGACCAACAAGGCCAACTAACTTGCTGCAGACTTTCTTAAAAGCAAACCAGAGCAGACCCTTTTCACAACCACTGATGTTTCTTCTGAACTTTGTGACCCACCTGAACTCAAAGCTCTCAGGGCATCCTTTGACCCACATGCACATTGCCATTTCTGATCTGCCATGCATAAACTGCACCACATCTGCTTGCATCCTGCAAGCGTGTGAAAAGGGGCAGCACATGTGAAAAGGGGTAAGCTTCATCAAATCCCCTTGTGAGGGGAGAAATTGATTATGTTTGCTCCTCTCATGAGGGAATTCAATCCAACCACTGCAATTGAGGACTTCCAGCAATGTTTAAAGAGAGACAAAGGAGTTAGAACAGCTTTTCACAACCAATTGATATACAAATCTGCATACAGATGCCTCAGAAGTGGTATGCCTTCAAGAGTGAGGACCTTGACAAGAACGCTCCTGGCACATTATTACAATGAAACAGGAAGCTGCAAGAAAGCGGTACTGGATTTTAAGTGAACTCCCTCTGAAGTTTCAAACTCTTCAAGTTTGTGGCTGACTTCCATGTGCAACGACCTGCAGACTGAAACTTTGCCCTATGCAGACAACACAGTATGCCTCTTTATGATAAAGTGCTTGGTTTGATTAAGACCATACAGGTCCACCTACCCATCAGGCAGTGGCTGAGCAAGACATGAGTCGTGATTGTCAAGACCACCCTCCTTGAGCAGGATTCATACCTGCAGCCTTCAACTTCCGCCTCAAGCTTCCAGACACCATCACTTCCTGGACTGCCATACTGCATCTGCTTTCTGTCCTGGGAGTCAGCAGTCAGCTGAGCATGCTCCACTGAAATGATTTTCTGTCCTGAGCTGCTGCTGCTGCTGCTGCTTTTGCTGCTGCTGCTGCTGCTGCTGCTGCTGCTGATTGCCTCTCCTTCTTGTTTTTGCATCCCCTCCACCCCGACATTAAAGCTGTCTTGCCCTCTCATGGTGAGCGTAATTACAAGACGGTCAATTTTGCTGCTGCTGCTGCTGCTGCTGCTGCTCAAAGGGCTGTTGCTGCTGAGCACAGTTTGAGTTGGGAGGAAAACATCTTGGAACACTCTGCTCCCGCTGTACCACAGGCGCTTTGAGTCAGGGATCGCCCAAGCCCCAAGGCGTAGTATTTCAGTCATAGTGGATGGGGCATGGTGCAAGCACTGTAAGAAGACATCAAAAACAGGGATCGCCCAAGCCCCAAGGCGTAGCATTTCAGTTGTAGTGGAGGGGGCATGGTGCAAGCACTGTAAGAAGATAAGTACAAGTAGCGTGCAGCTGACAGTGGGCGCATGGCCAGCCACAGCCTCAGAGGACGCACAGGCTTAAAGAAGCTATCCACATATGGATTTTCTCGGGTTTTAAAGGAAGAAACTGTGAACGCGGTGCATTTACAAGAACAAGGAACAATCAGAGTGGCAAGAGACACAGTGAGAGGGCTTGATTCAACCTCAAGCCCATTGAGGTGCTGAACACAATACCGCAACCAGCTGCCCCAAACATGCAGACATGTCTTACTTGCATCAAATGTCTTGCTACTCCAGCCAAAGCAGCTACACCAACGGGGATGGGCTGGGGAGTGAGGAGGTCTGGCAGGTGGTGGGCCAAGAATCCTGTGGTCACAGATATTGACAAGATGCATTGCAGTTCGGTTTTTAACTGCACATTTCTCAATAAGGTTTGCATTGCCTGGCATGACAATTTTAAAGCATGGGAAACCACAACTCCAGAATGCAGCATTTGTCTCCAGTCATTGGCAATGCTGAGGGGAGATATCTGCTTGGAACGACAGTTTCAAGCGCAGAAGACTGTAACGTCAGAATACTGAAGATACAATCAATGTGTGCTGTGTAGATCCTGTGATTGACGAGGTTGAGGGAAACAACCGGCATGGTCTGAACACAGGATAGGGGTCCTGAGGATACCAGACAGCCTAGAGGCTTGCTAGCTTGCTAGTTAGGGTTGTGGTGGAGGGGACTCTCGGCTCTTTTGAGGAAATGTTTCTCCCTTTTCTTTGCGGATGTGGGGAGATTTCGCCCTGAGACTAACCCCTTACCCAGCCTATAAACAGCTGCTGACCAGCATGCTGGTACAATTTCCAGACTTCGTACCCTTAGTCTCAGAAACCCAAACAGAAATTACAAGGTAACCTTGCACACCATTTTACTGGGCGTGGAAGGCACTATCTATATTGATTGCACCATCGCTCCTCTGGTTGAGCTGTCAGAATCATAGTGCATTTCACATATACACACGCACACCTGTATCCAGGTCTGCTGCAATAAATGCTGGGTGTGCGCAAAGCCTTTGGAGAAACTGCAGATTGGTTGGTAGACCAGCCACCTGCAAAGCATGACCGTCAATGCAATACAGTGCCAGTCCGGTCAGCCGGCCGAACATCCGTGTTTGTCCTGTTCCCTAGATTGTTTGGTGCAGTGCTTCTTTCATGCTTCTCTCCCTTGTAAATTACTAAACCACCAAAGACTCGCCCAAGATAGCGTATTAACATGCAGCAAAGGTACAATGGCATCGGCCAATAGGAATTAACAAGTACACCTGCAAGAGTTGGCAGTGTGATGGAATGGACGCAGCTTACTGCATTTTCTCACAGCAAACCAATGTGCTGTGCCTGTCTGTTCTTCTGTCTCCATCCATCCTATTTATTGCAGTGTATTTATATGCAACTTACCCTCACAGGAATAGATACATATCCTGGAATGATGTGCATACAGCAGGCGCACCTGGGCCTCTGCAACCACTGCTATCATTGTGCTGGCAACTGTACAGTTATCATCATCATCCTCATCATCAATTTTGTTGTTGTTGTTGTTGTTGTTGTTGTTGTCATTGTTATTGAACGTCAGCTTGATCAGCAAACACGTGACCTTGCACCAAAGTAACATCTCCAAGCCAATGCCATTGTGCTCAGGCTCCTAAACAAGGGAAGCTCAAACCTTTTGTTCATTGCGTTGCCCAGGAAAATTCTGTGATGGCCCACCAAAGCTCAAGTAGGGGCTCTTGTTTTGGTTGAAAGTGTGAAAAAAGGCAGGATCTGGCACTTTGCATTGTGTGAGCGCACATCATGAACCCCTAGCTAGGAAATTCTTCGTTGATGCACACGGTCAGCACTAGCCTGCACACGCGTGCACGCACGCACACGTGCACACGTACACGTGCAAACACACACACACACACACACAAACAGCACACACACACATGTATACATGCACAAACACACGCACCTTGGTCTGCTCTAGGGCCTTGCGCAAGGTAGCCAGAGCGTTGTGCCTGTCGCTGCCATGGACAATGATCTTGGCAATCATAGGGTCATAGTGAGTGCCCACCTGCAATGTAGTATGCATGCAAGTACTAGCTTTGAGCACTACATTCCAATTATTTAGCATGTGCATCGTACTTAAAATGTTTTGTGACAGCAATACCAGTTATGCTCTAGCTTCTACTTCAATCATGCCCTAAAGAGTTGCCACCATGCGAGCACAAATAAGATGCCACTCACCAAGTCTCCACCTTCAATACCACTGTCCACCCTGATAAAATTGTGTCCATCAGCCGGGGTCTTGAATTCTGAGGATTCAGAGGGAGGCTGCCAGACCTCAACCCTGCCAGCTCCTGAAAAACATAAAGTATAGCGCCGTATCCTATATGCTACGCTTTGTAGCATACCATCCCATTTCAAGCCAAGGTTGAGTTCACAGCCAGCTGGACCGCACCAAAACAGGAAAAATAGACGCTGCAAAATTGACATGTGTCAGAAGCCCTGGACAAAATCTTGCTGTGCATGTATACAAATTCGCACTGTAGCTTGTGCAGTTTGAGAGGCACCCATTGTCTTGATAACTTAGTAATTGAATGCTATCAGGGTTGTGTATTCAGACAACGCACAAGCAACGTGGACAGCAGCATGCCCACTTACCTGGAAGAAATTGCTTGTCTGGGCTCTCAGCGTACAAGCGCGCTTCAAAGGCATGGCCATCCACTTGCTGCAAGAGTGAAAATCTCAATGACTTTGGGATTAGAAAGATTTTGAAGTCTCCGAGAGTGAAGTCATTGAGTCAGTGCCTTTCAGTGTCACATTTGACACTGGTGGCTTTCAGAAAGCAATCAAGCTTCAAATGCATGGCCGTACGGGCTTCCAAAAGCATGGCGGACAACCCTCCAGACCCCCATTAGCTGTATTTCTGGACATCTGGAAGTCTAGCTGCTTCTGATTTAGTTTTCAGTGAGACCCTTTGGTGAGGCCCTTGCTAGCTTGCCACTTAGGGTACCTTTACATAACACACGCAGTCTTGTTTGGCTGGCACAGCCTTTCAAAGAAGAAAGCTCTTTTCCTTTTCATGGGCATCCACTCTATGCCAATTTATACAAAGGAATAATCGGATATTAAACTTGTTTGGTAACATTAGAGATGCCTTGGAGACCTCTAAAGGAACACAATTATAAGAGAAGTATTTTGCATCTAGGGACTCATTACAATTGAGGACACACACAACATCGTGTTTTGTCCTCTGTAGCCAAACAACATGGGCAAAGCCTATCAAAAAGTTAGCCAGGCCTTGTCAATGTTGTTAGGTTAGGAGGAAAGACAAGTGAGGTTAAACCACGACTTCTATTGAGGTTGAAACATGATTTCTACAAGGCCTGGCTCAACTTCCAGAGAGGCTTTGCCAATGTTGTTTGGCTAGAGAGGACAAAAGACAACTTTGTTTGTCCCCAATTGTAACAGGTTCCTAAATGAATCCTTATTTGGAATGTGTGCATGCCCAGGACTTCCCAATCCCTGGCATTGGAAAGGAAAGGGTTACATAACTCTGCCTGCCTACAAGGGCAGCTTAGCTGGAGCAAAAAAAGTGCCTGTATCCAAATCGGTCCGAACAAGTGAAATACATGTAACACAGTCACAGCATTTCAGGCACAGTGGTACAAGCTTAGCTAATCCTAGGACTCCTGAATTGGTTGAAAAAGAAGCTGCAACATGTTACATTGCATCGTCTGCATCTCACGCCAGAGTTAAAAAATTTGTTGTCTGATGTGTCAGAAGCTCGCACACACCCTCCCCCAAAAGCATCGTTTCCAACTTAAATCAGGGCAGGCACAAATCCATCCACTCACATACCAGGCTGGTGACCGAAGGAAGCAATGCTTGCTGCCTGTGGCCTCTCTTCATATGTGAAAGAAGGCAAATGCTCCATACCTGCTGCTGCAGTACAGGCAGCTTCCCCCCTGCGGCCACGAGGAGTTGCAAGGCCACCAAGTCCATGCCCGTGACTGCCTCTGTCACTGGATGCTCAACCTGCACATGCAGGGCCTTTGCCTGTGACTGCCTGTGTCACTCAATACCTGCACAGGCTAGCTTGCTAGTTAGGGAGCCTTTCCTTAATGCACGCAGCTGGACCTGGCTTGCGTAGTATTTTCTTTCTTTCTTTCCTGCACTGCAGGAGGACTCTCACATAAGGTTTGCTGTGAGCACCTTATCCAGCACAACATAATTTGCTACAGCCAGCCAACGGCTTTTGGAACGAAAATGGAACCTTCTATTGAAAATGGATGGCACTTCATGCAGCCAACAGCCTTCTTTCTTTTGGTCAGGCATTTCATGACGCAATGGATGGAAGATTGCTAGTTGAAGGATTGAATGAACGCCTATTTCCTGGTGGCCCCAGGAGCGACCCTTGAGGCGGCAGGGGGGGTCCAGTGTTCGCACCCATGATAATTCTGGTACATGCTTGAACTGGTTCTGTATGAGCATATGCATCCTCAAGGTCATAATGTTTGATCCAATTTGTTTGGAAGAGGCTTGAAGAGATGGGCATAGCAATCAACATGTGCAGAGGGCAGGAGCAGACGAAAGATAAGAAGAGGACAGTGCAAAGAGCAGGAGATAGAAACGAGTACAGAAAAGTCCAGACAGGTGGGAGAAAAGAGATGAAAAGATGATTGAAGAAAGCCAGGGCCTGAGAGCATCTAAAGCCAAAAGGGAGTCAGACGGACATTATGCATTTGCCACGTACTTTCCTAAACCGGCAAGAAAGGATGCAAGTACTGGGCCCATGAGCGCTCTGTCATGCAAGGTAGTCTTTGAAGTCCATGCGCCAAAACATGAGTGGAGGATCCATTTGACTCTTGCTCATGACTATGATGATGCTTCCTAAGCACAATATACAGTTGTCTTGATACAAAGCCAAATGGTACCAGCAGAACAGGCGAGTACCTGTAGGCGTGTATTCATTTCCATGAAGAAAAAGGAAGGTTCTAATGCAGAATCCTCGTTGCTCATATCCAGGATGAATTCCACAGTTCCTGCTTAAATGCAGCAACAAAAAAGCATGGCGTAGGTAAGTCAATGTGTCTCCCTTTCCTTAATTGATGTAGGGAGAGTTCCCTCTGCCTGCGTAGTTTTTCTTTTTCTGAGCTGCAGGACTTTCAGGTGTAACACAATATTCTCTATCCATGCAAAATAGGTACTAGAAATTGTGGATTAGGCAGCTGCGTAATTAGAGCCGACATTTGTTTGGCCTTTGTTTTCCTGAAATGCAATTCACGTGTTTTTGTCTGAACCTGTCTCTATTCTCTGCCTGCCGAGCTTCTCTAAGCTTGCGGTTGGGTGGTCATACGGTCTTTGAACCAATGTGGCCCCCTTTCCTGAACAAATGTAGGGAGTTTTCACTGCCTACATATATTTTCTTTTCTTTTCTTTGCCCAAGTTCAGTCTGGCAGATGCCCTTTGGAGTCAAGTTTCATGATGCTGCAAGGAAAGTTATGCATAACGCAGATAGTTCCACCTTGAAAAACACACAAGTCATCAATCATTTTGATGTTTTGCGAGCACCTGCGTTTGTGTATCCAGCTGCAAGGGCCGCCCTCCTTGCTGCAGTGCTCAAGGCGGCATGATATTCCGCCGACAATCCAGGTGCTGGAGCCTCCTCAAGGACCTGTGCTTTTGACAAACACCAGCCAGTTATGGGATTGCTCTTAGGGCCCTGTGCAAAGCAAGTGCACTCAAGGATGCGTGATTTTGTTTATTGGTGCTGAGGATGCGTTGTTAAGTACCATTAAATGAAAATAGTCATCGTGGAAACATTCTTTTCAAGAGCAGAACCTGGAATTATAATTGCTGATGATTTGTGGTTAGGTGAGGGGTGAGTTTACAATAGGCTCGGACAAACAGTCTTGCCTTTATGCTTGTTTGATCCAAAGGGGCCTTCTATGCACAAGAGACAAGTCTGCCAGATCAATTGTTGCAAATCAACCTTTTGGTGGCGCCTCTGCACAGAGCAGTCTCTGTCAAAGAAGGAGGCCACATTGCCCAGCTTGTCAGCAACCACCTGCGGTAAACACCGCAATGCAGCATGACGTTGGCAAGTCTGCGCTCTATCAAGCGCGCAGTGGAGGTAACAAAATTAAAGCAGGTAATGAACAAGGTCAGTAGCTGATGAAACTCCATCAGTTAATGACCTAGTGGTCAGCAAGTGATACACCTGTTGGTTGCATACCTGCACCTTTTACATGCCTTGGCTTGCACACATGGTGCTCACACGGGGCTGGCATGTTGCTCACACAGTTTGCTCTGTTGTTTGCATACCTGCACCTCCTCCTGTGACTTGGCTTACATGTGAATACCCACATGGTGCTCACATGGTGCCCACTTTTTTTGCTCTGTTTGCTGCACACCTGCACCTCCACATGCCTTGGCTTGCCCACATAGCGCTCCAGCAGCAAACGGTCATCACCAAATGCACTCAGAGACTCCCTGCGGGCCGACTCCAGAGCATCTGGCAAATCCTGGGAACAGATAAAGCACAAGCTGCATCCTTTGTCCTAGAGAAGGTGTGCGGCAAAGGTGATTCAAATTTAAGAGGCAAGACAGAGCCTCCCTGCGGGTCAACTACAGACCCTCAGATCCTGGTGACAGATCAAGCACAAGCTGAATCCTGCGTCTTCCTCCTAGAGAAGATGTGCAGCAAAGGTGATTTGACTTTGAGAGGCAAGACAGAGCCTCCTTGCGGGTCAACTCCAGACCCTCAGGCAGAGGTCCCAGGCAGCAGCAGGAATTGACACTGGGTAACACTGTAGGTAAAAGCATGCCATGTACAGTGCACAAAGCATGACTTTGCCCCACTTGTTGACTTGGGTGTTAGCAACCAAGCAGGTACAACTTTTGCCCCTGACAGCAGTTACGGCTGTGCATTGGACCCTGTGGACATGGCTTTGCAAGCACCATCAACAGAGCAGGGCTTGCAGCATCCTCCTAGCAAACCAGCACGGGCACACAGGCACAGCTGGACATGGCCTTACATACACCATCAACAGAGCAGGGCTTGCAGCATCCTTCTAGAAAACCAGCACGGGCACGCAGGCACAGCTGGATATGGCCTTACAAACATCATCAACAGAGCAGGGCTTGCAGCATCCTTCTAGCAAACGAGCATGGGCACGCAGACACAGCTGGACATGACCTTACACACATTATCAACAGAGCAGGGCTCGCAGCATCCTTCTAGCAAACCAGCATGGGCACGCAGGCACAGCCTCAGAAAGCACTTCTTGCTTATCCCCAATTTCCAAGCTCGTCCTCAATCTAAAGCGCATGAGGACCATCTAACATGCAGAACTCATCCAGGCAAATCATTGCAGGTGTGTTTGAGCACTCTTCACACACTGTGAAAATCTGCAAATATTAAAGCCCATTCTGGCAGCTCAGGCAACAAGGGGTCTAATGCCTGCGCTTATAGTTCAGCATCTATAGACACCACAGATACTTCACTCTCAAATGCCAAGGACTCTTTTCACAAATCTTTTGGCTTTCTGCAAGCCCTCACAAGGATGCACCGGCAATCAACTTCACCACCACATAGCTCTACCCCTTAACCATATAAACCTATTATAAACCTTAAAATGCACATGCATTAAAGGCACAAGCTGTATGCAGCTGATACTTCATACTATTGTTCCAATAAGTGGCGGGATTTAAGCCATGTCAAGCAGCCCACCCTTCCCAATATCATTGTCAGCACGGAAGCTCATAATCCACCCTATGGTGCAAAGGACATCATTAATCAGGCTGCACTTACGTGTTTTAACACAACAAGGGATGCGCACTGTTAGACACCTCGTACCTACTAGTTTCTGCAAAGGCAGGAGTGACTCATTTCTTTCTTGTCATGGATGCCAGCTGCAACAAAAAAACCCTAACCCAACAATGAGTGGGATGGACACCAATAGGCACTATGTCAGTCTTAGCTTCTGTGTTAAAGCCCTCAGCAAAGGCAGATATGGCTCACCCCTTGTAGCCATGCCAAAAACCTCCCGGAGCAGGGCATGGAAATCCTTGAAAAAAATTAAGAGGAGCAATCTCTGAAACTGTCTCACCTGCCAAAAATCAAAGCCGCCCTGATGACGTCCTTGTGCATTCTTTCCCAGGGCAACCCACCCACTAAATCCTTCTAAGATCCCGTCTCAAGACAGGATACTCACCTTATTGTTCAAAAAACACTTACATATATTCCTTGGTGTAGAAGGCACTATCAACACCAATTACAACATCAGTTTTATTTTAAAATCGGGCTTCGACGGGCCAAAACTTAAGCATCCAAATAAAGTTGCCATCCAAACAGATTTGCCACTCTATATCCAAATTCAGTTGCCATTAAGTTGCCACTCCAGAGATTACTCGTCATCACCGGACATGCTATTCATGTTTTCTAAGGGGGGATTGGGTTGGTGCGCGGCAATGGAGAGCAGGAGGAGGAGGAGATTCTGGGCGCCGGAAAGCATGGCCAATAACCATCTCTCTCCTTATCAGCTTATTTTGACGTTCTCATAGGCTGGCTTTGTCTTGTTTGAGAGCCCTCTGCTGAGACCCTACCTAGCTTTCTAGTTAGATACGTTTCCTTATTACACAATGCCTTCCGGCATGGCCGGCGCATTTTTTTTCCACTGTAAAGAATGGTATCCTTAAAATCATGTACAGTCAAGAGTGATTCCTGATTCACAGGAAAAGACACTAGCTTCTTACCTTCCTGGTTGCTGCAAGCTTCATGCCCTTGCCTCCTCCTCCAGATACTGCCTTCACAAGCAATGGGAACCCAACATGTTCTGCCTCATGCATGAGCCTGCGCATGAATGCAATTTTGTTCATGCTTTTTCATGACCTGCTGGAATAGGTAATACCTTTGAAGCAGTGTGAAATAAAGAATGGACACAACAAAAATGGTAGAGGGGGTCATGAAAGACAAACAAGGAAAGGCCATCAAATAATTGTTGATAAAATGCAGGCAAGGAAAGGGTAACATGCAATGGAGTCTTAAACGCCTAAAAGAATTGGCAAGTAGGAAGTAGTGTTCAGAGAGGGTGCTTCATCAAAGGTAACAGCATGATGTTAGTGCAAAAGCAGCGTAAAATGTACCACAAAATCACAAGGCTTTGACAGACATGTATACTTGCAAAAAATCCTTACAAGCATGAACAACACCCGTGCATTTAAACGATGAGCAGTTATTGGTCTTCTTGTTCTCTCCAAAGCAGAAACCATGCAGACCATTTCTTAAAAACAGCCTTGCCATCATCACCAACAGAATTTTAGTCCTGCAAACCTGTACTTGCACTGTTGACCTCGTTTTCAAGCTCTTGTGTGAACATGACCTTTCTTCACAAACCTGAAGTTTTTCATGTGATATTTAACATCTGACATGCCCCTTTCCCAACAAAATCAGGTTTGAAAAAAATGAGCGAATTTTGCACCTTTTTTGCACTAGACCTTTACCGGACACCTCAACGTATTGCACAGCAAGCCCCTCTCTTCACCTTTCATTGCTTTGGTCATTGCCATGGTATCCTGGGACCACAGGCACAGATGCAGACGCCATCTGTGCCTTTGCCACAGCCTTGTCGCCCATCGATCGGATGGCAGAAGCTGGGGGGCCAACAAAGGAGATGCCAGCCTGAAAGAATGGATGAAATGGAAGGGAATAGGGTCAGAAAAGGAGAGAGCAAAAATGTTGGCCTGGAGAGGGGAGATTTGGTTGAAGTATGCAGCTCCATCTATTTTGAAAGATTTTTGAAGCCCCCCTTTACATGCAGACATTCAGTCACCGCAATTAAAATGATATTACACAAATAATCCCTTTCATGAGCAACCAAAAAATAAGAACACGCCAATAAACTTGCTTGCAAACTTCACGCCCATTCTGTTATGTATGCCAACAAGCTTGTTACCACTAGGCATGCTTTTGAAAACAAGAATACTTCTTGCAGCCAGGATATGGAGCCGGGTGCTTCCAATAACCCTCCAGATCCCCATTAGAATCTTCTTTTTGTAGCTTCGTGGTGGAGGGGATTCAAGGCTCTTCTGAGCCAATGTGTCCCCTTTCCCTTAATTGATGTAGGGAGAGTTTTCTGTGCCTACATGATTGTCCTCTTCTTTTCTAATAACACGTGTGCATGCAAATGAGTAAGAGAAGGATTAAAAACATTGGAGGCCCACCAAAGCGCTTCCAAAAACTAGGCGAGACAGCTCGCACAATTACTAACCTTAGTAGGAAGATCGATAATGTGCATATTTGACATGTTGCATCTTGGACCTTATTATGATCTTCCAGGCATTGGTAAAGAGGTGCCTCTTGATAAGTTCCTGCCTGTTGGATGCCTCTTGAATTTAAGAATCGTAGCCATGCATCTAATACCTTGGGGTTGTTCAATTGAATCCATTGCTTGAATCATTATGTTTCTCACCTTCTCACATGCCTCTGCAAAATCAGCGTTCTCAGAAAGGAACCCATACCCGGGATGTATTGCCTGCAAAAATGGCAGAATTTGCAATCACGCACGCATGTGTGTGTGTTCATGCCCATTTTTGCACATACAATAGGTCATTAATTGCTCTGGCTTGCTTCTTTGATGCAAGTGCCTAAACCTTGCTGTCACAAGCAATGCTGTGTCCAACAGGTGGTATGCGAGGGGTATAAGAAAAGAAAAGAAAAGACAACGCAAGCCAGGTCCAGCTGCGTGCATTAAGGACAGGTCCCCTAACTAGCAAGCTAGCTAGGGCCTCACCGAGGGGTATAGACTTGTTTGAAATGCTGGAAACCACTAACACCAAAGGTGAAAAGGTAAATTTGCTTAATGCAACATGCCTTGCATAACAACATGGCGGGCATACAGACTGGCCGCCAGAAATAGGGGTCTGATGCCACAGTCGTGTTGTCACAGTGCTTCAGCCCTAGGTACCCTTTTCTCCTTATTTATGCGAGGGACGTTTCTGTTGCCTACACATATTTCTTCCGTTGTCAACTCAAATCTGGCGTTGCCCTTTCTGCACCTGAGCTCTGTAAATTTGACACATGCATTCCCAGTCATCAAGTGTGTTAAGTGATATGCCCCATTTGCGAGACCCTGGTGATCCTTGTGCTGGCTGCAGAGCCTGTCCTTGATGCTCGTAGGCTGATTCAAAATTGCAGTTCTTTTATGCTCAAACATTATCCAACTGGGGTCACCTTGCAAGAGAACATGCAAGAAGCTGACCCAAGAAGAGCCTCAGCCTGCTCCTCAAAAGCACCACCATATGTTTCTTTGTGCTTGCCCCTATGCAAGTGCACATTGCTGCACCCTTTCACCCTCATGCTTTGTCATGTCGTTGACCTTTCAAGGTAAGAACAATGATTCATTTCTCTGTACTTGTGCAAACCCACCTGTGCGTTTGCATACTGTGCCACCTCCAATACCCTGCCAGCCTTCAGGTAGCTGTCTCGAGCTGCTGCTCCACCAATGCAGTGTGCTTCATCCGCCAGCTGCACACGCAAACATCCATGAATAAAAATGCAACATGCATGAGATTAAGATCACACGAATATCGTGCATCCTTTTGCATAGTTCTTCTCAGTATATAACTTGCATATATCTGTGCATGTTAAATGTTGCTAGGTTTTCAATTGCATGTGAGCCCCATGCCTTGTAGACCTGTCCACCCTAAGACAACATGCCTTTTGATCAGAGTCCTGTCTACCTGACGACAACATGCTTTATGATCAGAATCTGTTTCTGATTTGAGCTTCTAAAAATACCGCCTGGTTGTCTGGCTATGACCAGCACCCTCTTATTCAGCATGCACTGTTTCCTTAATGCGGGCGTAGACAGCCCAATTCTAACCACAGACAAAGCCTGTGCGAGCACGCTCTGGATTTTGTGCCAAAACATGTGCAGCATGCAAGCTTTCGGGGCAAGCACAGTATTACTTCCCTACCTTGACGTGCTTGGCCGCCCTGTCTGCATCCGAAAAAACAGCCACAGACGTAAGACCGAGCCGCCGAGCCGTGCTGATTACTCGGCACTGCTAGGCAAGTGCAAGGAAAGAAATGAATGTGACATATGTGTGGGCACTCTATGCTGTGGAGCCTGTGGCCCACAAACAATTAAGGCCTATTTTTTCAATTGTTTTGTTCATGTAATAAGGCTGAGAAGAAAGAATTGCCTTCATGGAAATGAATCAAGCTTCCCTCTTACCCTCTGGTGAGGGAGACTCACGTATCTTTGAGCCAATATGTCTCCTTTTCCTTCATTGGTGTAGGGGGGACTTTCACTGCCTACGTGTTTCTTTCTTCTCCTTTGAAGATTCTTGCCATGTGGTTTAAACAAATTGCGTCACATTGAAACACAGGCACGGTTCAGAACGTATTGTTGGTGGCCAGCCCTTTGCATGTAAGGTACATACATCGATGACAAATAAAAGAACAAAAAAGAAAATACGCAGGCAGAGAAAAGACCACCCTACATTAATTGAAGAATAGGAAGAAACATTGGCTTGAAAGAGCCGTGAGTCCCCTCCACCACAAGGCTAAGTAACAGAAAGGGCTAGAGGATCTGGAGGCGTTCTTAGGAGCACCTAGCTCCAGAACATGGCTATAAGAAGTGCCCTTGCTTTCAATGACGCGTCTCGTGGTCACAAGTTCAGTGGGCTTAAGCTTAATGCACAGAATGGGCGTGAAGTTTATGAGCAAGCTTAGAAGCCTGTTGAAGGTTTAGGTCTGTTGTCTGGACTGTATCACAATGTGTAGCAAAACATTTCCATCGGAGATCAGATTCCTCTCTAAGCGTTCTGTGAAGCGTTCTTGGTGTCGCATGATACACACTGCTATGCCATCTCCATGACACAACAAAGACGCAATTTATAAGTTGGTAATTACCAGACGCAAAGACGCAACTTACCAGCTTTAGCCAGTCTTCGATCTGCTGTGACAATCTTCAAAGCTTGCAGGTCCTGTCCCCCATCTTACCGCGATTTCCCCACGGTTTGCCACAAGCAGCTTGGAGATGCCAGCAGCTAGCAGTGCCTCCTTGGCGGCAACATTGACTTCCTGACTTGTGAGTTTTGCAACTGTGTCATTGGCGAGGGTGTGTTGCTCGCGTGCAAGCAGCTGCAAGTGCTGGAGCCTTTGATGGTGATATTGCAGGGCTTGCCAAATGCCGAAGAAGCGCGGCAAAGGAATCCTAGAAATCATCCAATTGTGACGTGTTTATATGCGATTGGATGTGTAAATAGTCAAATTCCACATTTGTTTTTAATTGAATTCAACTGAATTTGCATTTGCTTTCTTGGTGTTTGAACGTGATCCATGTTCAAATCTCTCTTTGCATCTTTCTTTATCTTTGCAATCACCGCATATTTTTTAAATCATCGTAACTTCGCCTCACGGCACTTTGTGTTGCAGACACAATGATCCCCGAAAGCAAGGAAACAAGCGCCAGGAACAAGGTATGCTAGAGCTAATGCACGGTAGGGTTAATGTTATGGAAAAGTAAGGAGAACAGTGGAAGTGCTGGATCTCTACGTAGTGCTGGATCTCTATCTATACGAGGAGGAAGGAAAGGGGATGACAAAGAAGCCGCTGCGTAGACGATTAGTCCATACTCTGCAGGGATGTTCTCGAGGCCTCGGGACCCCAAACCAGAAATTGCAAATGTTCCAAAGTAAAGGCTAGCTACGCCAACAGCCTGATCCCCAATTCTTTGGCAATTTTATGATCCCCACTTTAGCAAGAGGGGAGGCAATTTATAAAGCCTATTGAAAAGCAATGTTCGAGTTGTCAATCAAAACTTTACCTTTGTGCATGCACACAGGCCCTGGATGCCTTGCCGGATGCCATCACCAAGCTGACATCGCATGACCCATTCCACCCGCCCCCACAGGTGGGCTCATTACAGCATCGAGAAACGTGTGAACAAGCTCTTTTAATCATCAAATCATATGCATGGGGTGCTTTCGTGATGCTTTAATGGTCTGCAACATCCCTGTCCTTACAATGAGCAGCCACAGGCTGACACAAGTACCTAGGCATCATTGCAAATCATCAAGAGAACAGATAGCAACTTTGCTATGTTGTGTAGTTAAGTTGTAAAGCAAAAGTTGTGTAGCAAACTGTACTCTACAACTTTGCTATACTGGTTGTACTTGCAACAACTTTTGCTGTAAAACTTTGCTTTGTATAGCAAAGTTTGCTATACAACTTGGCTATACAACTTAGCTATACTGGTTGTATAGCAAAAACTTGTATAGCAACAACATTGCTACACAACATTATTACAAAAAAATATTACAATATTGCTTTAAAACTATGCTAATTTTGCTATACAACTTTGCTATTAGCACATGTTCTCATTTTTTAATTGTTCTCATCATTAAAACAAAGAAACTATGTTTGAGCTGAGCTTATAAACACTGCAGAGATGTAATTATCATGCAGAAGCCATATTCAAGGACTCGGCTCGTAGCAATGCTTATGAATTAAGCTGATGACCTCCAGCTTTTTCACTCAATGAGTCCTGTGTGCATTCGCATTCTGTCACTGAATCTTTTAGCGCACTCATTCTCTCCCTTCCTCCATGCCATCACCCGCCCCCCAGTCCCAAGAATTCCCAGGAGTGACAGAAGAAATGTCGCCCAAGCCTGTGTATGTGTCTGATGAGTACAGGAGCTCAGAAAAGCTGAAGGGGAAGGTGTGTGTGCGTGTGTGCTCTGATTGGAACCTGATCATAAGTTGAGGCGCAAGTGATGTGAATAGCCATTGTAATTTATGGGAATGGGGTAGGAATGCGTCTCCTTTTTTATTATTATCTGTCCTTTGCTTTGGCCCAAAGTTTGGGATATGTGTCTTACAGGAGCCGGCTCAACATTCCTAGATAACTTAGGATGCTGCTTTCAGTGTATTCTGTGGCTCTTCTTTATCTTTCTGCTATCAGACTTTATCCCCTTGCTTACACACATCTGCTGCTTTACTGTTGCATTGCAGGTTGCCATCATAACTGGAGGAGACAGTGGAATCGGCAAGAGTGTGGCCATTTACTTTGCCAAGGAAGGTGAGCAACGTGGAGGGAAGTGCCCCAAATTTTTGACATTACGATATATGCTCTCCTACAGCCAAGCTGACTTGTAGGCTTTTCGTGCTAATGCTGTTGTTCTTCACGGTGACCATTGCCTTGATGTTTCAACACTGATAAACATGCCAACTCATGTGACAGTTGACCTTTGCGCAAACAGCATGCAAACCTCAAGTGCTCATATCGTGATATGTTACTCAGGGTGCAAGGGCATCACAATTGCACGCCTGGCAAAGAAAGAGGAGCACGACGCGCAAGAAACTGTGAGTTTCCAAGGCTTGGACACAAAAGGTTCTCGTCTTGCAATGAATGTGTTGTACCAGCCACCATTTGCTGGATATATTGTACCAGGCACCATTTGCAAAGAAAGAAAAGGGAAGGCTACTGTCGCCAGTCCCGGCAACGTGCATGAAGAAAAAATTTCTTAAGTAACGAGCTTTGCTGGATATGCAGGAGCATAAAAGGCTGCTGACTGGAAGACATGGCATGCCTGCTGCCATTTCGTGTGTGTTTGCTTGTGCAATTAAATGGGCAAGGTGCTTGATCAGTGTATGGCAGAAAAGAAAGACAACGTAGGCAGAGGAAACTCTCCCTACATTGTTGCGTTGCCATTTCCGTTACCATTGTTGTGTGTGTACCGTTATCATTGTTGTGGAAAAGGAGACACATTGGCTCAAAACAGCCGCAGATCCCTCCACCACAAAGCAGGAACAAAAAGGACCAATGGGTATCTTGAGTGTTGCTGGAAGCACCCAACTCCGGAACTTGGCTTTGAGGAGTATTCTTGTTTTCAATTGTGCGCCTAGTGGTAGCAAGTTCGTGGGCGTACTCTATAAAATGTGGAATTTACTTACAAGCTTGCTAGCTTGTTGGTAGTCGAGGCCTGATCTTTTTATTTACATACGGTGTGTTCATTCATAAGATGGCAGTACTGATTAGGGGCTGCTTCAAAAGCTTGCCATCATTGAATGATGAGCTCAACTCCCTGTGTGTGTGTGAGGGCAGGTCCGCGCAGTGGAGGCTGAAGGCGCGCAATGCTTGGACATCATTGCTGATGTTTCTGAGGAGGAGGTAAGCCTTGCCTTGGATTTATCAAGATTTTGAAGCAGACCAGTTGCCAATTTTGTAAGGCTTGCTATGGTGCTGTGTGCTCAATTATCTTCTTGCTTTTGTTTATGTGATGTCTAACAAATGATGATTGGATAAGCGCAGGCATAGAAAGATCACATATGTTGGGCTTGCTGGTTTCATTCTATTAATCTTCCAATATTTAACCTACAGATCAATCAAATCTGCTTTTCCTACTGTGCATTGCTTGCAGTCCTGCAAATACGTTGTCTCCAAAACAATTGCAAAGTTTGGCCAGCTGGACATTGTTGTTGGCAACGCAGGCATTCAGGCAGGTTCTAGAAATTGCTCTGTGAAAATGCTTATGGAACCACATGTTTGAGTGTGCATGGGAACTTTGTTTTATCAATTTCCTACTTGCAATATAATACATCCTTGATTTAACAGGTGCTAAGCCAAATAAGGACGGTAGCAATAGTGTGGGTTGCTGCAATGCAGGACAAACTCAGCAGCCTGCTGGCAACCTGCTTGGACCTGAATTGCATCGAAGCCATGTGCACAAAATGCTGCACTGCACTGGCACGCAAACATTCCCTGGACTAGTCATTATGTTGTTGATGCAAGAGGGCGCAAGCAGACACACATGTACCCTTTGACGCCTAATAACGAGAAAGTAGAGCAAGGTAGCTTGCCTCTTTACCTGCGCTTTTGCCTTGAACCGGTCATAGGCAGGGGAGAGAGCTCACAAAGCTGAAAAATTGGTGTTGGAGAGTCAAAGTGGAATGGAAAAAGCCTCCAGGCCCAGCTTGACCCTTAAGGGTGAAGCTTATTGAGTAACTACATTTAATTCAAATTGTTCCAGCTCGCACCGAGTCTGGTTACAATCTAAAGCTGTCTGCATCAAAACGTGCATGTGCAACAATGCTCAATTCCTTTGCTAGGTTGTAGCCTATACTGTCTCTATAATTCTTCAACAAATCATGTAACTTGATCTGTGTTACACTTGCATGTACACTTCTCTTCTGGTTTGCAGTTCTACCACCCCTCCATCCTGGAAATTCCCAACGAGCAAATTGAGAAAACGTTTGCTGTGAATGTGTTTGCCAACTTCTACCTTACACAGGTGTGTCAATCACACAAAGTATCAGAGCGTGTTGCAACTAGCTTGTTGAAACTTACTTCTCATTTGGGTGCTCTCTTTATGCTTGGACAGTCAGCTTACCCCCGTCCTTGAGGATGAGCAACCGCAGGCTAGTACAAGTGTTTTGTAGTCAGTGCAGAGTAATCTCTAAAAAATTGGGATGTGATTAAAAATACCAGTGAGATTTTACTGGCATCATGTGTTTTGCACCTGCGCCTGATCACAAGTCTCGGTATATGAATAGCTGCACATACGTAAGAAAGAAAACAAGAACTACGTAGACAGAGGAATTTCTCCCTACATCAATTAAGGAAAAGGAGACACGTTGGCTCAGAAGAGCCATGAGTCCCCTCCACCACAAAGCTACAAAAAGAAGACCCTGATGGGAATCTGGAGGGTAACTGGAAGCACCCAGCTCCATAACCTGGCTGCAAGAAGTATTCTTGTTTTCAAAAGCATGCCTAGTGGTAACAAGCATGTTGGCATACATGATAGAATGGGCATGAAGTTTGCGAGCAAGTTTATTGGCGTGTTGGTGGTCAAGTCTCAGTTATTTAAACTGGTGAAGGGTGTGCTCAGTGTAGCAGGTCCCACCAACACCCAAAAGGATGGTGTGGAGAGTCACAACTTTCGCATTAATGAGTTTGCACAGGTCTGCATGCTGCCGCTGTGCCGCCTCCAACTGCTGTCCAGGCCTTGTGTCTTCACAGTACTTGAAGCTGCATATACATAGGTTATATGCAGGAACCAGACCTAAGTTGGACCTAAGGACTAATTATTTTCGCCAAGGCTTGCAACGCTTGTGAATCAAGCTTGTCTTTTTGCTATACTGAGTCCGGCTGTATTGGCTTTTTTGTCTCTCTGCATCCTGGCTGATTTGACATTTTGTCGCTGGTGCACTCTTCAAGCTTCAAACTCAGAATGACAGTTTGAAACCAAAGCCGTTGGATCACACTTACCCTGACACAGGCTGCTCTTCCTCACATGACCGCGGGTGGATCAATCATCATCACCACCAGCATGGCCGGCGTTCTGGGATGTGTGAGCAATACTTGCTGAGCTGTTGATGTTTTCATGCCATAAAAGCATGTCACTTAGATCTCTGTTGTCAAAAGCCTTGCTGAAGCTGCTGTTGATGAACTAAGTGGTAATATATTTCTTTTATGTCGTGGCAATGCTGATGACTCATCAGGCTCCGAGCCGTGGTGCTCAATTTCACAGCAGCAGCAGCAGCAGCAGCAGCAGCAGCAGCAGCAGCAGGAATGCTGTAACAATCAGCAGAAAAGAGAATGGACTAGGGAGGAGTCGAGCCTCCTTTATAACTGGCCGGCCCAGTCTAGCCCGAATCCTAAGCCTGTAAGGTAGTTGGTGGTTGATGATCTGATCTGGGAAAGCCCGGTTTAATTACAAATGCAACACCTTGGCACTCATGTGCAGCACTTGCTCACATTGCCATGCTGTCATTCATTTGCTCGCTTTTTTTGCTTCCATTTTATGGTGCAGGATAGACTCGTTGACTACTCCGCTTCAAAGGGCAGTGCACAAAGCTTCGTCACCAGCCTGTCCTTGCAGCTGGTGGAAAAAGGTTCGTCTTTCCATGAATTCCATGTATAATATTTCTAATGTACAAAGGTATGTTGTCCAGGCTCAAACAAAAAAGGCTTGCAATGGAAGAGTTAGAGAGGAAGAGTTTATGCTTTGCAAATAAATCTGCATATCATGATTTGGATTTGCGGGAACGAACCGGTCTAGATGACCAGGCACAATTACCTTGGTGGCTTGTAAGGTGTGTACCTTTTGGCGCACACAGGTTGGCAATAAAATATTCACTTGACGATGGTTTGAATCAAGCAAGGGTCACAAATTAAATGTCCAATAACAAGCAGATTTTATGTCACAGCCCTTGAAGCTCACGTGTGTATAAAATGACGGGATTTGGAATGTTTGCACCTGTGCTAACACAAGAAAAGAAAAACTACATAGGCAGAGAAAACGGCTGGGTTGTAAGGTACGACCACACTCTTTTTCTGTTCAGCTTGATTTCTCCCGGAAAGGAGAAACAGGGCCCTCATGGCTCTTCCTGGCCCTTCTCACAAAAAAGGGTGTGCTTTTTCTTTCAGGCATCCGAGTTAACAGCGTGGCACCAGGGACTGTGTATACGCCTTTCATACCAGCCACGTTTCCCAAGGTAAGGTGTTCAAAACTTGTTCAGCTCAAACTTTTCATCTTGATATTGTGAGAGCTGTTTGGAGGTGTTGGGACTGACGCATGGTCTTCGGACAGGATTGTGCCAGAGGGGGTCAACTTACGTTGCTTCCTCGTATTTTTCCTCGAATCTGATCATTGCAACCATTTTTTCATTGAACACTTTTACCAGAATTTGATGTGTTATGGAAGAATCCAGGCCTTCTCCCGGCCTCAGATCACCCAAAAAGAGTCTCTACCCTGGGACATTTTTCCTCCCCAATTTATGTTCTTGTAAACACCATGTACTACGCTAACATCCTGCATATTAGGAAAAAAGGAAGGAGTCAAAAGTTGATGTTTTGGGCACTTTTTATACTGAATTTTCTCCAAGGTAAATGGCTGCAAGAAGAACACAAGCTCAGAATTGCCAGTTAGGGCACATCTGTGCAGTGAGTATGCGAAAAAGGCCTGTGTTTTTCAGGCCTCAGACAACCCCCCCTCTGGGATCGTGCCTAGGATTTGTTGTGCAGGTTTCAGCGCAAAATGGCCAAGTGCTCATGTATTGGACCCACGGCATACATAAATAACTGTTAGGTTAGCGTGTTCCAACATGCAGCACTACATGGCTGAGTGGTCGAAGTTCAGCCCCATGAAGCGAGTTGGGCAGCCCTGTGAGATGGCACCCTGTTATGTATTCCTAGCATCAGAGGACTCCTCATTTTTCAGTGGTATGTGGCTCCAATTTTTGGGCGACCATCGCTTGCTTGCTAGGTGGATAACCTTTCCTTAATACAGCAGCATTCTAAGCCGGCACAGTCATTTTTAATTCTTTCTCTTGGGTCTACTAGGACTTGCAATGGTCAAACCAAGCGCTGCTAACATACATGCTGCTAACATGCAATGGGTGCAGCATTCTTTCAGTCATTGTTGTTTTGCATGCTGGCAGGTCTCCTGAGCTCAAGCTTTTTCCTCTCTTTAGGTCAAATGTTCATAATGATAAACCAGACGTTTTCCCCTGTGCTGACTTGTGGATCATACACATATCCTTTCAGGACAAACGCTGTACCCTATTGGAGGAATCCCCTGCGCTACGTAAGATGTCCGAGATTTTCAAATTGACAAACATTTCTTAATCAGGCAGAAGGGATGCAAATATCCATGGTTTTGAGCCTAGTCAAGTTGTATGAGGTGAAATGGGATGTTTTGCCTGATATAAGGGTGAAAATGAACATATTTGAGAATGCACGAGTTTGAACAAATCCTCCTCAGGGGCTTAAATACAACCGTTAAGAAAAGGAAAGAAAAACTCCGTAGGCAGAGGAAACTCTCCCAACATCATTCAAGGAAAAGGAGACGCAAGCATTAAGGCAGGTTGACAACCGTTGTCAACCTGTGACAGAGCACCGTGAACAGGTCCTCAAGACATGGACATACACCTTGTTGAATATAAGTCTGCCCTGATACCAGCCCCTTTCCTACTCTGGAAGCTGCAGCATGCCAGCACCACGACCAGGTTAAAACCCGCAGCTCAAGCAACCCAGACAGGAGCAACAAGGTGACCTAGCACATATTTGATTGGTGTGGCAGGCACCAATCTATCCATAACGACTGCGCCACTACACCTCTTATTGACTTGGGCCTTACCAGGCAAAACGCCAAGTCAATAACACCAACATTGGGCTGCCATGCCAGATAATAGCAACTTTTTATTAGCATCAGAAAAGCTCTTTATTTTCAAGGGGTTCCCAAGGGATGCTGGGCGTGTGACTAACAGCAACAACGCAGTGAATTTTGTAAACAACTACACTGGAGCTGGCAGCGCGCATTAAGGAAAGACCCAACAGCGCTAACACTATAAGTGCATCCTACCAAATAACTCTAGGGACTAACTAAGAGCAACCCAATTAATGTGAATCCGACAAGTTGTCATCCGTCAAGCGTGCGGCTTGCCTTCCTGTTAGCAGTCCATTCAGTATCCCCTCCCCCCAGTCCCCCATTGTTTGAATTGCTCAATTGGATAGTATGCTTGGTGGATTCTTGTTGAAGTTCTGACGCATGGTTGTGAACTTTGGTTGCAAGTTTGAGGGCCTTATATTTGGATACATCTAGTTTACAAAGAGCATCAACTATATGAGGGTTATAGATAGTTCTGGGAACATCAATAAGGATCCAGTCAGTTCTCTGCGTAGCAGTAGAACTGAGGTTCTTGGAGGCGAGTGAGATGTGTGACCTGTCCTTATTGCTGCTCATGCAATATGGGACACCATCTTTTCCTTCCTTGGGAAATTTGCAGACCTGTTAGGCTTAGGTTTGCTCTCGCCCCTAGCAGCTCTCAGACTTGTCGTGCGTCAGTCAGTTTAGCCTTGCTTTTTTCAGCGGGGCCCATAGCCGTTAGGTGAGCTGGTCCCTTCTCTGTTAGCTGACATCCGTGGTGGAGTGTTGCACCCGTGGATGAAGCTGGGAAAAGACTCTATAAGTCGGACTTATGTCCTCAGACCCGCTGTTTTAGTTAGTGTGTCTCAGTCTTTGTGTCTTGCTTTGAAGCAATCCAGCTTTAACTCGGCTAGGCACCTAGCGTGTTCCTCCTGCCTGCCTACCTTCCATGTTTTCAGCTTTGTCCCCTCAGCGTGTGTCTTTTGCTCCCTCTCCTTGGAGCTGTGGCCGGGGTGGAGATAAAGTTGCCCTCAATCGGCGGGAGCCAGTGAGAGGCTCTTTCCTTGATGCACGTGGCTGAACGGCAAACGTAGATCTTTCCTTTTTTGGAGCTGTGTTCTGAAGGCCATGCAGGCCAGTTTTTTTGTTCATGTGCTCAATTGGTCTGGCCCCCTTGTAACTAAAAATTGCCTATCGAACGAGCCGGAAAAGAAAGTATTTGACTCTTTTGTTCAACAGATTGTGCTGTGTGCTTCTGAGTGTTTTTTGTCTTTAAGCTCTCAATGGCATTATTGTTGATTTTGGGCAATGATCAAAATTTGTTCAGGTTTGATGTCTGAGCAGGATTTGAGTTCAACTAGGTGGATATCTGTCTTTTGCCAAGAGGATTAATGTATTTTGGGGAGCGAGTAGAATCTACCTTTAAGGGGTAGCTCTATAACGCCATTCATCAAGGCGGCTTAATTGCATCCGTGGTGGCTGTCCAGATGGAACAGCCACTTCTTCATTGCTGTAGCAAGCCATAAGAGATGGTTAAAATGGGTTTCAGCTTGATTGAGTGAGATGTCATTTCTTTTGGGTGTTTTTGCTGCTTGAAAGGAAATGCATTTGTGCTCTCGTCCCCAATTATGCTACTGCGTGAATTAACTTAGCAGAAATGTGTTGGCTCCTCAAAATTGTTGATAAGGCCTGCTATGCCCCTAAGTAAACTTGCATGTAAGTGGTAAGGCATGTTGATGGGTTTAAGAAGCTGGTTTTTGATTTGATGTGGTGCATGGATACTTTTTGTGCCGTCGGAACAGTTGAGCAGGCTGAGCAGCCAAACTACCTGGCTGAAGGTCAAATCCCATTGTAACCATTCGTGGTGTAGAGGCTCTGTTGGTTGCAATTGAAATGTGTCCCTGCTGCAGGGCCACAAAGATGGCTGTTAGCTTCCCCTGATTAATTGTGTTGGTTGGCCCATGGCCTTTGGGATTAATTGTGCAAGCAGTGGTTTTAGGGTCATGCTGTTGTTTTTTGGGAACGATGAAGGTTGCTCCAGGATGTTGTACGTCCTTATCACGAGAGAATATGACACTGCCATCCGTGTATGCCACGTCCCATAAGTCCATGATTTGGGCTGAAAAGGCTGCTGATGCATTTGCAAATCTGGTATGATATTCATTTGAAGCACGCAGGCTGTTCAATGGTACCTTGAAGCGAAGGTGCACAGTGTCTGGAATTTCAAAGGAGGAGGTTTTGTTGCATTCTCTTCCAAGATCTTGGCTACTATTACGGTACCAAAATCCTTCTGGAATTTCAAGCTCCAAGTGTTTGAGCCAGTGTGGGAGAAGCCGCAGCGAGAGTATATTTAGGAGGTACAATGTATGTCAGAAAAAAAAACTCCTCTTTTGCTTTGCTTGTTGCACAAAACGTCACAAATTGCCAATGAGGAGCTAACATTGACAAGTTTCCTTTCTAGTGCTTTATTTCCTGTCAAGGGACTATAACTGTGCTGGACATTGAGAAGCTGAGACTGCAAAGAGGCTAATGCTGCTTGCTGTGTCTGAAAAGCACGCCGATCCACAGCAAACCCTCCATCACATCATGTGGTCCGCACGGCTCGGCAACGCACGCATCAGGTTCTCTGTGGGCACTGGGAAAGGGTCGCGCAAAGGAGGAGGGCGCATGTCGATCAGCACCATGGCTGCCATCAATGCAGGCAGACCCATCATTGATGCACACAGCCCGGCAGCCACAAAGAACACGACGGCCAACACTGAGGCCGTGGGGTCTTGCCAGGTCAGCAGCGCGTGCAGGCGCTCAGCAGAGGTGGCCAGGGAGTCCAGAATATTCTGGATCTGTGTGTGTGGGAGCGTGTGAATGTGTGTGTATGTGGAGGGTGGTTGTGGTCAAACCAAGAAATCATCAGTGATGCATTTATTTAAAAATGTAGAATCAGAAGGGCAGTCCCTAAGTGTTCTGGATTACCTTTCTGCAGACGCCATTATCTCATGATTTTACCGAATAACATTAGAAAAGGTTGAAAATTTTGGGTGGAATGAGGAGTGCAATCTTGCCCCAAGGCTGTACAACCAGGGTAACCAAGAGGGCATGCAAAGATGTTCTGGCTGAAAACCAATGTTTTACTCATTCTGTACTCTTGCATACATCATGTGATAAAGAAAAACAGCATGAATCATGTGATACAGAAAATGCAATCCTTGTCTCCATTCTGTCACTCCTGCATGCCTGCAGCTCTGTCAGCTTACAGCCGAACTGTGAGCACATTTTGCGTGGTAGCGCAATCTGCAATACCATGAGCGTGAAGCACAACAGTGCCATGTTCACATTTTGCATGGTAGTACAATAGTGCTGCAACATCATGAGCATGAAGCACAACAGTACCGTGTCCACATTTTGCGAGAGCCCATTCTGCCATTGTGCCACACTGCCATCCCATGAGCATTGATTTCTGCCGTACCATGAGCATTAATTTCTGCCGTACCATGAGCATGAAACGCATGAGCGCCTCGTATTGGGCGCGCATGGAGGCAATGGGATCCAAGGGCACCTCCCATGAGGTGTGGGGCGCAGCAGCAGTACCAGTAGCAGCAGCAAGAGCGCCAACTGCTGCTCCATCACCTGCGGACCAAGGGTTCAGAATGACCAAATATTGGCGACAAGAGTTCAGAGCGACCATGTGTGGGAACTCTTGTGCGCGTGTACAACAGGCCAGGAAAAGAGGAATGCACGCTAGGAATCCAGTACTTCACAGAGACAGACAATGCCCCTCCCAGATGGGCATTATTTAGATGCTCCCAGCATGGAGATGCACCAGCTTGGACGGTCTTTTGCTTAAAACAACAATTTGGCCAACCATCCAAGGTTGAGGCACATATACTTATCTTGTCGTGGCGGGAACCCAGCTTTTAACACAAAACCTCCATTCCAGATCACATATGCAAAATTGTGTATTTTTGATGAAGTTGAGTCCTCTCATAAAATGAATATATTTGCAAAAAGATGGAGTGAAAGAAACCCATGGTTAGAACATGTAGAAATTTCCAGTTCCTTTCCTCGGAGGAAATCACAAGAAAAAGCTGAATGGTGCCAAAATCGTCGGTTCTTGAGCTTCTCCTATTTGAATTGCAGGATGGTTGCACGGTATATGGGAATCCAGATGCCAAAGTTTGGGAATGAAGAGGAGTTTAGAATGGACCTGTGGGCCTTTTTTTGGTGACCTGAGGCCAGGACAGTGATCCAGAGTCCTCCAAACTTAACCATACTTATGTAAAACGGTTTTTATGCAACAGCAATGGTTGGCATGGTCAATTACAAGAAAGGAAAGCAAAGAGGAGCATAACCAGCCATGGGCCCTGGCCCTCGAGGTCAACAGGGGGTCCCATGAAGACCTTCTCTGAGAAATTAGTGAGGCTGCAGAGGTGTGCTTGTGGGCACAGACGCTTGCAGCCATTCATTGCGCTACATATCAAGCTTTTTACAGAATTGCATGGTGTTTGAGCGCCTTGCTTACGTGTGCAAACGGAATCAACATGCAAAACTCCACCTGCCCACCCATGCGCACACATGTATGGCAACAACAAACCGATGTGCGCAAATATCTGCACAAGAGCATCACGGGAATGTAGCACCTTGTTCTCTCCCCACAATACACATTTATTTTAGTGTGCCATTTGCAGAGGAATCCATAAAGCAAAACATCCCCATTCATCTTGATCAGTGCCCCAAACATTTCTTGACGACCCAACAACACAGACCTATGCATTATTTTAAGCGACCAAACAGCACAGAAAGCCGTAAAGCCCACCTCAACTCCCACGAAGCAGCTTAGGTTACATACCAAAATATCCCTATTCATTGTAATTGTCGACCCCAGCATTTCTTGACAGCCTAGCGGCACAGAACCCACACAGCCCATCGCACCTTCCACGGTGCCACCACCTCCCTCTCTGCTGCCATCATTCGCCACGCTTGCACGGATATTGCCTGCAGGAGTGCCTACAGCACGCATCACGACCCGCGCCTTGTGCATCTGATGCAGCCTCTGCGCATGACTCACTCCCTTCCTCATCCAATCTCCCAGGCCCCCCCAAACCAAGCCTGCCTGGGAGGCCATGGCCGTAAAAGCAGGGGGCTGTGAGGGCAGAAGGGGTACGGAGTTGCTGGCAGCTTTGCTGCTGGTCTGACAACTGTGTGGCCCACCCTGCAAGTATCAGCCACCATGTTCGCAATGCGATGGACACACACAAATACACACACGTATGTATCCATGATATATGCACATACACATGTATGTACATGTTAAATTTTGCTTTGCAATTAGCCATCACTTAAGCAACATAAGACATCTGAGCAAAAGACATGCACCAAGAATGGGGACGAATAGCAAAGAGTTGGCGACTGTGCTGCTGGCCTGGCAGCTCTGCGGCCCTCACTGTGAGCATCAACCATTATGTTTGCATTGCAATATATTTCTATGTAACATTAAATGTACACATACATACATTCAGATGGTTATGTATATCCATGTTATATGTACAAATGAATAACAAAGGAATAAACATTTGAACAAAAATATGTATGTTCATGTCATGTTTGCATTGCAATCAGCAATCATGTTAGCAATGCAAGACACCAAATTAAGACGCTCCAGAAGGATGGCATGGAGCTGTCAGCCTGGCAGTTATATTCTGGCTCCTGGGGGGCAAGTATCGTACATGGAGGCAGACCAAAAACCACAGAAGCCAAGCTGGCCTGCATGGCCTCCCAAACAAAACAGCAGCTGGAGAAAGGGAGAACACACTGAAAACACAGCTAAGGCAAAAGGCAGGCAGGCAGGCGGGCAAAGCACACGAGGGAAACCAGAGCAGGTCTGCTACGAGAGAAGTCTAGGAACAACACAAGGGCGAGAGCAAAACTAAGCCACAGAAGGTTTGCAAGAAGCCCCAAGGAAGGAAACGATAGGGACCTTATTGCGAGAGCGGCAATAAGGACAGGTCACTCTTCTAACTTGTCTATAGGAACCTCAGTTCTTATGCTAGGCAGAGGACAGGATGTTTCTGCGGCCCCTATCCCCACCGCAGTCCCAAAGTCTGCATGACAGATGCAGGCTGCATGTGACAGCCTTCTGCAAGCTTGGTAACCTACATGACGATTGCAATGCAGCAGCCTCATACGGGAGCTTCATATTTCAGCCCCATATGTCAGCCTTGTCTGTCAGCCCTAAACGTCATGACCTACATGACGATTGCAATGCAGCAGCCTCGTATGTCAGCCCAGGCATTCATGCAGAGTGCATGCACGCCACAAAGTTGCTTGTCAAGCCAGCATGTACTAGACCAAAATCAGGACAGTGACATTTCAGGCAAATTTCAAAGCACCACTTCCACACACTCCCGCTTCCAATTTTATAACGCCAGGCCTCCTCACCCACGGACACCTCCTACGGTTCTAATATCATAGGGATTTCTCAGAGGCAGCTGCGCCGGCAAAAGGATCACCGCACCTGAGATGGTTGGGAGAAGCTAGGTGCAGCCTCCTCTGTCTCTCGAGGATACCCATCCTCCTGCTGCAGCTGCTGCTGCTGCTGCTGGGCAAAGCTGGGTGCGCCCTGCAAGCTTCTACCCTCTAGTACCTCTGCAGCTCTTCCCTGCCTCTCTCCAGCGCAAAAGCTACTACCCACATTCTCCGTATCTCTCCCTCCTGCCCGACAGGGACCTGCCTTAGAAGCC
The DNA here is from genome assembly GCA_914767535.2 of Dunaliella primolecta. Taxonomy (NCBI): domain Eukaryota; kingdom Viridiplantae; phylum Chlorophyta; class Chlorophyceae; order Chlamydomonadales; family Dunaliellaceae; genus Dunaliella; species Dunaliella primolecta. The sequence goes on from OU611764.1 coordinate 6,890,374, forward strand.
CCACGGTTTGGGGACGGACCAGGCGCAGAACTGCCCAAGGACAGACCTCCTCCTTCTCCTGCTGCTGCCGTGCTGCTGCTATTGCAGCTGTTGCTGCTACAGCAGCTGCGTGGAGAGTGTGTGTGGTCATGGTGGTGGCGGTGGTGGTGGTTGACATGGTCTTTGCTTGTCTGCAAAATTGGGATGGGTGCTGTGGATGACCAGCTAGATGCGGAGGGCTGCGCTTGTGGCTGTGCCCCCGGCTCTGAGGTCGCCCCTTCCTCACCTGTGCTAGCTGGCCCTTGTCCTGCGTCTGCTGCTCCTTGTCCTGCTGCAATCGCCAGTGCACCTGCCTCCACCAAAGAGGTGGCAGAAGTTGCCACCCTGAGTTCTGCACTCTGGTGCACATATTCTCTTGCCTCTGTTGCAGAGCCCTGCGCCGGCCCACTCTGCTGGATGCCGCCCAGGGGACTCGGCACACCCTGCACTGCTGCTCCTGCACTCAAATCTTCTACACCTGCTATCGTTGTTGCTGACGTTGTTGCTGCAGTTGCAGTTGCCGCCACCTCTGCACTCTGCTCCGCGTAGTAATTGCTGAGGGCACGTGGCCCCTCAAACCACACCCCGCTGCTCTCATCCGCTGCTGCAATCTCCCTCTCCATCTGCAGCTGCTGCTGCTGCTGCCCCCCCAGCACTTGCAACTGGGATTGGGACACAAAGCCGCCAGCTTGGCCCACAGTCAACCCACTCATGCTGTGCCTCTGGCTGATCTCGCTTTGCACATTGTGTGCTCCTGCCCTGCCCTCGCTGCTGAAGCTGAGGAGCCCACCACCCTGCATGCCCCCCTCCACACTCCTTGGAGGAGGCACCAAGGAAGAGAAGCTGGGGCGCGCGCTCGTGAGGGGCGAGTGAGCACTGGTGCTGCCCGCAAGAGGTGCAGCAGCAGCAGCAGAGAAGCTGGGGGCAGAGCTGGGGGCTGCGCTGGGGTCAGCACACGGCCATCCCTGCGCTGTGTGCACTCTACCGCCCATTGCACCTGACATGCTAGCTCTACTACCATCTCTCACGCCTACTGCGCTCCCCGCTGCAATTCCAAGGTCAGTGGTGCATGTCCCAGGGGCAGCAGCGGAGGATAGGTTTGTGACGGAGGGTGATGTCGTGTCTGCTGGCTCGTCTGTCAGGTCTAGCAGCATGGGGGGGGGAGGGGGGGGCTGGGGCTGGGATGCGTCCACAAAGTACACCTGTGAAGCAAAGGTGCAGAGGGCCCTGCCTTGAAATCTACCAACTGGGTGCAGTGACAGGAGCAGTGCGCATGCAGAAGCACCGCCTGGGGGGTTTCAGTACCAGCTACACTTGCAAAGCAAGGATCACAGGAGACTGCACCCTCCCTTGCAAACCCCATCCCATAAATATTTGGCCTTGCTCGGTCACACAATGCCCTGCAGCATTCCCTTTTCCAGGGTGACCCTTTGCCTCCACAAGGTACCAGGGTAGTCCAGTTCTTAGTCAAAGCCTGCCAGCGGGCACGGAAGTACCATGAGAGTCCATTTCATTGTCAAACACCCCAACAGGCACAGCTTGATGTGTCCATTCCTAGTCTTAGCTCGCCATCAGAAGTATACATAGTAGAATGCAGTATTGACTGGGAGCTGTAAGAGCTTGGCCATTGTTTGTCTTGGCCGGCAGGAGCATCGACACGTGCACCAATGGCTGTCAGCCGCGAGCGCTGTGGCTGCATTTTACTCGCCACATCTGTGAGCATCGCAATGATTATGAGTTGGATGCATAGAAGGCACAGGAGCTTTGCTGCAGCTGTGACCACCACCATCAATATGAGGCAGAGGCACAGAAGGCGCGGGAGTTTTGACGCAGCCATGACCACCACCATCAATACGAGGCGGAGGCACAGCAGGTGTGGGAGTTTTGCTGCAGCCGTGACCACCACCATCCATATGAGGCGGAGGCACAGAAGGTGCAGGAGCTCTGATGCAGCTGTGCCCACCACCATCCATATGAGGCGGAGGCACAGAAGGTGCAGGAGCTTTGATGCAGCTGTGCCCACCACCATCCATATGAGGCGGAGGCACAGAAGGTGCAGGAGCTTTGACACCTAACTTCAGCAGCTTCAGCACTTCAGCTTCGTGTGCACCTATGATACCCCATCTAACACTTTACTGTATGTCACCATTTGTATCCTGCCTGCCAAACCTTGTGGCTCATGCACACTAGCAGCACCCACCTTGAGGTACACCATGTACAAGGCTGCCGCAAAGCATGAGCCAGCGAAAGCCATTGTGGGAGCGTAAGCGCATGCTACAACAATAGCTGCCACCATCGAGGACATGAGTGGGTGCTCCCAGCTTTGGATCTGCGATAGAGGGTGAAATGCTTTACATGAGTTAGTAAACGCTGTTGTGGGGGCGCGACAACCACAGCTGAGTGGGTACTCGCAGGTTCATCTCTGAAATGGAAGGGTGAAATGCTTTGCATGAGCCAGAGAATGCCATTGTGGGGGCGTATGCACATGCTACAATCACACCTGCCCTTATCAAAGACATGAATGGGTGCTCCCAGATTTGGGTCTGCAATGGAATGCCGGAAACGGAGAGGAGGGCCAACGCGCATGAGCAGCAGACTGCACTCCAGACTAACTACTTCCAGCTTCAGTGTGTTAGGCAGGAAGCATTTGCTTGTGTGAGAACTTGTTGCAAGCCAGCAACCGTTGCAGCAAGCCCACAACCGCAACCCAGCACAGAGCACACCCCTTCATTCCCGAAAAAGCCCAGCCACGCAGAAGAAGCCCCCAGACACCCACCATCTTCCACCAAGCCAGCAACGGCTGCACCGAACCCACGGCCCCTGCCAGGCGTTTCCAGTTCTGCTGCGTGCGGCTGAGCACAAACTCCTGGCGGCCGTCGTCAATAAGACGGCGTGCAGCAGAGGGGGGGACTGCAGGGGTCACGCTTGCAGAGAGCCACCTGCGTGGTGTGTTATGAAGAAAAGTGTGTTAACACAGTGAAGAGCATGGAAAATGATGCGGGCATGGATCATGTTAAAGAGGGGGTTGGATGGGGCACCACTAGCTTCACACTTGCAGAGAGCCATCTGCATGGTGTGTTATCAGTGAAGAGCATTGAAAATGATGCGGGAAATGATGGGGTATGGATGGGGCACCACTAGGTTCAGATTCGCAGAGAGCCATCTGCATGGTGTGTTATCAGTGAAGAGCATGGAAAATGATGCGGGCATGGATCATATTAAAGAGGGGATTGGATGGGGCACCACTAGCTTCACACTTGCAGAGAGCCATCTGCATGGTGTGTTATCAGTGAAGAGCATTGAGAATGATGTGGGCATGGATCATGTTAAAGAGAGGGTTGGATGGGGCACCACCAGGTTCAGATTTGCTGAGAGCCAGCTGCGTCGTGGGAAATTATTACCCAGTACGCTTAAAATTGTGCAGGCACACATCATATCACTCTGGATGGGGATTGCATCATCACTCTGATATGAGACTCTACATAGTTTGAGAAGTCATATTTATTATAATATATACTTTTATTTATCTTATTGCATCATATCATTCTGTACGGGGGATTGCAGGGGTCCCGCTTGCATATAGCCAGCTCCTTGGTGGGAAACCATTGAAATTAATCTGTTGCACCGATTATGCAAAGGAGGGGGTTGCATAAGAGACAAGTGGGCCGAATTTGCGGAGAGGCAGCTGCGCGGTGGTGCTAAAAAGATGAAGACAGTGATGACAAATTGTAGAACAGAAGAGAGCATAAACAGAGATAGGGTTAACAATACGTAGCATAATGGCACAGACAAGAGTTCTGCTTGTGAGCAGCCAGCTGCATGGCAAATTAGTAGGGATCGGCGTATCGCGCTATATGAGCCAAACCTATAGCGCGATGTAGCGCAATATCGTGATATCGCGCTATATGGCGCTATATTCAAACGCTATATCATGTCAGAAACCCCCCCTCGCGGGTAGAGTTTCGGCATCAGACTCGGCGGGCTGGTGGGGCACCGTGTACAATGCTCCCTTGCAAAAATGGAGAGCCAGGAAACAATTCTGTCGAGCTCTGGACGCCTCTGGGCCAAAATATAGCGCTATATCTGCTCAGGTTAAATGATCTACTACAGCTGCACTCCCTCATGGCCATACATCCCCTTGGCCCTGCCCTTCCCTTCCCTTTGCAGGACAGCCCATAGCTCGTGTGTGTGTGTGTGTGTTAATGTGGCTGCATGTGTGTGTGTCTCTGCATGTGTGTGTGTGTGCCTGCGTGGCCCCCACGCATCTTCTCAGGGTGTTGCCCAGCCTCTTGCTCCTCCCCAGTGGTGGCTTTCCACATTGCACATTTACCCTTGGATGTGAGAACAGCGAACTCCTAGGTTTGTGCACGATTGCTAAGGTGCTTCGGACGCAGTAAAAGATTGATTTTTAACGTGTTACAATTTAGCACGCGCTATAGGCCAACGCCAATCCCTATTTTGAAAATAGTGGGCCAAAGCACTGATATTACCAAAATGGCACATTTGTGGAGCATGAGGATAGAATGGGGAACACCCATGAGTTGCGGCAAAAGAGAAGCCAGGCAGAGCGACTCGAAGCAATTAAAGGGTAAAATAGAGGAATGCGCAAATATAGTATTTTACAGAGCAGAACGCAGGCTAGGCATCAGCACCTTGGCGAAGCGACAAAAGGGTAAGAGGAAGAAATGCACAGCGTCATCAGTTTACATGACATAAAGAATGACTAACGGACACGGCATGAGCTCCTAGGTAAAGTGACAACAAGGTGAGAGGAAGGCGTGTGCATTGTCATTGGTATAAATGACATAACAAATGACTAACGGACACGGCATGAGCTCCTAGGTAAAATGACAACAAGGTGAGAGGAAGGCGTGTGCATTGTCATCGGTATAAATGACATGATGAATGACTAAAGGACAAGGCATGAGCTCCTTGGTTAAACGACAACAGGGTAAGAAGAGGCATGCGCAATGTTGCTGATGCGCGGGGCATGACGCAAATGAAAGGAAGAGGCATCAGCAACAGGTGCAGCAGAATACCTTCATCTGCTGACTGGAGGCCAGACAAATATTACACCCATCACCATCATCACCATTATTACTATCAATCTTATTTCAAATCATTTTGCAGATTGAAGACCAGGATGCCCCTAATAGGCAAATTGGGCTCAGAAAGGCTCAGCTGCACCAAGGCGTCTACTCCACCAAACTTAGCTCCCTGGCTGCCTGGCTACAGGCACCCCTTAAACCCAACCCAACACGATGGCATATAAAGGCTCAGCTGCACCAAGGCGGTTACTCCACCAAACTTAGCTCCCTGGCTGCCTGGCTACAGGCACCCCTTAAACCCAACCCAACACGATGGCATATAAAGGCTCAGCTGCACCAAGGTGGTTACTCCACCAAACTTTGCTCCCTGGCTGCCTGGCTACAGGCACCGCTTCAACCCAAATTTGAGTGAAGTTGTAGCTTGTAATGTACATAAATATGTGTGGACTAATCACACGCAAACACACAGACACATCAGGGTAGGGTTGGGGTGTAAGGAGCAGGATCAGGAGAAGCATGGGATCCCCAGGGCAAGCATAAGCAGGATCAGAAGATGCACGAGATTCCCAGGATAAGCATAAGCAGGATCAGGAGAAGCATGAGCTCCCCAGGGCAAGCATAAGCAGGATCAGGAGATACACGGGATTCCCAGGATAAGCATAAGCAGGATCAGAAGATGCACGAGAATCCCAGGATAAGCATAAGCAGGATCAGGAGAAGCAAAAAAATCCCAGGATAAGCATAAGCAGGATCAGGAGAAGCATGAGATACCCAGGATAAGCATAAGCGGGAACAGGAGAAGCATAAGATCCCTAGGATAATTGCCGGAGCAACACCAGCAAACCACTCACCCTAAGGTAACACGCGTTGCCTTTTGTTGCAGCTCATCAGCATTTACTTTCAGGTGCTCACAGCCAAGGTAAGGGCTCCTCAAGTCATCGCCTGTGTGCGTAAGAAGTGTATTCAAGAAGTGTGTGTATATGTATATCGTTGTATGCTTGTAAAACTAACAATCGAGAAAGCTTTTTCAAAAGGATAACGAAGGTCAAAGTTGTGGCTGCTGCTGTTGCTGCTTCTTTGTTCACATCATGTTTGTCCACATGAATTTTTGTTCACATGAAGCTCCAAGCTGCGAGTGAAATTGAAATATGGCACTGTGCTGACGGCATGACATCATGTGCACACAGCAGGCATTGGCCTTTTGGTACCCGAAGACCCCCGGCAGGCATTTGGCCTCATGGCTCATGCATACAGCATGACTTCTTGGCACCGTGCTTGCTGCACGCATATGACCTCATGCTCTATACATGCGGCATGACATAATGTGCGTCTGACATGTATGACCTCATGGTGTCTTAAGGTCACAGCAGGCATGTGGCCTCATGGCACTGCAGAGGATTAATTGCACATGGCATCATGGTGTCTTAAGGTCACAGCAGGCATGCGGCCTCGTGGCACTGCAGAGGAATACAACATCATATGCCTGCTGTGACTTAAAGATACCATGATGCCGTGTGCCTACTCTGAGCAGGATGCCATGAAACCCTATGCCGTGCGCTCATTGCCATGAGGTCATGTGTCTGCTGTGAGCAAGCCTTCCACTGCGCACCGCCTAAACCAGATCAAACCCTGCATGATACCCTGCCTGCCAGTTTGCAAGCACCAAAAATGAGAGAGTCATATGTATTGGGTACTGCGCCTTGCATGTTGTCTTGCACCATTTTGTGCAACCTGTTGTTACACGCGAATAAATTTCAAATTTTCTGCGCCATGCCTGTTTGTTATGTCTTGCAAGGATGCCTGGCCCTTTGCCTTTTTCCAAGCAATAAATGCAATTTTGAACTTCAGTAAGGTCACCGGTCACTGGTCACCGGAATATCTGAAGCGCTTCTATAAGTTTTTGAGCCTCGTGTACCCTGCATAGGCTCTTAGGAGGGGAGATGGTAGACAATCAGCCCCTGAAGCCCCTGGAAAATAGCAGGCAAAAGAGACCATGCAGTTGCAGGATAAAGAAGTACGATGGCAGGAAAAAGGAAAAGAGGAACAGTGAAGTGAACTTGCAGGTGAGGACAGCAAGCACAGCCATGCTCCCAATCATTGAGGTAGAGGGCTTGGAAGGGTATGTCTGAATGCTATTCAAATTTCATGAGGCACTTCGCAAGAAGGAAACATTTCACTTCTTGGACTCCCATAGTAATACAGCCTGGACTAAGAGAGAATAGGTTCACAATTTCCCTTCTGCATTTGTAGCTGCAGTGGCAAGTGCTGCACCGTCGCCTGCTGCGGCCCTATTTGCGTCAGGAGAAAAAGAGTCGTAGACGTGGGGAAATGTGTGCAAGCAGAGGATATGAAAAAAATTATAAGCAATGCAAAATCAACTGCAGTGGCCCTGAGTTGCATGAGGAGAAGGGACACACAGACATGGGTGATGTGCGCAAGCCAAAGATCTACAAACACATCTCAAGCATTGCACACTCACCTGCAGTGGCCCCTAACTGCATCAGGAGAACCGGCTCGTAAGTGTGTGGGGACATATACGCCCCAAGCACAGGCCACAATCCCTCAGGATACGAGATCTGCGGCCACACACACATAGTACAAATACAAAATGAAGTTTACAGGCCCCCAGAATAGGCCACAGCACCTCACGGTGCTTACGTCTGGGACTTAGCACGTAAGGACAAACAGAGGTATCTAAAGAACCCCTTGAGGGATAATTGAGACTGGCAGGAAGGGTGGTCATTCTGTGTCCAAGGCAAGGAGGGGTGGCAAGCATTAGTCAGATGCGCAGGAGGACAAGTGAGGTGCAACGGGGGTCCTTCTGAGCATGGTCATCCATCCGTGCATATCCTACCAAATCGAAACAGGCGAAGGGGGCATGGATGTGTTCTGTGTGTGTGTGTGTGTGTGTGTGTGTGCATGCGGTAAATGAAAAGTGACCAGGAGCAATGTGCCTTGACAGGCTGTGTGACATACTGGGCTATCATGGGAGGTACACTGTGAAAGTGAGAAAGGGACAAGAGGGACGAGGAGATGCCATGTGATCTACTGAGCTATCATGGGAGGTCCATTGTGAAAGCGGAAAGGGACTAAAGGGGCATTGCGCCTTGGGAGGTTGTGTGATCCACTTTCCCACAATCAATAGTGCTGGGTTCATTGCTCAAAGTCCTGGTCTTGTGCCTTTAAGACCAAACATGTACAGAGGCCTATCAGAGTGGACCCTGAGAACTAGGTGTCAAAAAAGGGCGCTGTGCTCAAAATACTGTGGTCTACTGAGCTCTTGTGGTGGTTCCGTCGCTTGAAATTCTGGTGGCAATAAAACAACGAAAACAAGCACGTGCTTGCTTGAAAAACATGGTATAATGCCCATCACAAGCGGTCTGCAGACTACAAAAAACTGCGTATTACAACTTTTATCCCAGCATTTGCCTCTAATAGCTGTAGAATTGCCAAAACCAGTTACTCAACAACAAGTTTTGAATCCAAATGAAAGATGAACTGGGTTTTCTTTCTAAATCACTGGTGCTTACACACACACACCCATGCACACACCAAGCAGCAAGACCGTAGCTCACCACCAGCAAAGTACACGTGACCTGCAACAAGATTTAAGAAACAAGGCATGGTGCAAACTGAACCTACTGGTAAATCCCACTCACCACCAGCGTGAGGTGCACGTGGCCAGCAACCGCTGGGCCCTTATTTTGCTGGCGCTCTGATGTGATTGGCAGGGACACAGACACATGCAGCCCGTTGCGAATGCCTGCACATGGTAAAAAGACAGAGCCACATGCATGTGGCTACGTATTTAGCCAATTGCAAATGCCTGCAAATAAAGGGACACTCAATAGGAGTAAACCATACACACATACACACACATGCAGCTCAAACTGGATATTCGCTGAACCAGCAGAGCACTTGGCCCTCCAAAGCAGGCAATGCTCTGCATGGCATCTGCTCCTACAACTTCATCTTCCCATGTATCTCTAATTTATTATAAGCATCTCTGTAGCCTTTTATTTCTTATTTAAACGTCACTTCCATCTGAATCACTTCTCGTATTCCAGCAATTCGCTTTACCACTACATCTTTGTAGTTATATTTCCAAATTAAAGGCAACCTTTCTATCGCCCCTCATTTTTGTCCACACCAATTGCCTAAACTGATATACAGTTGATGGCGTGTGACGCCTGTGCATATGGAACTGGATTTGCACACTACCGCAAACTTCCTACTATAGTTAAGATTGGACAAATGCGCACCTATACTCGAAACACCAACACCTCAACACAATAGTTATGGTACGAGCTGGCAACAGTCTTCCTATCCCAGGTCAAACATGGGCTTGAGCTGTCAGGCTTGGGAGAAATTCAACATTCCAAAGCAGGACCTCACCCAGCATTTTCTTACCCGTCTTTTGACCTGTTTGATTAAGTGCTTCGAGACTTTGTCAATGTGCCTTTGCTGAATCTTGCAATGTGATTTTGATTCAGAGGGTTGCGAGCATGCCCAGCCAGCACTTTGTAGCAGGGGGTGCCCTTTATAAGACGTGCAGGGAGATATGCATCTCAGAAACAGAAAAGCGCAAAGATTCCCCTATCACATTGACATGCCAGCTCAATGCCGGCTGATGAAGAGAAGATTAAATGTTGGTTTGAATGAGCCTCTGGATCCTGCCTTTGTCTTATCATGGCGACTGTTTTCTCCAATATGCCCTCCCATTTACCTCGAGCAACGTTGCGCGCGTGCGAACAAAACACACACACACACGCATGCTCACACGCACCTCCTGACACCCTGCCCGCGCCCACCGCCTGCAGCAGCATTGCCTCCACTGACGCACAAGCCACAGCAGACCAGGCCCTCAGGGGGTTCCCAGCTCTGGATCCTGCTCTGGGTGCCGCCCTTTGTGGATCACCCACGTCCCCTTCAGCTGGAGTTGGCGACAGCCTTGACGATTCAGGCGGTGCAAACGAAGTAGCAGGGATAGTAGACGTACGCAAGCGCAGCTTGCCCAGAAGGGCGAGTTCCGGGTCAAAGGCAAAGGAGGAGGGGGGAAGGGGGGGAGAGTGGGAGGGTATGGCGGCGCTGCTTACGCTGGGGAGGCCGATGACGGACCGCATTCCGCTCAACATCTGTAAAAGGCATGCACAGTGCTTTTTCCTTCAATAAGTATACAACGTGGGTACGTGCACATGAGCATGGTGCAGACGGACCGTATCCCACTCAGCATTTTTGAGAGGCATGCAAATGGAGATTGGGCAAGCTTGTGTGTGTGTTGTATGTGTGCAAGCGGGCAGTGCGCATGACTTGTTGGCCTCATACAGAACCCACTCTGCTCAGCAGCTGTAGTCCCAGGCAATCGACCATTTTGCATTTCCAAGCATGCTCATGCGTGGGGGAATATGTACGTATTGGATTTGCTTCATGCGCAAAATGTTCTGCTAATGATGAGCCCCATCCTGATCAGTAGGCGTGACTGGTGTGCTAGCGTGTGCATGATTCCAATTCAGTCCTGTACTTTGCTTGCAGGCTCTTGTGACTTTGCATGTCTGTATGCGTGACACATTAGGTCAATCAGGTGAGGTATGATCACGTGAGCAGGCTCAGCGTGCTCTTGTGCACGCCTGCGCTGGTTCACAAAGCCTCTCCTTTAACCTTCATCAATGGTGGAGGGAAAAATGAGGTACCCAAACATTTTATTTTGTTCATCATTGATAGTAGAAGTACACAGATGTGCATGATGTACCAAGCAATGGCATTCCAAACATTTACAAAGTCCAGGTGATCAGCAGAGAAATATACAGAAACGCATGTGATGGTGTCCACATGCTCTAGAAAGCATCATCAATCTGATGTCAAAGCATGTAACTGGTGGTTTGTGTACAAACAAATTAAAAGGAACAAAGCTTTGCTCATGCTGCTGCCTCATATGCCTCAGCACAGTCATGCTGATCTGGGCTAATCCGTTCATTTCCCAGAGGGGGCCATCTGAGGCCTGAAATTGGCTGCTTCCTACATGCTCCACGCATTGGTGCCCCATAATCTGCTCTTTTGGAGCTTGGGTTGTCTGTTGAACTAAACAGCAAGTTTCGGGGCACATGCCTAATCAGCCGCGGCGTGAACCCTACTTTTCACCAAACCTCCATACCCGATCACCTACTGCACAACTTGGGTGATTCTTGATGAATTGGAGTCCTTGTGTAAAAACATCTTTGCAAACAAGAATGTCTTGGCAAATAAGATGGAGTGAAAAAGAAGCAGTGGTCAGGTACAGAATTTCAGCAATTACTTTGAGAAACTTCAGCACAGGGGGTGCCAAAAAGGTCAAATTTTATAAATGGTCCCAGGGTGGAGTTACGACCCTATTCGGGTGATCTGTGACCAAGAGGGTGATCTTAGGTCCTCAAAATTTCATCATTTTTTGGTAGATGTAATATCTTATGGAAAATACAGGTTGGCATGGTCAAGATGCGAAAGAAACACGAAAAAGAGCAGTCTGGCATTAGGCGTTTTCCAATGCTTGTGATGTACCTTACAGGTAATAATTTGGACTCCGATGAACAAGCTGTGCTATCAGTGGGCCTCAATTTAAATACACGCTGAAACTTGATTTGATTCAGCTTGTTTACACGCTAAAATTGCCGTGGGATCAATTGGTCTCGACTTGTCCACATTATGGGGTTTTAATTCATTTGCTTTGTTTGCGAGCAGCAAAAGTAGAGGAATCAACAGGCCTCATGTTCTCTTGATAAAATGGCTGAGGGGTCAGCAGGCCTCGATTTGTCCACATGCTGAAACCTAATTTGATTTCACTTGCCAAACTGGCAAAAACAGCTGACGGATCGACAAGCCTCAACTTATTCGCAAGCTGCTGCCATGCACACTCACTTTTTTGCCTGCTGCTGCGGCAATGCTGGCGTCTGGTATGCGCTGGAAAACTGCCAAACTCATGACCTGTGTGTGTGTTGTGTGTGTGTGTGTATGCGCGCGCGCACATGCAGGAGCAACAGGCAGGTGCATACCAGAACTTGGAAGAAAACAGACAAGAGATGGACTGCAGCCCAAGCGTCTTTCTTCTGCTTTCTGCTGCTTACATGCTTCTGGCAATGACTGCGGCTGGCACACATCCAATTGCAGCCTGTGCAGCTCCTCCTGCTGGAACTACTACCCATCTGGAGCTACTTGCAGCTCAATCCACTTAACGTTCTTCCTGCAACAAACATATACCAATCAGAGCCAGTGCCTCAGACCTGCCTCCTGCATCGAGCATGCTTCTAGCAACTTCGCATTAAAATATATGCAACTAACAAAAATGTGATTGCAGCCTCTGCCTCATTTTCCTGCCCTCTGCAACTTGGCACATCCCTAGGAAGGCCTGCGGGTTTAGCACTTGCAACTGACACAGATCTGACTGCAGCCCAGGCCTTGTTTTCTGGCCCCTGCAACTTGGCACAGCACACCTAAGGAATGCATGCGTTTAAAACACCTGCAACTAACACAGACCTGATTGTAGCCCATACCTCCTTTTCCTGACCCCTGCGCCTAATTCACACATCTCATTGCAGCCTAGGCCTCATCTTGGCATGCTTTTTTCAACAAATTTCACTCATTCTCTTGCCTGCATCTAATACACATCTCATCGCAGCCTAGGCCTCATCTTGGCATGCCTCTTGCAATGCCTGCAACAAAATTCACTCATTCTCTTGCCTGCATGTCATAGACAGCTCATTGCAGCCTGTGCGCTTTTATATTGCCTGCTACACAACCCATCTGACGGTGTTTGCAACAGAGATGCCTCTTTCGTTTGCCTGTAACTGACATACTCCTTATTATAGCATGTGCCTATTTTCTTGCCGGTAGCTAAAATGGATAGCTGTAAGTGTGTTGGAAATGCATGTGATTATACCTGAGAGGGGTGTGTGAGGGGCAGGCGCGTGTGCCACCTCCAAGAGGGAGAGGAGGAGCGCAGCCCCGCAGCAGGTAAAGGGGAAGTTACACCCCACACGCTGCCAAGCCTGTTTGCCAAGGCAACATCATGAATGGACTCGAAAGTGAACATGCAGCAGGTAAAAGAAAAGTGACATGCAGCAGGCAAAGGGAAGCTGAAACTCCACACACTGCCAAGCCTGGTCAGCAAGGCATGATCATGCACAAAATAATTGCTGAATGTGGGGTATGCATGGATGGCATGAGCTTTTGATGCGTTTGGGGGATAGCAGCGCACCAACGAATTGCAGAGAGAAACAAAAGAAACAGAGAAACAAAGGAGCATTTTGCAAACAAGAGAGGCATTTCACCTGACCCACGCTCCATTGTTTTCCTTAGAAGGCATCTAATGCGCTGTGCAGCCTTTACAAACGGGGACGTGCGGGCCCAAAGCAAGGATCAGACGACATATGTTGTTGGAAGTGCATTGGTGGCTACTGTGCCATAAACATTGCTCATTCTATGGAAGCAATGTCATCTCAATGTCTGTGTTCGAGGACGTTTGCAGCAGCTTCAAAGCAGGGTTGGGCAGGGCAGCAGAAAAGGCTTACCACAAACTCTGTAGAAAAGCCATTGGGGCCGTTGAAGATGGATTCATATTCATGTTGAAGAAGTGATGGGCGATCAAAAGGTTTGACCATCAAAACACCAGCTAAATGTACTGCCATGGATCATGAACACAAGCCTATTTGACAATCAGTGTCCATGCGTGCCCTTACATCACAGCACAACCTGCACCCAATCCCGGAGGAGTTGCATGGACTCCTGGACATCCCATGAAGCATGTTGCGCGAAGCATTTCAAGAAGCGGGTGGTGAAGCATTCCAAGAAGGACATTGCATGAAGCAATCCAAGAACAAGCGACCAGAAGCAAGAAGGATCTTGTATGAAGCATTCCAAGAGGGATCTTGTATGAAGCATTCCAAGAGGGATCTTGTATGAAGCATTCCAAGAGGGATATTGCATGAGGCAACTCAAGAACATGCGACCAGAAGCAAGAAGGATCTTGTATGAAGCATTCCAAGAAGGATCTTGTATGAAGCATGCCAAGAAGGATCTCGTATGAAGCATTCCAAGAAGGGTATTGTATGAAGCATTCCAAGAAGGGTATTGTATGAAGCATTCCATGAAAGGGCATGCGGCGAGAAGCAACTCAAGGGGCATGTGGCCAAGTATTCCAGCACCTGAACATGACACGGCAGTCCGCGCCGGCCTCCGGTGGTGGGGTCTGGAACTCCACACTATGCAGCACCATATCCAAGCTGCCCATCACCTGCAGTAGGGCCACAAGACCGTGGACCAAACCATGAATACAGGGGGCACCTGTTACATCATCCACACATGTACGCAGAAGCATCTGCTACACACAGCCATGGAAGATGTTATCAGATCCAGACCTTTTCTGTATTTGGCATACGTGTAGGGCCAAGTACCTGTGTACTTGCCGCACCTGTGTACATGCCGCATTGAACACAAAATCCTGCAAATTTCTAACCCCACGTGTGTGTCTTGAGGGTAGGAGTGGCACTCTGTCGGTGACATGAGTCAAGGCATGTGAGTGATAAGCACATGGGTGGCAAGCAAGTGAGTGCGGGAGGTCAGGAAGCAACACACATCTCCAAAACACATGCTCCCTTGGGGTCTGCAGTCGGTACTTTTGCCAAACAGGCTCCTCAGGCAAATCAAGTAACAACGCAAAACAAGAGAGAGCATGATAAATTGGGCGAGCCAATTGAATCAAAGGCAGCATGCAACATAGTCTCCCAACACGCACACCTTCGCAGGAGACTTGTAGCCGGCACTGCTGCTGCTACTGCTGCTGGCGGTGCTGCTGCCGCCGTCATTGCTGCGTTGCTGCTGGGGCGCTCGAGATGGAAGGCCTTGTTGGCCACAGTGGCGTTCACCTCCCACATGATTGTCTTCCTGCAGCACCTGCTGCTGCTGCTGCTGCTGCTGCTGGCTACTCAGCCCCAGCATCGACCCTCCTTGGGGGCCACCAAGACCACACTCAGACACCCTTGCCTGAGACCTGCGGCCTGCCCCATGCTCTCTCCCATGAGGCACCTCAGTCGCGGATATTGGCCCTTGCCCTTGCCCGTGAAGCGCTGCTGTGGCAGCATGCAAGGGGGGCTGGGGCAGCAAGCACTGGAGCCACAGGTCCTCTTGCTGTTGCTGCTGCTGCTGCTGCTGCTGCTTGAGCCGACCTTGGGCATCCTCTGTACTTGACCGTCCTTGCTGCATGTGTTCCTGCGCCATGCTTTGCTCTCTTTCCTGAGGAAGCTCCCTTGCCCCTCCCTGCTGCTGCTGCTGCTGCTGCTGCTGCTGCCCCTCAGCGCCAGTTGACGGTGATGGAGGCAGCACCCCGCCCCACACAGGTGCCCTGGGGGTCTGTTGTTGCTGGGCCGAGAGTTGCCCTGACGTCCGAGCCTGCGCCTTTTGACACTGCAGCTGCTGCTGCTGCTGTTGCTGGTGCTGATGGTGAGGAAGATGAGCTTGGGGCGAGCCCACCAGGCCTGCACCCTGGCTGTGCCTTGGTCCAGCCCCAGGTGCTGCCGCGCTCCTGCCCACACTACTTGTTGCCCAGGAGTCGAACAGCATGGACACCTCGTCACACTCCTCTTCTTCCTCCTCCTCCTCTGCCGCTGCCACAGGCGCCTGGCCCCTGCCGCCGAGCGCCCCCGGCTTTGCCACGCCAGTACCAGCACTTCCGCTGCTGCCGCCGTCCCTGCTGCCTGGCAGGTTTGTTGCTGGACTAGCTGCAGCCGAGGCAGTATTGGCATACGGACCAGTCACGACAGACAGCCATGCCGTTGCAAAGATCAATGTAGACAGCAGGGCCGCTGCGGCAGACACAAGAGGCAGCCAGGCTGTTGCAGCATACACAACAGACGGCCATGCTGTGGCAAAAGTTGATGCAGAGAGCAAGGCTGTTGCAGCAGACGTGACAGATGGCCAGGCTGTGGCGACATCCGATGCAAAAAGCAAGGCTGTTGCAGCAGACATGATAGACGGCCACGCTGCAGAAAAACTTGATGCAGGGAGCAGGGCTGCTACAGCAGACAATGCAGAGAGCGATGCTGGTGTGCGGCCAAAATGTGAGGCTGTAGCGACTGTTGAAGTGGATGGCGAAGCTGCAGCAGCAGTGAAGGCAGGTAGCAAGGCTGCAGTAACAGTTGCAGTGGATGGTCGGATTGCAATTGGAATCCAAAGCAGATGGCGAGGCTGCAGCAGCAGTGAAGGCAGGTAGCAAAGCTGCAGTAAGAGTTGCAGTGGATGGTCAGGCCGCAATATGAGTCCAAAGCAGATGGTGAGGGCGCAATGTCACCATCAAAGTGGATGGTCAGGGTGCAGCGACAGTTTGAAGCAGGCGGCAAGGTTGCACCACCAGTCCAAGCAGAGGTGGAAAGGCTGCATGAACAGTCCAAGCAGATGGCAAGGTGGTGGCAACAGTCTAAGACTGTTGACAGGCAAAGCGGATGACGGGGCAGAGCCCAAAAGCACAAAGGCCTGCTGTAACGAGCGTCATTTCCAAACCATGAAGCTGCCGTACCAGCTTACCAGCTCCTGCAGGCGGGCAACTCGGATCCACCTCTGTGGGTGTGGGATGCTGTGTGTTGGGCTCCATGGCGTCAGGGATCAGGCTTGGCGAGGCGTCAGGCTCGGAGGCGAGAGAGATCCCGCTCTGAGGAGGGGCTGTAGTAGACAGAGGGGGCTCTGAGGAGGGCTGGCGGCTGAGGGCGCTTGTGCTGGTACTGGCTCTGTGCTGCTGCTGCTGCTGCTGCTGCTGCTGCTGCTGCTGCTGCTGCTGCTGCTGGGGGGAGGTACATGGATGCTGCTGCTGGAGCAGAGTGGATGAAGGCTCTTGCTGCCGCTGCTGCTGCTGCTGAGAGGGGCGGGGGACCTCGACGGGCGGCGGTGGCGGCTTGCGGCGGCTGAGCCTGCTGCCTGTGCTGGTGCGCGTGCGGTCTGGCAGCAGCAGAGGCAGGCCTAGCATACGAGCCCTGTCATCTGCATCTACAGCCTCCAAGCCCAGAAACACACTTACAGTGCCGCCCTTGTTGTCAGATGTGCTACCCTGCGGTGCATGAGTGTTTGTGTGTATTGAAGAATGCAGCGTGGACTGCTCATGCTTGCGATTCTGGTCAGAGGGGTGTGCTGCATTCACGACTTCTTCTCCATTCAAGGGGTGCTGTGTCTAGAAAGAGGTGCCAGGAACTAAAATGGGGGCCTAACGTAAACGTGTTCCATTTTTAGGGTGCCTACCATGAAAGCAGGGTCTATGGACTCCATCAAGCAGCCCTGCCAAGATGCTGTTTTGCAACACGATGCACAAAAGGGTGCGCGCATGGAGACGAAGCAACTGCATTTTAACAAGCCTGCCTCAGGACGCTCCAGGAGCGCATGCGCACCTGCATCACCGCCACACCCTGCATACCTCTGCATCACTGCCACACTTTGCGCACCTGCATCACCCCAACTACCCGCGCACCTGCATCATTGCCACACTTTGCGCGCACCTGCATCACTACCACGCCCCCGGCCAATCGCATCCCTGCCTTTCCCCGCGCACCTGCATCACCACAACACCCCACGCACCTGCATCACTGCCACACCCTTCATACCTCTGCAGCACTGCCACACTTTGCGCACCTGCATCACCACAACACCCCACGCACCTGCATCACTGCCACACCCTTCATACCTCTGCAGCACTGCCACACTTTGCGCACCTGCATCACCACAACACCCCACGCACCTGCATCACTGCCACACCCTTCATACCTCTGCAGCACTGCCACACTTTGCGCACCTGCATCACCGCCATGCCCCCTGCCATACCTCCATCAGTGCCATACCTCCATCACTGTCACGCTTCGCACCACCCCTCATACCTCTGTATCACTGTCACACTCCCTGCACCTGCATCACTGCCACACCCCTAATACCTGCATCACTGCCACACCCTGCAAACCTCTGTATCACTGCCACGCTCTGCGCACCTGCGTTACTCCCATGCCCCCTGCCATACCTCTATCACTGCAACCTTCCATACACCTACATTGCTGCAACACCCCGCAGGCCTGTATTACTGCAACTTTCCATGCATCTACATTGCTGCAATACCCCGCGCACTGCATCACTGCCACGCCCCGCGCACCTGCATCACCGCAATACCCCTCGGCCAGGATGAAGGGTGGTAGAAGGGAGGAGGAGGCGGCGGTGGAGGGGGCATGCGGGGTGCCCTCTGCCAGCCCAGGCCATAAGTGTGTGTGGGCGAGTGCGAGGAAGTGTAGCCGTCTTGGACACTGAGGTGCAGGGGGGAGGGCTGGGCTGCTGCTTGCGCTGTAGGTAAGCTCTGGGGGTGGAGTTGGTGGCTTGGCAGGGAGGGGGGCGCTGCTGCTGCGGCTGCAAGCTTTTGAGCAGCGCATTCAGGGTCCCATTGCCTTTTCCTGCTACCTTCATACACATCCCTGCTCTCACCCTCAGTAGTGTGGAAGGGGTAGCTAGGAAGTTGCCGGGAAGCTGCTGGCTTTCCCATGAACTCCTCCCATGCACCGCCCCACCGCACGTTGCACCCACCTCCTGCTTTGCTGCTGCCCCCTCCTTTCCCACCTGCTCTGCTTGGGACGTTGGTGGCAGCTTCTCCTGGAGCCCTCATGCCACCCCCCCCCGCAGCTGTACTGCCTTTGCCACCCTCCTGCTGGGTTGTGTGTGTATTTGTGTGTGTATTTGTAATTGTGTGTATATGACCATCTGCGCACAAGCACACAAGAAATGCTAGTTCGTGCACATAGGGATGGGTACTTTGCCACAAGGGGAACATACAAACTCCGACCTGTTGCACGTTAACATGCATAGTACATGCACTATGCAGCATTTGCAACGATGCGCACAGAGCAAGCGCCTGTGCTCATTCAAAAAAGGGTTTCCTGGAAACATGCACTGTGCCACCTTCTTAAATATGTCCATGCGCACAAAGCATGGGCCTGTGCATGTTCAAAAGCAAAGGCTTCCTGGACATGCTGACGTACTCCTTCATGCACAAGCCTTTCTCTCATCTTCTCTGCCAATATGCTGCCCTGAAGTTAAAGGGGCCTCCATTTAGGAAGACAAGGTTGCTTGCTGTGTACAAGTATGCTTCCCATCAACCTCACAAAAGAGGGCGTCTCTACTTTAGGGTAGCTCTGAGCAAAGGCAGGGTGAAAGACTTATACAGGGTTTACAGTGTAGTTAAGGGTGAGGGGTTAAAAATTAGGGTGTGCACGTGAAAGCATGTGTATGTCTGCACGAGTGTTCACCTGGCAGGCAGGGATGCCAACAATGAAACCAGCTGAAAGCATGAGTGTGTATGTTGCGTACGTCTACATTCTTTCGAATGGTCTATCTGACATCAAGAAAGTGCATGCCCTCTTGGCTTCAAACAACCCAGCTGGTTCATCAGTGTGTACGCCTTTGTGATTCCCAATGGTCCAGATGACTCCGAGATCGTGTTCGTCCGTGTAATTTCTAGGTGCCAGCCAATAGAAGTGCGTATGCCTGTACCATTTTTAACGGTTCAGCTGATTAAGAAGTGTTGCTTGGTGTCTGCATGAGTGCCCACCTGACTACTAGAGCCAGCTTCAAAGGGTCCAGCTGGTGGGACAGGATGTGAGGCAGCTGCGTGGCCAGCAGAAGATGCCGTTGCGGGCATCGTCTTGTCGGATGGCAAAGGGGTGCTGGGGAGCTGAGAGGGGCAATGCAGGCCTGCAGCTCGAAGGACTTGGACCAATGGTAGGGACAGACGGCACACAGACTTGCCACGGCTCCTGTGCATGGACAAAGGGTTGAATCAAGCATGGAATCAAGCGTGTTATGCTGAGGCAGGCTGGTGGGCGGGAGGACTTGGACAAATGCTGGGACAGACCACACACAGACTTGCCACGGCCCCTGTGCACGGACATCAGAGCGAACAGAGCCTCTAACCAATTGAGTCCCGGTCAGGGAAAAAGCAAGCAGGTTGCTTGGAGAATTCGGATTGATGTATGAGGTAGGTGGCACACGGTTTTGCCATGGATCTTGCACACGGGCAAAATAGGTCAAAATAAATGTACAGCAATGCGGTGAGGGGCGAGGCAAGCAGGTTGTCCTCCGGAGGACATGAACAACCAGTGCAAGAGACAAGAGACAGGAGGGCATGGACGACCAATGCAACAGACAGACATCACATGGATTTGTCGCAGCATGTGCGCAGCAAAAACAGAGAGTGAACAGGGGACCTAATCCACAACATTCTGGGGCGCTGGAGAAGGGATGGGTGTGTGAACCGTTGACACTGAGGGCCTGCAGTAGTGGGCCTGCTTCAAAAACTCATATTCTTGAAGAAACAAGTCTGCTGAAGGCACTGCCATTCCCAAAGTGCAGTAAAAGGTGTGAGCTTGCAGCCGTTTCATGCAACAGAGTCCCAAAAACTTCCAGGAAAAGCGGAAAGAGGTTCTGTTAGAGATCAAGTCGTGGCAGGAAAAGCGCTAAAATCTGGACGCCTGCAGCTGTGGGAGGGCAAAGTGTCAGTTTGATCAAGGTCCCTTGATGCTGTGGACATCTCCACCTCTTCATACCAATGTAACTTTACTCCTCAATCTACCTGTTCCTACAAAGTAACAACACAATACTTTCTACCCGTGGCACTTCCTGGAGCTTGCGGTGCTGTTGTACTGCCCTACTGCTGCCCTGTTGTACTGTTGTACTGCCCTACCACTGCCCTGTTGTACTGTTGTACTGCCCTACCACTGCCCTGTTGTACTGTTGTACTGTTGCCCTGCCACACATCTTGCGCAGCTTGTTGGCCCTCACTGTAGCTATATATGCACACACTCAGGGTTTTTGCAGCTGCACACACACACATACACACACACACACGATCATGGCCTTTGCCGCTGTACGTGCATACACTTGGCGTCTTTGCTGTTGTGTACACTCACTTGGGGTCTTTGCTGTTGTACAGCTCCACTTCCAATGGCCGTGCCCCCCCCACAGGCCGCACCGCCGCCATCACCACAGTTGCGTTCTTCCACACCAGCACCTCACTCATCTCCTCCTCCTCCCCCTCACCACCCCCTCCACGAGCATCCGCTCCCCCCACCCCGCCTTCCTTCGTCCTTGCCCGCCCCCACGCCTTAGCCGCCTTCCCATCACCTGTGCTCCCCTTCTCCCGCATCCCTGCACTACGGCGCCTCGCCTTCCCAGACCCACCCCCTTGGCTTCTGCTTCCCTCCCTCCTGGAACCCTCACAGCTGCTCGCGGCATCCCAGCCAGCCTGCTGCTCACCTTGCCCCACTGCTGCTCTGATAGACCCTCCCTCCTGGCTCTCAACCTGGCTTGCATTCCCGCCACCCCTCATGGGCCTGTCCCTGCCGGAATCCTGCTGGGAGCCCGGCCCAAGCCCACCTTCTAAGCTGTTCTGCTGCTCCAAAAGCGCGGCGCTGAGCACGGGGGGGTCGGGGCTGCTGGCTGGGGTGGGTGGGTGGGTGGGCACGCTCAAAGGCTGCACCATGCGTGTGCTGTGCTCTTGGCCCTCGTAATGCAGCTGCAGGCATGGGCAGGTGTGCACAGCACCTTCTTCATCAGTGACAAAAGTAACCCAACAGCTGTGCTTTACTATTGGCCCTCATAAGGCAGCTGTGGGCATAGGCGCTTATGTAAAGCACCTTCTTCATCAGTGACAAAAGTAGCCCAACAGCTGTGATTTACTATTGGCCCTCACAATGCAGCTGCAGGCATGGGCAGGTGTGCAAAGCACCTGTATTGACACACCTCATGGGCCACACCATGCACATCAAATTAGAATATAAATATTTTCCCATCAGGTCACTAGTGTACCTCGCACCCTACGCAAACGCTGTGCTCTTGGCCCTCAAAGTGCAGCTACAGGCAAGTGAGGTGTGCAAAGAATGCCCACCAGGAATAAAGCAAAAAATGCAGGTTGATGCCATCAATGATATGTCACACCAGCTATCCCATCAAGCAAGGAGCTGCACTGGAGTTTGATCGCAAACTTCCACACAAGCCACACTAGCTTACTTGGACATTCAAGATAGAAAGAAACAAAAGGGGGGGTGCACTGGGCTGCGTCATGCCTAGTACAAAGCTTGCCCTCAGAAAACACCTCTCATTGGGCTTGAATAACATAAGGAAAGAAGCAAAAAGATTTTACTCTTCCTGCCTTGCACCAGAAGCCTGAGAAGGGCTGATTTAGATTGGACAAGAGAGGAAACATGCAAAAGAACATGCACTTTTCTTGCCTTGCACCAGAAGCCTGAGAAGGAAAAGAAGCAAAGGCAGACACTCTTCTTGCCTTGCACCAGAAACCTGAGAAAGAAAGTAAGCAAAGGCAGACACTCTTCTTGCCTTGCACCAGAAGCCTGAGAAAAGCTGGCCCGGCTGCCCATCAGGACCCAGGGGCACCTGGTGGTCATCATACGCCGACAGCCCCCCATCTTCCAAAGCCCGCATCTGTGGTGTGAGCATTCCAGTTGGTGCATGCAAGGTATAGACAACAATGGTGCATGCACTTGTGATCAGCCCCACAGGCAGCCCCCTTTCTTCAGACCTGCACACGTATCAGGCCACGACAATCACATACTCCTCCCCACATCCCTCAAACCTGGCGGATGCAGATCCATGGGTTACGTCAGGGGAAAGAGCACACAGAGCCGTGCATCTGGATTTGAGTCCATGCACAATCCGCGTGCGCTTCATAGCAACAGCTATACTTATGTGCTTGCGGGGATCTTTTTGACATGAAGGCTGCATCTGGCCCAACAGGGATGCAATTCCACAGAGCACAAGGCCCCCCAAGGCATGTTGCTCACAGAGATGAGATCCTCCAAACATGAGGCCTCCTCTGGATTGAGATCCCACAAAGCAGAAGGCCCAACACAGATGTCGACCTACCACTCTCTCCACCTCCAGAGGGTCTGGAGCTGCAGGGCTGCTTGCCGGCGGCTTAGCAAGCGAAGCAGGTGTGGAGCCCACTTTGGAGGGCGCAGGAGAGCTGCACGAGCCGGTGCTTCTAGCTTTCCTCCCCCTCTCCCCCTCCCCCCTTCCTTTTGTGCTTTGAAAGCCAGCAAACGATGCCCCTCCATAGCTAGCAAGGCTACTGCTGCCCCCGTCGCTTTCGCTCTCGCTTCCCTCCACCACACTGCTGCTGCTGCTGATACCTATTCCGTCATTCTCACCCTCGCTGCTGACTCCCTCTCCTCCTTCCCCTGTGCATCCACCACCACCCAGCCCTCCCTTAAGCTGCTGCTGCTGCTGCTGCTGCTGCTGCTGCTGTTGCTGCTTTGATAGGTTGGAGGTATGCCTTTGTACTGGGTGCGAATGCTGTTGCTTGCCAAGAGTTTTACAGCCCTGTTTGGACGCCAGCTTGCCAGGCCCCTGGCTCAACACAACTCCCAGCAGCCTGCGTGTGAGGGTTGCTGGCAAGCGCGCTCAAGGTGTGCACATGACCCCATTAGATGTGTGCTTCCTTTTTTTCCATGTTCTGGGTGATCTGTGATGCTCCTGCGGCTCTTGTGAACGCAAGCCTATGTACAAGCTGCCTGCTTTTGGTCCTTGCAAGCCGTGTCTGTGCAATGCAAGTAAGCCTTGATAGACGACCGTAGCATGGATGACTTTGTGCACGGAAATGGTCAGCACAATCAAAGAAGCACCAGCTGTGCTGAATAACACCCAGCAGAACAGGATACAAGCCAATGGTATGAAACACAAGCCCAGAGCGGTGTGTGTGTACGTGTACGTGTATGTGTGCATTTTTCTGTCCTGTGCAACAACAACAACAACAACAACAACAACAACAACAACAACAACATGGTGCCAACCATAAAAGTTGTAAGGCCAAAAAGTACTGACCAAATCGACGATGGATAGCTTTTCAATGCATGCACAAGGGTACAGATGGGTGCCCTCACGCACCTTGCATGCCATCAAGGCCAAAAACATGCAAGCCTGCATGTACAAGACTTGGTCGTCTTGCTAGAACCATACATACCTTGGCGCTTGCGTCAAGGGCCTGAGGTCTTCAATTTGAGCATTTGGGGCAGCCTGGGGGATTTGCCGGGGCCCTAACAGTGGGGAATTTGGTCACTTCCTTGATGCACGCAGTCTAATGACAAGCAGCGACTTTTCTTTTCAAGACCACGAGACGTTGTGTACACCCAGGAGTCCTGTACACACTTTCTTGAAAGGATTCTTGACTCTACTGTGTGGGAGACACAACCTAAACATAGTGCACATGCTGCTCACCTTACACGCAGGTACACCACACAGGGGTCACAGTACACATTGCCCACAGGGGAGTGCAACACAGATGCAGGGGCCATCTTGGAGGCATCACAGCTGATGCCGGGAAGCAGCTCGGGTGGCAGGCGCAGGGGCAGCACTGCACAGAAACAAGTGTGTGGTAAGGGGTTTTTAATTGGGGGAGGGGGCCAGCATGGAGGAAGTGCAGCTAATGCCGGGCAGCAGCTCAGGGGGCAGGCAAAGCAGCAGCAGTACACAGAAGAAACTGTGTGGAAGAAAGGGTTTTTAATTGAAGGGGCCAGCATGGAGGGATTACAGCTGATGCCGGGCAGCAGCTCAGGGGGCAGGCGCAGTGGCAGCAGTACACAGAAGAAAGTGTGTGGAAGAAAGGTTTTTTTTTTATTGGGAGGGGAGGGGCAGCATGGAGGGATTGCAGCTGATGCCGGGCAGCAGCTCGGGGGGCAGGCGCAGTGGCAGCGCTGCGTAGCATTGTGAAAGAGGTGTGGGGGAAGGCAGTGAGGGCCAAGAATGCAAGAGCAAAATGCTTGGACAATGCCGGGCAGTAGTGCAGGGGGCAGACGCAGCGGCAGCACTGCAAGGGATTGCTAAGGAAGGGGTTGATGCAAACGATTGAAGCCTGCTGGAATATTATACCTAGGAGAATGTGGGGCAGCATCTTGGGATGCAGGCGCAGCGGTAGCACTGCGTGGGTGTGTAAAAAGGGGGGAAGAGGGAGGGGAGGGAGGGGTTGGTGTAGAGCAATACACCTGAACAAAGCCGGGCAGCACCTCAGGAGTCAGGCACAGCAGCAGCACTGCGCAGGGATGAGTGCGTGGCAGGGGGGTTCAGGGAGGGGATGAGGAACAATAAAGACACCTAAACAAAGTCTTATAAGGCTAGTGGGTTTATAAGCTTGCGCTTCCAGGAAACAGCACAGAGCAAAAAGGGCTGTGGGGTTTTCAGAAGGTGAAATAAACTAAATATGGCAGCTTCAATGGTAGCCATAGTTGCTGGTATTAAGCTGCCTGGTTGTTGCAAAACCAAATCATAGGACCAAATACAGCTAATTTGCTTTGACCCCATATTGTGCGCAAGCATGTGCTTGAAAAGGTTTTGTTAGGCTCAGTGTCACATCCCCCCCACCCACACATACCTCCCCCACCCACACAGCCACACAGCAAAAGAAAGGGCTGCAGCTGTAGGCTCACCGTCAGGTCCCGGCAACACCCATGGACTTCCTTCTTAATGAAACATTTCACCCTCTTTACCCACCCTTTAAAATGCAACACATCAAACAAGCACTTACTCTGCGCGGCGGAGGGCTGGAGCCACAGGCTCACTACCAGGTCCCCGCAACACCCATGACCTTGCCCAGCGCCCCCACCCAAGGGCTGCACAGTACAGCTGCAGCCACCGCCCTTGCTGTCCCTCCCGCTGTAAAGTGAGGTTGTAGCAAGCCTGTCTGTCGTCGGGGGTTTGGGTGCTGATGGAGATGGAGATGGGGCAGCAGGTGTGGGGAGGGTTGGGTGCAGGGGCAGGCGCAGACACAGCGCCATGCCGCAGTCCAGGTGGTGCATGAGTGCAGGGGGCAGCTGGGACAGCGGCAGGCATGCCTGCAGCAGGGCATGCGTGGAATGTGACGCGAGCAGGGCACATTAACACGAAGAAAGGTTTTTTCCGAGATGAGGGGGAGATGCAGGGGGCAGCGGCAGGCATACCATATCAGCAGGGCATGCGTGGAATGTGGTATGGCAGCAGGCACAGCGTATGGTGAAAAGGCAGCAGGCCCAGAGTATGGTGAAATAGCGGCAGGCAAAGCGTCATGCTGGCGTCAAGGTGGTACACGAGGGCGGGGGCAGCTGTGACAGCAGCAAGCATGCCTGCAGCACAGGGGCACAATGGATTGCGATGCCTTATGGGAAGAAAAAAAAGACGAAAGCTGCAGCAGCAACAGCAGCAACGACAACAACAAAAACAACAACAGCAGCAGCAGCAGTAGCAGCAGCAACAACAGCAACAACAGCAACCACAACAACAGCAGCAATATCAACCACAACAGCAGCAGCAACGCCATCAATAACATTCCGAGAAAACCAAATCCATCCTAAATTAGGGTACTGAAGCCGAACCCACCTTGCCCAGGCCTGCGTGATTGGCAGCACT
This sequence comes from Dunaliella primolecta, assembly GCA_914767535.2. NCBI lineage: Eukaryota > Viridiplantae > Chlorophyta > Chlorophyceae > Chlamydomonadales > Dunaliellaceae > Dunaliella > Dunaliella primolecta. Next base: position 6,916,869 of record OU611764.1, read on the forward strand.
GAAGCTGGTGTGCCACACACCACCACCAGCACCACCACAAACAACAACACCAACACCAACAGCAGCAGCAACCCCGCCGCCATTTGCGTTACATGAGATCCTAACATTAAAGAATTTAGTTGGACCCACCTTGCCCAGGCCAGCACTATTGGTAGCGCTGATGCTGGTGTACCACACGAAGCAACACCGACAACAACCAATCAACAACAACCAAATTCTGCCACGCTCACCTTGCCCATGCCTGCATTATTGGCAGCACTGCTGCTCGTTGCAGCCGCTGGTGGAGCAAAGCTGGAGTCCAGGGCCGCGCGGGTGGCATTGGGCAGCGATGCACTCAGCAGCTCAAATCTGATCTCCATGTCACCCGCAAGAATATCATCAGAGCGCAGCAGGAACACCTGGCGTTGTGGTTAGTTAGGTTCTTTGTTTGGTGGACAACAGCGCACTCAGCAGCTCAAACCTGATCTCTATGTCCCGCGCAAGGATATCATCAGAGCGCAGCAGGAACATCTGATGTTGTGATTACTTAGGTTCTTTGGTGGACAACAGCGTACTCAGCAGCTCAAATCTGATCTCCATGTCCCCCGCAATAATGTCATCAGAGCGCAGCAGGAACACCTGGCATTGTGGTTTGTTAGTTTTTTCTGTTTGGTGGATGACAGCGCAATCCAAATCTCTTCTCCATACGTCCCCCACAAGGAGGCCATCAGAGTGTAGCAGGAGCACCACAAATTTTGAAAGCTTCGCGCTGTTGGCTTGTTTGTGTGTGTGTGTGTGTGTGTGTGTGTGTGTGTGTGTGTGTGTGTGTGTGTGTGTGTGTGTGTGTGTCGGTGGAAGACGGCAAGGGCACAGGCAGCGGCTCAAATCTGACGGACCTCTGCTCATGACTAGCTTAGGGACCCTGAGTCATACGGGGCCATGATTCTAATGCTCCATTGCAATTCACTCACGAGCTTCAATTGCTGACCAAAGCAACAGAAAAAAAAGGGAGTGAGGGTGCCTTTCTGGACCCCACAGCACAAGACCCCCTCCACCTGTGCTCAATGACTGCCCTGAACTGCGCAACTGTGTCTCTACCAGCTTATGCACATGCGGACCACAGGTGGCCCATTTTTTGTCAGCCGGCCTGAGATCAGCACATGACCTCTGCTTTCCCCTTCCCGTTCCATTTGGCAACGCGTGGCCATACCCTTTTTGTGTAAAGAAAACCCCATGAGCTGAGACTCATGGCAGCTTGTCGCAAGCCACAGAAAAGGAAAGACAAGAAAAGTCAACGCAAGCCAGGTCTAGCTGCGTGCATTATGGTTCCCTACTAACTAGCAAGCGAGCTAGGGTTTCACTAAAGCCACAGATTGAAATGGAATCACCTTACCTCATCAGCTGTAGCAGAGGGCCACTCCTCCTGGCCAGCCCCCTCTTTGTTCGCACTGACATCTCCACCAGTGCTTTCAGTACCTGTGCCTTCCTTCCCTTGCCCTGCCCCTGAGATAGACTGCTGCTGACGTGCCCCTCCTTCAGAGCCCTCCCCTTTGCTCTGCGCCCCACCCAAAGACTTCCTCCAGAATAGAAACGAAAAGGGTCCTGGCGCCTTGTCCTCTTGCTGCTTTTGGGCTTGGCCACTGGATGAGTTGGGAAGAGTAGGAGAGGTAGGAGGAGGTGGAGGCAGATCGGTCGAGGCAGAGCCTGAGGTGAATGCACTAACATGGCCTCCAGGACCTGAGAGGGGAAAAGATGGTGGTGGTGATGGTAGTGGTGGTTTTGCGGCTGCTGAACTTGTCAGCGCAGGCTGGGCTGAAAAAGGTGGGGGTGAGGGGGCGTTGGTGCTGCAGTGCTGAGCAGCTGGGTCAGGGGCATCCGGAGGTGACTGCGCGAGGTGGACGTGCGACGCCGATGAGCCCCATGACAAGGAGGCACCAGCCACCCTCACAGCAGACGTGGCCAGCCTGCAGTGCAGTGCAGTGCAATGTGTGTGTGTGTGTGTGTGTGTGTGTGTGTGTGTGCGCGTGTGCGTGTGCGTGTGCGTGCGCGCGCGTGTATGTGTGTGTGCATGTGTGCGTGTGTGTGTGCATGTGCGTGTGTGCATGTGTGTGTGCATGTGCGTGTGTGCATGTGTGTGTGCGTGTGTGTGTGTGTGTGTAGCGCTCCAAAAATCAGAGATCTGTCGTTTCACACCCGCACCTGCTTGGCCCTGCTATAACCACGCAAGCCACATCCACAGGTTGCTGTGCATGGCTGGGCCCTTGCTTGAGCCTCTCTGCACTGTGCACCTGAGGCGAGACATCAAGGAAGCAGTTTGTTGAAGTTCTACCCTTTCTATTCCGTAGACGGGCATTGAATGCAGTCATGACACAGCTGTAGAGCTAGCTCACCTGTACAACCCAGTTCTTGCCCTCAGGCAGCATGCATTCTACAGCCCCAAGGCCATCTTCCCTGGTAATTCGTAGAGCCTCGTGGACAACTTAGCTTGTTACTTCTGAGTCTTGTTACTTTATCATAGGTTTCATTCCATTTTTTAGTGTGCATATTCCAGAAACAGGTAATGATATCACGAGACGGGAAAATGGAAGCCCTAACTACAAAGTCAGGCTTTTCGGAGTACGATCAAGATTTAAATTCAACAATACAATGTTGCTGCGTTGTGTGACCCTATACACCACCCGGCTTGAATCCTGTTACCCCGTCCTGGGCAACGTCTGTGCAAGCCTTTGCACCCCTGCTGCTCAGCACCCACAACAATGTTCCCAGCACCACCTGCAACACCCAAACTCTGCCATCAGTGCCGCTTGCCTCACCGCTTGCGTCAGCCCTCGAGCCCCTTCATCTACCCTCGCACCTCTGCGCACCTGCAGCTCTCTCCTTCCCTCCTTCCTTCACCACCACCTGCAGCTACCCTTCCGCTTTGTTCCAGCACGCTGTAAGACCACCAGGACACAACCAGGAGGCCAGCGTGAGTGGCTCTTGCTTACCATCATGTCCTGCCATCGTTGCTCTCGTGATTGAACATTGAGGTCAAAGTGTGTGTATGTGTGTGTGCTATACTCCTTGTCTCCCTCTGCAAAAATTAATGTGCATGTGCTTTGTCTCTCTTCTCCTCGCAGGCATACTGCCCGCCCTTGAGAGCGTCCTGCGCGATGCGGACTACGCTGTGACCCCTCAGCATGCTGCTGATGTCCTGCACTCTCTTGGCAAGGCAACACAGGGTCAAGATTGTGCAGAGCATGAGCAAACCATCCACAAGGTGGCCAGCAAGCTGGTGGCGCAGCTGCTTGGGAAACCAGCACTGAACAGCATGGCACAGACTGCTCCGGGACCTCCGCCCATCCAGCAACTCAACAACAAACAGCTGAGCCTGGCTGTATGGTCGTTGTCCAAGCAAGTTGCAGCAAAGCACATTGCAATGGATGACAGTGCGTTGCAGTTTGTGGATGCCGTTGCTGCTCATGCCGTGGCAAGCACTGTGATGGATCAGCACCCAAACAGAGCATGCGAGCACTGGAGCAGAATGTTGTATGGGATTGCTAAGATGGGCATAAAATGCGAGGAAAGGCCAGCCATACAGCACTTGTTTGACCTGGCTGTGCATCGGATGTCTGCCATGCTGCAAAAGGGGCAGCGTTGTGAGGCACAAAGCATGTCTAACGCATTGTGGGCTTTTGCAGTAGCTGGGTACCGAGGCAGCCTGGAGCAGATGGTGCCGATATTGGACAGCCGCCTTAAGGATCTGATGAAGAGTGCTTTGCCGCAGGTGTGTGGGTGTGGGTGTGGGTGTCTGTACGGGGTTGTGTGTGTGTGTGTCTTTCTGTGTGTGCGCGCTCGCGCGCATGTGCATGTGTGTGTGGATGTAGGTTTGGATTTGGTTATGTTGGGAAGTGTGGATGATAACGTGTATGTTTGTTTGGGGGGGAGGGGGGTGGGAGGAGGCAGAGCCCCCTGACTTCCTTTTGTATGCTCATGTTCCATCAAAAGACCCTCTATACTTTAAATATGAGCAGGTCCTCCCCATGTCTGGGCCCGTGGCCAACTGCACTTCCAGGCTCTGAATCCACCTTTTCCATGCCCTGAGCATACCAAACATGTTTTAAGGTCCTAAGTGTTGCCCTGAGCAATACAGAAAGTTGGCATCTGGAGTTGCTCTGTGTAGATTAGAGGCCGTTATGCACCCGTTTTGTCAGAGAAAGCGCTTCTGGACTTGAGCTGCTCTTAGGTCCTCTAACCATGCCGCGAACAATTTCATCGGGATGGGTGTGGGCGCGGAAGGAAGGATCTCCGCCAGATTGCCCCTGCTGCAAGCTGCTGCCCCCAATTTGGCACAGAGTTGCGGGGTGCTATGATGCTTATATTACTTACATGGGCTGCAAATGGGTGGCCTGGCTGAAATTTGGCTCACTGAAATGTTTACTGACTGGCTCACAGCCCCCAAACCCTATGGCAAACTCCAACGTTAAAGGTCTGAGTCAGACCTCCCCCGTCCTCTAGCTCACTTGTTCCTGCATCACTTGGCATGCATTGTGCGCTGAAACCAGAAATTTGTAAACTATAAATATGAATCATTGTTGGAACGCGTTGGAAGGCTTCAACTGATAGCCTCTAGCAGGCCCAAACCTGGGTCGATCAAAGTGCTTCTTGGTGCACTTGAAAGCTTTCAATTCAAAGTATAAAATTATGATAGTAAAAGTACATGAAACTGCCTTTCAACGGTAATGGGCAGGTGAAAAACAGAGACAATTTAAAGTTGCAGTGCAACTCCCTCACAAGCACAGACCTAGCAGCCCCATCTTTGGAGTGCTGGTGGGTTTTGAGGAGTGCGCTGGAAAGCTGAAATTCTTGCGCGTTCAATGATACTCCTGCCCTTAGGTCCAAAATTGAGGAGTACCTGAGTGTGAACTTCAGGCTGGCAATTGAGGGTCTGTTCCACCTGGAATATGTGCTGACAGGGTGCAACATGGCCCCAGGGAGCGCAGAAATTTAGTTTTTTTTATTAATGATAGTTTCAGTGGCATAACTCTTCTACATTAAGAGAAGAGGGTGTGCTGCCCTGGGAAGACCAACATGGGACAAATCATTGCTTTTGTATCAAGCAGAAAGTCGCCCCTCCACGCCACTGCCTCAAACAATCTCATTTTTGAAGTGCTGGTGGATTTGAAGAGCAAGTTGGAAAGCTGGCTTCAAGATGCGTCCAACGGTATGCTTTTTGTTCCAAATGGTGGAGTACTTGAGGGTGAACTTTGGGCTGGTAGTTGAGGGGGCTGGAGCTCCAGTTTGCGACCTACCAACCGAACCAGGTTTGGGGACTGTGATGCTGTCTCGTATTGTTCACATTCTTTTTCAGCGAGTCAGCGAGCGTTTCATTGCGCCAACTTTCAGCCAGGCCGCCAATGCAGCCCATTTAAGTATTAGAAGTATCATAGTACCCAGCAACTCTCTGCCAAATTGGGGGCAGCAGCTTGCAGCAGGGGCAAGCTGGTGGAGGTCCTACTTTTCCCGTCCACATCTGTCTTTTTCCTGTAAAATAGGTGCCCAACCGCTCATGCTGCCCACCCACTAGCACCTCACCCCACCCTCCTTGCACCTCCTTGTGGAGCATAAAAGCAGCTAATGCACTTAACAGGCCCTGGAATGGTGTAGTGGGTGAGATATGCTTTTAAGCAGTAAATGGCTGCTTTTTGCCTAGGAAAGTGTGGACCAGCCATGGGGACAACCAGCACAAGATTTGTCTGAGACACCTTAACATACATATTTCTATATTTGTCGCCTCAATAGAAAAAGCAGTTTACACACACACGCATGAGCACATGTGTGTGTACGCAGGCCTGGTCCAACACCATTTGGGCTTTGGCTACTCTGCAAACAGGGGGGGCAGACTTGGGGAAGGAGGCCACAGTGAAGAGCATTGCAGCAGCAGGCGCATTTGCTATAATACGGCTCAGAAAAACAGCAAAGCCACAAGAGTTGTCCAATATCCTATGGGCATTGGCCACTCTGGGTCACCACCCTGGCGCTGCCACCATCAACACCCTTGCCACTGCTATGACACAGCGCATCAGCATAGCAAAGCCACAAGCACTGTCCAACACGCTGTGGGCACTGGCCACCCTGGACCACCACCCTGGCGCTGCCACCATCAACACCTTGGCCACTGCTATGACACAGCACAGCATAACAAAACCACAAGAGCTGTCCAACACGCTGTGGGCACTGGCTACTCTGGACCACCACCCTGGCGCTGCCACCATCAACACCTTGGCCACTGCCATGGTAGAGCGCATCAGCATAGCAAAACCACAAGAGCTGTCCAACACGCTGTGGGCAATAGCCACCCTAGGTCACAGCCCTGGCGCTGCCACCATCAACACCTTGGCCACTGCCATGGTAGAGCGCAGCAGCACTGCAGCACCACAAGACCAGTCCAATGCCCTCCAAGCGCTGGGCTCATTGCGTTGGTACCAACCAGAAGTGTACAGCACACTTGTTGAAAGGCTTCTGCACAGCATCAATTACAGCATGCCTGATGCAGTAGGACAGCATTTCAGCAATGCGCTGTTCAGCTGTGCACTGTCTTGCCATTTTGACAGCACCGTGGATGCACTAGCAGCATGGGGCAGCCAACAGGACTTGCAGCTTTGGACAGAGCAGGCACTATCAAAAGCTTTGTTTGCATGGGCGATCCTGACAGTCACAGCAGGCGGGGACACAGCCGGCATGCGCACACTTGCACAGCACTTGTTCGAAGAGGTAAGTAGGAGGGGAGCAGCAAGATTCACAGTTGGAGTTGACCTGGGCAAACTGTTTGGTGCACACTCGGCTGCACAGCATGTGGGTTTGCCAGAGGGTGGGCTGACAGACAGCAAGCTGCTGCAAGTTGTGCAGGAGGATACAGCAGAGTGGCAGCAAGAGGTTTGTAGGCAGGAGAGCGATATGACAGATGCAATAACCGCAGCATTGCAAGGGCACTACGGAGTGCAGGCAGCAATGGTGCATGGGTACCACACACTGCTGGTGCCACACTCCAGCTGCCCTCGTGGCATCGCCGTTGTGGTCACCCAGCGCAACCGGGACTACCTTCGCCACCCAGCAGGGCGGCTGTACGGCATGACTGAGTTGCGGCTGAAGCACATCAAGCAGGGCTGTGATGGGTTGGTCCTGTGTAAGTGGTCAGAATTGAAGAAGAACCCAATTGAGCAGCGGAGGGAGATGCTGATGCAGCACATTGAACAGGTGGCAAACAAAATGACATAAATCCCTTGCATTCATTCATCACTGTTCAGGGTTGACTGAGGGTTGATCCCTTGCTTTCATTCTGGGTCAGTCCCTGGGTCGATCCCATGCATTCATCCTTCTCCTCTGTTCAGGGTAATTTAAGGAGCATGCTCTCTTGCATGTGTAATAAGGTGTGTAACCTGAATGAAACAATCAATTTACATGCACTGTACTGCCCTGCTATGTATTGGCAATGCTTCACAAAATAACCATTTTGCCGTTTTGTGACTGACACACTGCCATCGCTTGTCATTTTGGCTGTGGTTTGACCAAGTATATTGCGCAAAATAAGCTGTTTGTGCTGCTTGAGTAATTGCTGTGTGACGCGCTTGCTTTGAAATTTGGTGCTGTTGCGAGAATGGGAGGACGTGCATAAAAAGTTTTGTCTTAGTCACGTTCATCTATTGATGCCTTACCTGTTCTCATTTAAGGTGGAATGCCCTGGGAGGTTTAAAAGTGCGCCATTGTTTGCTACAACTACATTCAACACTGTTACTCTTGTTTTGGTGGTGCTTTAATGAAGTGAAACGTGATGCTGTAGCATATAGCAACAAGCTCATTTTGGTACTCAGGTTTTACATGAATCCTTCTCATGATCAGAGCTGTGAGACTATGCTGGTGCAATGCGCGCTGACGCTGGGTAAATACGCTCGACTGGTGTGCGCTGCTGCGTTCTCCTCCATAGGTCAGGGCTACTTAGCTTAACATCGTCTGCTCTGGGCTTCATGAGTCTTCAGTACAAAGTGTGGCCCATTCTACACGCCTGCTTCATGAAAAACAATCCTGAAATGGCGTTATTGCGAGTTCAGAAAATGTTCTCCAAATATACCCTCTGATGCTCAATTGCAGGCATAAATACCAACTGTCCAATTGATTTAACTGAACTGTATCCGACTGAGCTGAGCACACTCTTGTCACAGCAAAAACTCGTCGGGGCAGCTTGTGCAATATCTGTGAAGGACGGAATTCCAAGAATCTGGACAACGATGGCAAAAAATTTCAAATTAGTTGGCTCACAAGCAGCAGAGCTCTTTGCTCCTCCTAACATACAAAAAAAACTTGGACAAGAATTGCATGAAATACAAGATGGGATGATCAAATGCAGAAATCTACAGCTACACAACCTGGCAAAGAAGAAAGGAAAGATACACTGAGCAATAACCATTGTGCAATTAGGGAAGGGTTCCAACAGTCTGCACTATCACTAACAGTGAGTCTCACCAACTGCAGTAGCTAACGGCAACCAAATTAATATGGATCTGGCGGGTTGTGAGCCACCCGTCCACACACACGCCTTGCCCGTGTGTGTGTGTGTGTGTGTGTGTGTGTGTGTGTGAGTGAGCAGACACGGCGAGGCAAAACTCCCAGCAAGCAGGAAAAAAAACTACGTAGGCAGTGAGAACACTCCCTACATCGACGAAGGAAAAGGAAACACATTGGCTCAAAGAACCGTGAGTCTCCCCAACCAAAGAAAAAGGAGGAAGCTAGTGTGTGTATGGTGGGTTTTGGGCAGCTCGCGGCCGCAGTTCATCAGAAAAAAAAAGCGCTTTTGTTTTCAATGGCACGCCTGGTAAAGGTAAGTTTGTGCGCATTTTGCATAGAGTGGGCATGGAGCTAAGAAAAAGAAAAGAAAAGTCTACGCAGTCCAAAGACCGCGTGCATAAGGAAAGGTCCCTTAACTAGAAAACTGGCAAGGGCCTCACCAAGGGTCCCTCAAAACTACACTAGCCAAAACTAGCCTAGGAGAAGGAAAGAGACTGCACTAATGAGGATCAGGCGGGTTGTCGGCCATGCCCCTACACGCCCAGACTCTCCTCATCCTGGTATCCACCTCTCCGCGCCCAGCACCCCCCCCCCCCCCAAGCCCCCTGTAAACAAAGAGCGTGTCTGGTATTAATGATTGTGGCCACCATGGTTAATCTCTGGATGGCATGGCACCTCAAATTGAATGATAGGGACTCTGCTTTATGTTTGATTAGGTTTAAATTGACAAGAGGTCTGATTGTGTACTCATTGTATGAGATGGGCACAGTGCGTGCAAGTAATACAATCTTCCGCTATGATCACGTGATCCAGAGCATTCAAGATTGGCAGCGCCTGCAAAAGCACAAGCGATCTCCAACAAAACCAGTACAAAGTCCAATGGCACCCTGTCACAATTGAGAAATGGGCCCTACCCATCTTCCTCAATGAAGTGGACGACATAACCCACATACCCAGGAGGCTGGCAGAGGACCCATGCTGCCAACTTTGCTGGAGCCCAGTAAGCAAAGAACACACGAACGAATCCCAATGCTACGATGACATGCCCACTTGTGACACATGCCACCGTACTTACCACTGGGAATGCCTCATAAAAGTCAAAGTATGCTCCCAACAAGACCGGATGCTGAGCGAATCCCATGAGCACTGGGACTGCCCTGCATGTACTTTACTGTCCCAAACTGAAAAACAGGCAAGAAACAGCTTCTTTGAAAAACAAGAAATGATCCGTGTCACATGGCGTCCCAGATGGGAAGCGGCTGAAATGCTGAACAAGCACCCTGACCTCTGGACCCATGTAGAAGCCTTTGAGAAGGAGAGATGAAAACAACCAGCAGATCCCCAAGCCAACAATATTAAGATCGATAACCTCGCCGACCCAGGCTTTGACGACAATCTCCAGGACTATCTCCAAACCTCATGGCTATCAACTAATGGCCGTGCAATCCGCAAAAATGCTAAATTTGACTTCCTGCCCACCAACCCTCAAACAGACATCCTGCCAACATGGCAATGTGAGATTATTGTCAGGCCCGTTGACCTCATGAAAGAAATCCAAAAGTCTGACCCAAGCAGGGAGACCAACATACCCGTGGAAATGCCTTCTTTCTCCACCTATGAAGCTGCCTGTATATACAACACTGTCGGCAAATGTGTGGGCATGCTCACTACAGAAAGACTCTCGACCCTTACTGAAGCATACGAAGCAGCCAAACAAGCAGGCCTACACAACACACTCCAACCACCAGTTCAGGACATGGCGATTGAAATCATGGGCCTACTCCAGCGACTAAAAGCCAAGAACAAGCACCTACTTGCCAAGAGGAAAAAGGTGTACAACTTTAATATGCTGATCACACCTTCCCACATACGCTCAGCCCTACAAAAGTGCTGCATGGTTTCCGCGGAAAGGTATTCCAACCCTCTTGACTTTGACCCCTCCTACAAGAACTACTTTAGCTCCAACCCTCGCGACCAGGTCTTCGGAGCCTGCACTGATGCCCTCTCAGTGCGCTACTCTGGGTACTCCTTCTGTCATCCCCCCCATGACGATGAAATCATGCTTCAACTCCTGCGCCACGCGCTCCATTCCTCCATTCAAACCGATTCACCGGTTGCCACCTTCATACTATTACCCCACTGGAGGGGCTCCAACGGCAACACCTACATGAACTGGATTAACAATTACCCAGGATACGTCAGAGTGCTTGCCCAATTCCATGCATTCAGTTTGAACTCCCCCAATACTGGTTCAACGCCATACCCAACCCCACTCATCCTACCTACCCCACACAGCTCATTGTTGTCTGGAACCAACAAGCAAGGGAGGCCCTACAAAATGCCAACAAGCATTGGTTTGAACACCTTCAGCACAGCATCCCTGAAGCCCAATGGCTGCCTCTTCCTCGTCATGCCCCCCCTAGGAACCTGAGCTCCAACCAACGCCTGAAATCAAACAAATGGAGAAAAACATTTCTGTCCCTTCCCCTTGAGGTACCCCTAGAATGTTCACACAAGCGTGCACAGGCCGTAGCAGATCACCACCTCACACAAAATACCACCTTCACACCCAAAATTCAGTGTTGGAGAGACATCACCTACACTGATGGTAGCGTCATGAAAACCAAGAATGATTCCCCCCCACTAGTTGGCTCAGGCGTCTACAAACCAAACAAAGAGGGCGATTACCTCTCACCACAAATACAACTGTACATCAAACCTAATGGCCGTGGCCCAACTAAGACAATCAACAGAGCAGAACTGGCTGGCATCCTTGTTGCACTCCAACAAGGCCACACAAATATAGCCACTGATAGTGCGTCCTGTTTGTCCCAAATCTACAGGCAGGTTCTCAATCCAATGCGCATGCGGACCCACCTACATGCAGAGCTCATTCAAGCTATTTCAACCATCGTAGAGCACTCACCACATCAGCTGAATTTCTATAAAGTCAAAGCCCACTCAGGCGTCATTGGCAGTGCGGGAGCTGATGCTTGCGCACAAACTGCGGCTATTATGGATAACACAGGTATCTCAATGCCTGATGCCAAGGACCCTTTCCACAACTCCTTTTGGCTATCCGTCAAACCTCCCCGAGGGCACTCCCATAATCCCACACCCCTTTACCTCACTAACTTGAAAGACAAGCTCAAAGCCCATATGCATAACAAACACAAGCTTGGCTTTGCCAATATATCCAGTTGCTACTACACAGGCTGGCAGCAACTCATGCAACCACCATCTCATAACAGCAATACCAACACAGGCTTACCTAAGCTATCCCCTAAACTTGCTAACCAAAAAATTAGCAATTCTTTTTGGAGCAACCCTAAGGTTACCCTTAAGCAACAAATAAGGGTTTACAAGGGAACATAACCTTCAGCCAGATAGTTTGGCTGCTCAGTGCGTTGAAAGAAATCCATCAATTCAGAAATAAAACGATAATTGCCATTGTCTTGATACTGGAAAAAACGAAACACATCCTCAGAGCCAGCATGGGAGAAATAGAAAGAGCCTTCTTCATTTATCACTATTCTGTGTGCAGAGAAGTCATAGAAAAGATATGCATACTTCCTTCTAAGGCAGCACAAAAAGGTGCAAGAGCAAAGAAAAATAGCATGCCTTTCATCTTGTAATTGTTCTGAAGAACATAAATCACAATGAGGTGTGTGTCCATGCCAAAGAGAAGTTTCAACTCAAAGCTTGTGAGCGTGCAAACGGAAGCAAGCAATGTTTCTTTGCATATGCCTACCCAAATCCAGATACAAATACCTAGGAGTATGGAGAGGTCTGCCATAAGCAGAATTATGCCTGAAGGGAAGTGCCACCCAGTTGTGGTACTTGGTCAACTTGCTCAACTGACCACCATGTTCAACCTGATCCTCAGATAGCCACACACTCCTATGTCTGTTCCGCAGATCAACTACAAAGTCTTTAATCCCAATAGGCTGACGGGAGTAAACATTTTGAATAAAACAGTTGCGCCTGTCTAATCCCTGAAAGGCAGTCATAAACTCTGATGCCCAACACTTCTTAGAAATAGTGCTCATGTCAATATCCGCTCCAAGCACCTTGCGTAATGTTTGGCTGTTGCAGACAAGGGAGGCATTATAAAATCTGACAGCTGCTCGAAACCAATAGAATTGCAGTGGCTCAAACCACATTCACGCAGTATCGACCAACTTGGTGTAGTCTTTTTAACTCCAAGAATACGCTTTAGCAAGCACAAATGTACGGCCTGCAATGGGCAATCCATCTCAGCTCCTGGTCTCATAAATCTAGTACCCCAAATTTGGCTAGCATACATGCAAGCAGGAAGAGCATATGCCTTTGTCAACCATAGCATGGTATGAGGCCTATCACCCAGCTTATATTCACATGCAAGTTGCCTAATGCGTCGACATCCAGCCATGAAAGGTGCACATATGTGCTCAGCAGAGGCAAGAGGATTGACTTGTTTTGTAAAAAACATGCCCAGATATTTAAAGGACTCAGAGCGCACAAGCTGTACTCCACCTAACGTAAAAACGGGAAGATTGTTTCCCTTTGAGTTAAAATGCACAATCTCTGACACATTTATAATTAAGCCTTTTCTCTGAGCGTACTCATGTAGCCTATCCAACATACGCTGTAGCTCATTGGGATGGTTGGCAGTGAGACAAAGGTCATCCGCATACAACATATGAGTTACTTGAAGGTCACTTGCACCAGTCACTGCACCTTGCACGTTTTCTGCCAAGCAATCCACATCATTAATGTAAAGGGAAAACAGCAAGGGAGACAATTGGCAACCTTGCTTAACCCCCAATCTGGGATGCACATGAGCTCGCTTACAGCCATCCATTAAGACATACTCATCGTTATCATAGATGTTTCTCAAAATAGCTAGCAAGCCAGTCGGCATGCGAATGTTTTGGAGATGTGCCCATAATGCTTCCCTAGGTATGGTATCATATGCTTGCTTGAAATCAATGAAGGCAGCATGCAACCTAGGAGATGAATGTGGGCGCTTAATCTGTGCTGCATGCTGCAGGTGACGCAAAATAAATATTGGCTGTAGAGTGTTACGACCTGGGTAAAAACCATACTGCGTGTCTGGAATTTTGTTATTATCCCTGCACCACCCTGTCACAACCTCTCGAAGCACATTTGCATACAGCCTGTACATGATGTCGCTCACAGCAAGTATACGATAATTTGCTGGGTCCAACACAGAGCCTTTTTTATGCAAGGGGGTCAACTTAGCTGCTTTCCAACATGAAGGAATTTCAGCTTTATCCATCATGGCAGCAAACAAACGGGCAACATAAGGTGCCAAAACATTGACTCTGTCTGTACCCCTACCATTCACTGCCGGCACATTTAAGCAACAAATAAATCTTCTTAAGTACCGCACTGGCACAATTTACACCCAGAAGCACGCTGTCAGGTTTAATCACACCTCTGGCTCTGCCAACTGCCGATTATGCGGCAATATGGATAGCATCAATCACATTGTCCTCGGATGTTCACACCCAACATGCCAAGGGATGTTCATAAACAGACACAACACTGCCCTCAGTCTCTGTTGCGAAGCCCTGAGCAAAGGTGCACATGGCTCATTCCTTGTTGCCATGGACGCTTGCTGTAGAGAACAGCTCCAAGAACAGGACATTGAAGTCCCTGAAAACATCTCCAGGGATATTCCTGACTGGGCTTTTCCCAATGGTTCTGGCCCCTTTGCCCGACACCAAAGCCGTCCTGATGCTGTCTTTGTGCGCCCTATCCCAGGGAGAGCAACCCATCTTAACCCTAGGATGATACCTGCCCACGACAGAGATATTCACCTTGTGGAACTTAAATTCTGCCCTGACACTAACCCCTTACCCAGCCTACGAACAGCTGCTGACCAGCATGCTGGTACCATTTCCAGACTTCGCACCCGTAGTCTCAGAAATCCAAACAGAAATAATAAGGTGACTTTGCACACCATTTTACTTGGTGTAGCAGGTACTATCTATAATGACTACACCATCACTCCCCTGGTTGAGCTGGGTCTTACCAGACATAACGCAGAAAAATTAGCCTCTCAATTAAGTTGCCATGCACTCCAATCCTTAACAAAAAATATAAACACCAGGCACTCATTATACTTGCAGGGTTCTTCTGGCAGGGGCATCACTGGGGGCGAGGCAGTTCAGAGCAGGAGGAGGAGAGTCTACGCCCGCAGGCGCATGGCTGACAGCAACCCGCCTGAACCTCATAGTTATTCCCCATCGGTTCATAGCTTGGTTTAGGCTGGGCCTGTGAACCTCCTCGGTGAGGCCCTAGCTAGCTTGCTAGTTAGGGGACCTTTCCTTAATGCACGCAGCTGGACCTGGCTTGCGTAGACTTTACTTTACTTTACTCATTGTAGATAGTGTTTTTCTTTTAAAAAGGGGAAAGCATCCTATTGTTTCATTCCATTGAAGTGTTTCTGAAGAAGAGAGTATGCCAGGAAGCTTTTGCGCTGATGTATCGAGACGCTTTTGAGTCCGACCAAGTCCGACCTGCCACACCAATCGGGATGATATGCAGAGCCACTTTGCTACTCCTGTTTGGATTTCTAGAGCTGCGGGTTTTAAGTCTGGTTATAGTGTGAGCATGTTGAGTTGCTGCAGTTTCCAAAGGTACTGAGGGGTTGGTGTCTAAACAAAATTTTAGTCCAACAAGGTGGACGTCCTTATCTTGAGGAGGGATCTTGGAAGGATCAAGGTGAGCTTGTCGCCTGGGATAGAGCGCACAAAGATAGCATCAGGACGGCTCTGGTGCCGGGCAGAGGAGCCAGTACCATTAGGAAAAAAACCAGTCTGGAATGGCTCGTGAGATAGTTTCAGGGACTTGTATGCTCTGATCCAGGAGTCTCTCATTATGGAAGGCATCCATACCAATAAGGGATGAGCCAAACCTGCCTTTGCTAAGGCCTTTAACACAGAAGCTAAGGCCAACATGGTGTCTGTTGGTGTGCATACCACTCATAATTGGATTTGGACATCTGAGGACAACATGATCAATGCTGTCCATATCATCACAAGGCGGGCATCTTCCATTGGTGGAAAACCTGTTGAACCTGATGGCATGCTTTTGTGTTCAGACTGTACCTGTGCAGTATTTCATTACATTTATCGTTTCAGGGTAAGCCTTGGATTATACCAGGAGTTGCTGACCTCCTTATTATCAAGTTGACAGTTTGGGTTGTGGGCTTCTATGTCGGCAGTGGCGACTGGGGAAGTGGGCTGTATGGCATAGTTGAGCCTCTGCCAGCTATTGTAATGGTAGCCGGAGGTATCAGCAGAGCCAAGCTTGTGCTTTTGATGCATGTGTACTTTAAGTTTGTCGTTCAAGTTGGTGAGATATTGGATTAGGACAGCGTGGGAGTGATGTACGCCATCATTGTGTGCCTAAGAGTTCTTCAATGAGAGCCAGTAGAAATTGTGGAAAAGGTCCGTGGCATCTGGGAGTGCAATGTTTGTGGTGTCTGTGAGGGCTGCGGTGCAAGCGCAGGCGTCAGGCCCCTCATTGCCTATTATGCCAGAGTGGGCTTTGACTTTATGGAAATGGGTAGGGTGTGGGGAGCGCTTTAACATGGCTGATATAGCATGAATGAGCTCTGCATGTAGGTGGTTTCTCATGCGCATCGGATTTAGGATTTGTTTTTAAATTTGGGAGAGGCAGCATGCACTATCAGAGGCTCTAGCTGGGCACCAGTCCTCGTATCTTTGCAGTATTTGATTTCAACTAAGTAGATATGGCGGTTTTGGATGTTCAGTTCATGAAGTTGTCTGGCTGGAGTTGTGCTGCTTCTTACTTCTTTCCTTCTTTCTTTTGTCTAGCTTGATTAGGAATTCTGGGGCAAAAGAAGTAGGGAGGAAAAAAGAGAAAAAAAACTCTACGCAGGCAGTGAAAACACTCCCGACATCAATTAAGGAAAAGAGGACACCTTAGGCCGAGGTAGGGAGGTATTATACGATTAGAGGCTTGCTCAGTGATGTGCAGGTCATGCTGGGCCAGACGATCTGCGCTGCCTACATCTATATGCACAAGTTTTGACACATAAGAGCCTTGGCTCAGCTAATGATTTTCTAGGCGAATGACTTTGAAAATCATTCTGCTGGCAATGTTGGACGCTCAGTTACCATCATGACGTTACGGATGACAGGGCATTCAATTAGGCAACCTAAAAGGATGTGGAGAGCATTAACCATATGGTGACATCCTGGGAGGGGTATTAAAGGCTACTAGCCCACTAGTAGTGGATCTCTCAAAGCGGACTGCACGTTTTTGATGGTAGAGGGTGCCTGTGCGGTTTTGGAAGATTGTGCGTATCATCTGAGTAGAGATACAGGGTATGTTCCAGAAGGCATGAGGTGGAAAACTCTCGGAGGCTGGTAATATTTGCAATAGCCTGTCTTACGGTCTGCATACCCAAGCCTGTATTTAGCATGCATATGCATCCCAGCAGGAATGTATGTCAGCCATATATGGGCCACTCCTGACATACGGCAAGGCACAGAAATGGACAATCAGCTACAGAGGTGGATTCTGAACGTTTTGCCAAGCCTTCTTGGGGTAAAATCCACAACACCATCTTGGAGCATCCTACGAGAATGTGGCTTGGAACCATTTCAGATCTAATGGTTTTGTACGACTACACGTTTTTACAACTCGTTTTTAAGTGCAACAGTCTCCTCCTCAAGAAGGTTCCTCACGCAAACATCAGCCTTAGCTCCAGATCTGACTCTTGTTGGACATCACACTTCTTGAATGCGCTGGATGGTCTGGTACACTCAGACCTAATGACACGTCAAATTTTGGCATGTGACCCTGCTAACCTCAGTCAATTTGTGATGGACGTGAAATGCAGACACCTTGGCTATTAGAATCAATTCACAGCCCCTGATCCCAGAGTAAACAACAGTAAGCGGCGGACATATCATCAATGGTGCGCACTTCCTGTCAGAGCTGCTCATGCCATTCACCCTTCTTATATTCTGCCTAATATGACAGCCTAATACATGTACTTGGATCTTCCCCATCATGGGTTACAAGGGTTACAAGGGGTTGGCCTACAACCCGAGAATCTGGCTGATCGGCTGCTAGTGAAACATTCTCGTCCAGCATCAAAAAATGAAACTAATTCTGACAGAATATTTGAAAATCTGTACGAGTCTCCCCATCATGTTCTTCGCAACATTGTCAGGTTCAGGCTGCGAGTTCACACTATTAAAATTGAACAGGCTGTTTGGTCCAATATTACTTCTCCAGTCTGTGATACCTGTGATTCTGATGACATACAAGATGAAAAGCATGCGCTGTTCAGTTGTTCCATTCCCCAGGTCTGCTCTCTCCGTCAGAAGTATGCCTCACTTTTTGAGCACAACTTCTCTTTTCTACATCTCCACGTCTCCCATAGGTTGCCCTGTCCAGGCACCATTCACCATGTGAATTCCCAGGAAATATATATTTTTTATTTACTGGCAGGATAACAACAAACCTCCTTTTTTCCTTCATGATCTCATGTGTATTTATGGACAGGTTAGCAGTCGAACGTCTTGACTGAGGCCCTTTTACCTTGTAACCCTTGTAACCATTTGCATGCATATAGGATTTCAAGGCATCCTCAAGGTCTGAAAGGTGTATCATATTCAATCCAAGTTAGGAATGGGGGAGGATAATTCAGGTGAACTCAGTCTTGCCTCTTCCTGAGCCAGCCAAGCAATGTTGTAATCTACAACTTGTAGAAGTTTTTGCCGCCTGGGCCAGCGCTAGGAATACTGGTATCAGTCAGGTTGTTATTCTTGAGGCTAGCCTGGTTCTTAGCAATCGTATCTGCCAGTGCGCATTCATTCCCGGCTATTCCAGCATGAGATTTGACTTAATAGAAAAATATGTGACCTTGAGAGGTGCGGGCAAGGTTTGAAACTTTCTTCAGAACATCTCCTTGCACGTGATGTCTCTGCTTCTCGGGGTACAGGATTTGCTTTCAGAAGTTCTGAGTTGGTGAAGTGAGCTGAGGCTATCTGTGGCAATATGTGTGCAATCATGAGTGAGCGCAGCAGCAATGGCAGCCAGCTCAGCTCCTCCTTTGGTGTTTGTAATACCAGCGCCATTAGGCTCAACTAGATTCTTTGAGTCACTCATAGGATGGTACACGCCTGCCCCATAACTGTCTTGCCGTCCTGAGCCTGGCAGCTGCCGTCTGTGTAAGCCCAGGACATCCAACCTGCAACTTAGAGCTGAAGATTTGGATTGAGCTGACAAGGAGTAGGGGCATTTATGTCTGAGGCTGGTTCATAGGGGGCCTTGGCAATTTATTATTTGTCTATGGGAAGCTTTTCACACTTCTTATTCCAGGTATAACAGCGTGCCTTGCATTAAGGATGGGGTCGCTGTC
This sequence comes from Dunaliella primolecta, assembly GCA_914767535.2. Taxonomy (NCBI): domain Eukaryota; kingdom Viridiplantae; phylum Chlorophyta; class Chlorophyceae; order Chlamydomonadales; family Dunaliellaceae; genus Dunaliella; species Dunaliella primolecta. The sequence goes on from OU611764.1 coordinate 6,935,800, forward strand.
CACATTTTTGACGAACTACTTGGCTTCTGGAGTATCACTGGCTAAACCCAGAGCAAGGTAGGGTTATCATAACCAAGACCATGATGTTTGTTGAAGTGGACTTTTGCGGGTGTATTCCAGGCTGCAACACTTTGAAAATCTCAGGTATGCTGAGGGAGAGCTAGGCCAGGATTGGGGATTATCATAGGTAGGATACTATTTTTTTGCCACAAGGACTGCATATCACAAAAGTAATACCCAACTTGGTGCAGTGGGTGATCGGGTATGGAGATTTGATTGTGAAGAATAAGGTTCACGCATGGCTGAATAGGTATGTGTGCCCCAACTGGCTCCTCTCAAATCCTTTAGTGCTACAGACAGTTCAAGGACTAGAGCTTGATAGGTGCAAATAAGGGGACGCCATTGCAGGGATCATGCAAAAAAACACCTGTTTCCAGGTCTCAGATAACCCCCTCTGCCAATTTGTGATGGCGATAGCATCTGGAAGTAGCCTCAGCAATGAAGACAAACTCAACAAAAAAATTATAGAGAGGAGCTGCTCAAGGTCAACTGGATAGCATCATGGGAGCCAGAAGAGACAAAAACAACCTGGCCAAACTTCCACCAGCGCATGCAAGAATTTGAAGCCCAGCAGATCAAACCCAATCTCCTCCTTCCCACAACGGACCCAGCCTTCTCAATCCAGAGATACAAGGATTCAACGAATTAGACGCAACCAACACCTGGAGTAGTAAAAAGATACATAACTTCGCAACAAAATTTGATACACATCCCACCAATCCACAAACAAATATTAAACCCACTTTGGGGTAGAACAGAGAGCACTCAGCGCCAGCCACAGCCACTCCACCTACTTCCAAGGTCCGTCTCCCTAGTCACCTCCTTCCAGAACAGAGGCACGTCCATCTTGTGGAGATCAAATACTGTGAAGACACCAGGCCCAAGAATCAGATGGAGTCCTTCAGGCAACAGCACCGCGACCTCTGTCGTAACCTTTCAAGGGCCTCAGCTCAAGTCACCCTCCATACCATTCTGCTAGGTGTGGGAGGGGTCATCTACACCCCTCAAATTTTGGAGCCTCTTAATGAGCTTGGTCTTGACACTCATATAGTTACCAGGCTTGCTTTGAAGCTTCATGCCCATTCTGTCCAGTACACTTATACATTTTCTAGCACCAGACGCACTCTTGAAAAGACTCCTCTCAACTCTCGTCATCAAGATCAGGCACGGGCTACTGCTAGTAACCTCCCTGATCCCCATTGATTTTTTGTTTTCAAAACAAAACAAGTTGTTTCTCTTGGTGAAGGGGATACACGGTGCCTCGGCCCCAGGTATCCTCTTTTCCTTAATTGATGTGGGGAGTGCTTACACTGCCTGCACTAGTAATTTCTTTTCTTTCTACAACGAGACATTTAATTGGAAGTCCAGCTTGTCATGCTACCTCGGTTAAAAAAATTTATCCGATGTGATCATGGAAGAAGTGTGCAGGAAGCCTTAAGGATGGGGTGCAAGCCTCCCCATTCCGTAATATAGGAATAGGAAGATACCAAAGTGGCATCTGGCCATCAGTCACGGCCAGGTCCTTTTGGACTAGCGCTTCTTTATTGCTGCAGCCTGGCTGAAGGTCAAATCCCATTGCAACCGCTACGGCTCCATGAAACAGGCTGATTTTCTTGGAATAGGAAAGGAAAGGAAAGGAAAGGCTTACACATCCGTACATGCCCACATGGGTAGCTTAGATGAAGCAAGAACAGGAGCCTGAAATAGGAACAGATAACTTGAAGTCCCTGACAGGAAAGAAAAGGAAAGGGGACACATGGCTGTGTGTGTCGTAGTGCCTGAAATGCTGTACCTGAGGGTCCAACCTTGCTATTTCTGAACACATGAGAGCAATACAAACACAGATCTAGAACCGAACATAGGCTTTCCTCTTGTCCAGCGTACATTTCTGGGTTAATGTGGTTTGGTTTGTTCACAGGCACCTTTTCTGCTTCAGCTAAGATGCCCTCGCAGGCAGGTACAGCTATATAACCGCTTCCATTCCTCACATGTGAACAGACTCTCCGATATATAAACCTAGTCATCTGTGACTAGGAATGGGGCACCAACTTGGCTAGCCTCACCAGGGCCTAGGCTACTAGCCTAGTAGGATAGGCTAGGGGAGGCTCTTTGGCAGAAGAGAAACTAGTCAAAAGAGAGCGTCACCTAGGTTTCTGGGAAATATCTCGGAGATGCTCCACATATGCATGCATGTACATACACTGTTTTCTTGGAAACTAAATTCAGAAAACATGGGAAGCATCCTTACCAAGGAATGAACCTAGTGAATGTTTTAAGTATGGTGGAAGTTCTTGGCAGTGTGATATTGTTGGAGATGAGGGAAAAGCACCTGATATGCAGTATGCTTCCAGGATGGTGTCACGCAGATGAAAGTGCCTTGCGTGGATCGAGCAAAAAGAGGAAGCTGATGATAAGTGCTGCAGGTACTACTCTGACCATGACTCGAGGCCAATCAACAGCTGCTTGAACAGGCTGAGGGGAACACCAAGTGCTGATGAATTGGCCCAGTGCTTTGAGGGGAATTAGAGAGGAGAACAGAGCGTGGATTGACTTGTTTCAACCCATTCCAGCTTATAACGAAAGCCGTTCCAATTCAATTTGTTTATCATCCTCACACCATGTGTTACGTAGCAGGCACAGCACTCCCACAGGACCACAACTACCCATTTTAAACATCCCCATCAACCGAGTGTGAACCAGTGGCACGTACACTTGATTGGGATCTAGTATTGTGGTGATCTAGGCCTGCGCAACAGTTGGAGACAGTACAGCGGCAGCATGCAGATCTATGCATGAAAATAAGTGGAGAAGCTGTCACGTTACATACCATCCTCCTGGGTGTTGGTGGGGCCTGTTACTCAGAGCATGCCCTTAACCAGTTTAAACAACTGGAAATTGACCACCAACGTGCGTTTAAACTTGCTTGCAAACTCCATGCCCGTTCTGTTATGTATGCTAACAAGCTTGTTACCACTAGGCGTGCTACTGAAAACACAATTACTTTTCACAGCCAGGTTCTGAAGCCGGGTGCTTCCTATAACTCTCCAGATCCATATTAGCACCTCCTATTATACGGCTTTGTGGTGGAGGGGGGACACAACTCTTCTGAGCCAATGTCTCCTTTTCCTTAATTGATGTAGGGTGGGATTCCTCTACCTGCATAATTTTCTATTCATTCTCTATTTGCAAAGTATGTTTTGGAACTAGCCCAAGATATCTTGGGTCAGATGGAGCCTCCTGGGAAGAGCAGATCCTTATTATAACCTACCAACTAGGCCGTATCCATACAGGCTCTTCTAGCCTCTGGGATCCTCTTCAAGAAATCTAGACACTCTATTCACTTAAGACTATTCGTGACCCCTTGAGCCTGTCGCCTCGTTGGTTTGCTATTTTTCTGACCCAACACCATAGAAGACTTCGTGCATCATCTACCTTGTGTTATTCCACCAAACATCAGATCGCAACAAACATGATTTGTTACCATATCTTTCCAGTCCAAGTTGTAGGATTTGAGCTTTTTTTGCCAGGTCTGGTTACAGGCCCCATTTGGGGAAGCGCTCGCTGAGAAACATAGCACGTTTTTGTTTATAAACGAGTAGTAGTAATTACATGCTCACACTTTAAGAGTCGAGACATCACTTTGGCAGGAGCACACATCTGCTTGTGATAGGTGTGACCAAGGAGGACTCCAAGATGAAAAGCATGCAGTGTTCCTTTGTTCTTGCGCTTCTGTGTGTTCTCTTCAAAGAACTTATGCCAAGCTATTTTCTTACTCCCCCTCTCACATAAATTTTCTGGACGAATCAGGCGCTTTATTCTCTAATATTAATATTATTTTTATTATATATAATACTAATCTATTATTATTATAATAATATTATAGATAATAAGATATTCTCTAATATTAATATTAATATTATTCTCTAAATACTTTCGAATATCTCGGCATGGTGTGTGATAAAACAATCAATCTGGATGTTGCGGCCGATGCAGCGTTGAGACCATTCACAGCTGGTACTTTCCGAGTCAAAAAGTTTGTTTAGGAGCACGACCTCGCCAACAGATTACACGCCCAGATTTGGCTCCTCAAGACGTACGCAATCCCTGCTGGCATGTATGCAAGTCAGATCTGGGCTACCCCTTACCTTCGGCAAGGCAAAGAGATGGACAATACCATACAGAAGTGGCTACTAACAGTGCTTAAAAGAACTTTGGGGGTCAGGGGCACTACTCCCTCTTGGTGCATCATGCGGGAATGTGGTCTGGAGCCCTTACAATTTAATTGGTTCCAAGCAGCAATGCGTTTGTACAACTCCTTGACCCGATGCAACAGCTCCACAATGAAAAAGATTTTGCAGGCTGACATGCGGCTGAGCTCGAGATCTGATGATTGTTGGTCTTCCCATATTCTATCAGCCATGGATGGTTTGGCACACTCCCATATTTTCAAACAGAAGCTGCTGAATTGTGAGCCCATTGATCTTAATCGTTTTGTTGTAGATCTCAGGACCAGGTATCTACAATATCATATTCCCAATGATTGGGAGCCTTTTTCCAACACACACCCTAGAGAGCGCAACAGTAAACGCTTGACCTATCACCAGTGGTGCGCTCCTCCTACTAAAAGAGCCTTGGTTATGCATTCTCCTTATAGTCTCCCCAAATACATGTTCCTTGACCTCCCCCACGATGTCATTCGCAGCGTGGCTCGGTTTAGACTCCGCATTCACACCCTTCACTATGAGACAGCACCTTGGAATCACAGCTCTTCCCCAAACTGTGACCTTTGTGAGGCTGATGATGATGTCCAGGATGAACAACATGTCCCCTTCCATTGCACACATCCCCAGGTGGTCTCTCTCCGCAGGAAATATCCTCCCTTGTTCTCACAGGCAGAATCTCATGATGTGTCTGCTTTTTTGAACCAGAACAACAACAAACTTCCTTATTTCCTTCATGAATTGATTGCCTTTTATGAGCAGGCTAGCAGTCGCACTTCTTGACTGAAGGCCTTATCCTTGTAAACCTTCTATTCTCAAGCTAGTTCTGAGGATGTTTTCCATTTCTCGCAGAAGCATACTAATCACACTTATCATTTTATTTCCAAACTCATGGATACTTTTTGTGCCGTTGGAACAGTTGAGCAGGCCGAGCAGCCAAACTACCTGGCTGAAGGTCAAACCCCATTGTAACCAGGCCTCAGTGTTTCCACTCAGTTGCCCTTATAAGAGGATGAAGCAATGTAGCCTTACCTTGTTCAAGTTATTACCGTTCAGCATATTTTGGCCAGGTCTGGCTACAGGCCTTAGTGTTTCCGCTCAACTGCAGGCGGAAAGCAAGAAAAGAAACACTACGCAGGCAGTGAAAACACTCATCACATCAATTGCAGGCGGATACAGCGATGTGACCTAACATTGAGCATGTTGCTTTGTACACAAACCCCTGAGTTTGTACACAACCTGGCAAATTGAACCTGCTTACCATTTTCTATTTTTTTGCTTCTTTCCTTGAGAGAATGTTGCCTTTCCTTGCAAATTTTTGACTTGCAATTGGACGGCAGAGGCCACCAGGCCGAACAGCTGAACTTTCTGGCTGAAGTCTCAACCCCATTGGATTCAATTTTTTTTAAGACGCTGCAGGGTTTCCAGGGCAGACCTTTCTGAGTTAATGCACCATTACAAGTCTGCAGGCAAAATTGAAAATGGAACATCCCAGGACATCAGAAATGACGTACATAATGCACTTTCTCTGCCTCTAAACATCCTTCTGCAAGAGCACAAAGGAACGAGGAAGCCTTGAGCAGCAGCACATTGAATACACAAGGCGAGAACATCCATCCATTCTAGTGAGGAACAGAAGACTTAGCCCAACCTGAAGTTTGAAGACTGGCACCACGGGCAAGCTCAGACCGAGAAACAAGCAAAGTGCAATAGGAGCAGCAGCACCAGCGGTCACAATGCCCAGGACCGAGTGGTGATGGTAGGACACCGTCCACCTGCTCACGTGAAGAGCTCAATTGTGAACTAGAAGACCCACCACAGCAGCGCAAGCTATGTGCAATTAGCTCCCACTTTCGATGTGACACCTGCTAGAATGTGCACCCTGGACAAGGCTATTACATATGTCCCACTCAGCCCGAGATCCCGGAAGACCAATCTCAACCCTTCTAATACAACCCTTAAATCTGTCTTGGCAAGACATTTGATAGCCTGCATCGCAAGGCGAGAGCCAAAAATGACCTGCAAGAGCAGAGAGCGTGGTGTGCGCAATCAGCAATTACTCTCAGAGGATTGCATTCCCCTGTACTCCCGAAAACACTCATCCACTTCACAGTATTCAGCAACACATTGCGCCTGTCCTCTCAAACGTGCACACATGGTCCAGCAGCTGCTGGGTAAAGATGAATGTTTCTACTCCCCTCCCCTTAGCGTGCTGCTCATGACTCCACGCTCCCTGCTTCCTGTTGCTCCTGGCCTTGTCAGACTTCCTCACTTCCCGTTGTTCATGACATGGTGGGGGGTGGGGCCCAAGCCGCCGCCCTTTTTGGCGGCCATGGGCTGGGGCCTGCTGGCACCTGCAGCAGCACCACCAGCACCACAAATTAGAACTGGGTGGAGGTTTGAAAAACACAAAAAAAACACGCACAAAAATGGAAGACGCCCTTTGTGTGGCCATGGGCTGGGGCCTGCTGGCACCTGCAGCAGGAGCACCACACAGCTGTGCCAGGTGGGGTGTTGAAAAACGTGACGAACATGGAGAGCACAGGCCAGGCGGGGCTGCGCATGCAGCAAACATGGATAGCACACGCATGCAGCAAACATGGATAGCATGCGCACGCAGCAAACATGGATAGCACACGCGTGCAACAAACATGGAAAGCACACGCATGCTTCACACATGGATAGCACACGCATGCATCACACATGGATAGTACACGCACGCATGCATCACACATGGATAGCACACACATGCATCGAACATGGATAGCACACGCATGCATCACACATGGATAGCACACGCATGCAGCAAACGTGAATAGCGCGCACACGCAAGCATCACACATGGATAGCACGCGCATGCATCACACATGGATAGCACACGCATGCATCACACATGGATAGCACACGCATGCATCACACATGAATAGCACACACATGCAGCACACATGGATAGCACGTGCACGCAGCACACATGGATAGCACACACAGCACTTTTTGTGCCATGCGCTGGGTCCTGCTGGCACCTGCACACTTGTGGGTGATAATGCACGGTTCAATCATGAGTGCAAGGGTCAATATGCAGCTTTGAAACATGCATGTGTGTGGGTCTAGAAGCAAGAGGCAGCATGGTTAAACAAGCTAACCCAAGACAGAGCCAGGCTGTGAACGGAATGCACCCCTCCCCTCCCCTTACCTCGCACACATTGGAAGCTCGCTACACTTGATAGGTTTAGGGAGGCAGAGCTGGCTGACCTCTTTGGTTCACCTAACAAACAAACCCCAGATACAAACCCAATCGGCCCCCTTCCTCCTCATAATCGCTGACATCACACCTCAAAAGCATCATCGCTTCACTCCACATAGCCACAAACATCGCGCCTCACACACACACACACACACATCACTTCATCACCCCTCATAATCACGGACATCGCGCCTCACACACATCACGCCAGCATCACCCCTCACAAACACATCACGCCTCATACACATCACACCCAGCATCACCCCTCATGATCACAAACATTGTGCATCACACCCAGCATCACCCACACAGCACACACCTGCAGGTGGCCCATTACTGTGTGGAGCTCCGCGGCCCTGGCCTCCACCACCTTGCTGCTGCTGCTGCGGCTGCTGCTGCGGCTGTCTATGCTGTCCCCCTCCGGCCTGCTGCTGCTGCTGCTGCTGCTGCTGTCGCTGCGCCTGTTGCTGGCCTGCTTGCTGAGCAGCCCCTCCCCCTCCACGCCCACTTCTGCCGCCTTGGTTGCCGCCTCTGCTACCACCAGTTGCCCCCTGTCCCTGCTGCAGCTGCTGCGGCTGCTGCTGCTGCTGCTGCTGCTGGGGGGCGCCTTGCTGCCCGTGCGTGGGTGTGGGTGCCGGCCCCTGCTGCTGCTGCTGTTGCTGCCCTCCTCGTGGGGCTGTGTTGGCAGGCACGTACTTCACGTTCGCTGCTGCCCCACCTTCGGACAAAGTGCAAAAGGGTTGAATCAGTTAGTGGCAGTTGGGGGGGACCTGGGTGCGGCGAGAGTTTTGATGGTGCAGGTGGAGACTTGGGCACATCTTGTGCGTGTCTTCAATTGTGTGTATGTGGTGTGTGTGTGTGTGTGTGTGTGTGTGTGTGTGTGTGTGTGTGTGTGCGCGCGCGCGCGTGCGCACGCGCGCAGGCACGGCGATGCTGACTGGAATGCATCAATCTGACATCACAAAATAGATTTTGGCATCAACACGAGGTGGTTGCCTGCATGGCTGGACCCCCCCTTTGAGCCCGAGCAAATGGTTGTGGCCAACTGGCACGTTCGAGCAACCCCTCCATCCAGGCGTCCTGAACCTTGAGAAGGGTGTCAGGTGCCTGATTCTCTCTACTTCATGCCTGAGCAAAGAGGGAAGCTTGAGGTGCAGTGCAGGGCCCCGATAGATAGGAGGATATCCCCATACCCAAACAGGCTGTGTTTCCTAGACAGTCCACAAGGGAAGCTCTTATTAAGCGCCACACTTCAGTGTGAGTTTGGAACGGCACAGCTAAACAGGAGCACTCCTGTCCCCATCAGCCGTACATACACATAGCTCTGATCCAAAAACAATTGTAAGCTGCAGGAGGGCCAAAGTAATGTTGCTCCTTGCATCCATTCGCACAGCCTTGGTAAGGAAAACCCAAAGTCTTGCAGGGGAGGGGCACCTCCCTCTGCGATTCTCCCCAAGTAAGATACCGCAGCACCACATGAACAACGTAAGAGCAGCTCAAGCTTACGTGTGCTGGACAACGAGTGCAGATTGTAAGTTCAACCTGCAAACATTGGGTGCCAAACAGGCACCGGCTCCACACAGCGACCCGCGATGATAAGTTGTCAGCAACTGTTAATGCTCAGGCTACGTCTATACGTCTTGCAGGCTCAAAGCAAAAATAGGCACGTGACGGAGTCGAGAGTGTAGCTGGCCTTGGTCAGCTGATTGGTCCCAATCCAGATCAAACGGTTGAATGGCATACCTGCATCTATACCATACTTGAGAGCAATTTTGCAGGGCATGTGCAAAACACACGGCGAAAGTTTGAAAGTGGTGAATCCGGGTCGTTCACAGTCTCACCTCCAGAGCCGCCACCGCCGCCACTGCCGCCGCCACCTTTGTTGCGCCCGCCTCTGCTCCGGCCAGATCTGCATGCATGCGTGCGTGCATGTGTGTGAGCATGTGTGCGCAATTGAAAGTGTGCATCAAGACAAATCACTCTCCTGTTTGCAAGAAGGCAAAGCGTCAAGGAACGAAAGGCCTACCCTTCCCCGACAGTCACAGCAAAACAAAGATCCACACCAGGCAATGAGTTGAGTCTGAGCAGTCGCTGCTCTCACCTCCTCGTTCTACCCTTGCAGACGGCAAATAAACAAGGTACTGGAGAGGGAAGATAAAAAGAGAGAAACCCAAAGCACGTGTGTTTCCACAAACAGCACATTGATTTAGGCAACCACATCATTGTACTTGTTGACACGTTGAATGCATCATTGCGGTTGTAGACGACCGTCAAGAGAGAGCCATCATACCCACACACGCACATGCCCCCTCTGGAATACATCAGCGCACATCACTGCACTTCCGCCAGCAAGCTGTCAGAGACAGCCTTCGCAGTCGCACCGGCACTCAGAACAACTTCCCTTACAACAAACACAAATATTCCCATAACATGCACTGAGCCAGCCTGGTCCAAAGCATCAGGCCTGCCATCTCTTTACATTCTTTCACATACTTCTTCCATCATTCAGGAACTCCCATACCTTCTTCCTCAAAAGCACCCTCGCCTGCTGTGTATTTTCTATCACCCGAAGCCCCACCATTTCCACGCGCTAGCCCAGCTGCCGACAACAGCACTCATACCCACCCTTGCACCACATCTCCCAGACACAATAGAGGCAGAGCCGGGTATGTACAGCACGCACACCGCCAACCATTTATGCGCGCGCGACCAAGGAAGAGAGACATGCTGAAGCACCTACAACGCACCCTCACCTGCCGCCTTCTCCTTTGCACTTAGGCCCGCATTCACTCACAGCTCCCCCCCCCTCCTCCTCCTCCTCCTCCTCCTCCTCCTCCACCTCAAGGGGACACGCACCACCAACAATCTAAGCGCAAGACCAAGGAAAAAGGCATGCTGGGCTCTCTACAGCCACCCTTACCTGCCTCCCTCTCCCCCCCCTCCTGGAGGGCCCGCCTTCACTCACAGTCCTTCCTCTGCTAGGAAACACCCCCACCATTTACGCACATTATCGAGGACAAGAGCATGCTGGGCCCCCTACCGCGCACCCTCACCTGCCGCCCTCTCCCCCGCTCTTGGGGGGCCCGCCTTCACTCACAGCCCCTCCTACGCTAGGGGCAAGCGCTTGGGCTGCTGTGGCTCCTGCTGTCGCTGCAGTTGCTGGGTTGCCTGCAAAGCCCTGCGGCTGCAGCGGCTGCTGCTGCTGTGGGGGGGAGGGTCCTGCTGCTGCTGGAGCGGCAGGGGTATGGCCACCACGTGGCAAGGGTGCACCACCTGGAGTGCTGCCACCGCCTCTGGGGCCCATAGGGGCTGTTGCTGCTGCTGCCGCTGCCGCTGCTGCTGCTACACCACTGCCGGGGACGCCACCACCACCACCTCCACCACTGCCTGCCGCAAAGTTGCCGTTGCTGAGGGGGCCTGCGCCCATGGGGCTACTGCTGCTCATGGGTGCAGGTTGCGCGTGGGGTGCCGAGGCTGCTGGGGGTGCATGCGGGGCAGCGGAGGTGCGTGGAGGTGCGTGGGGGTGGGGTGCATGAGAATGGGAGGGTGCGTAGGTGGGGGGGCCTTGGAGGTGGAGGGGCAGCCCGCCAAGGCTGGTTGAGGTGTAGGGCACCACCTGTGTGTGTGTGTGTGTGTGTGTGTGTGTGTGTGTGTGCCTGCGTCCAAGTATAGGATGGTCAACTGCAAAGCATATGCTGCTGGGCAGCATGCCTGATCTTGGATGGGATGCGCCAGTGCCTACCTGAAGGCCCTCTAATGCACATACTAAGGCAGGTGAGGATACCAGCACGTACATGAAAGCATGCGAGGAGGCTATGCACACAATGGATGAAAGCAAAGACAGTCCATGAAAGAAGCAGAGCTTTGGCTACTACATCATGAGCCTGCATGCTTACGCTTTGCCATGGCAGCAGGCATCCCAGCTCATCAACTCATCACGCCTTCACTGAGGGCCACATGATTGTCACCCTCATCCATGATGGAAGCTGATTTGTGGGCGGCTGGGATGAGAACCCAGGGCAAACCAGAAAATGTGCCCACATCTCACCTGAGGGCCTTCGGCCGTCATGATGGAAGCTGGCGTGAAAATGCCGCGCACCACGCCTGCATGAGCACAGCAGCAGCAGCAGCAGCAGCAGCAGGAATGAACAGAGGCGAGGATGTGCATAGCTCTCATGTACCACCGCACAGAACAGGTCGGATGTTTGGAGATCAGGATGGATGGACACACACACACGCGCGCACTCACACATACACACACACATGCACACCTGGGGGCACAGGCCCGCCCTGAGGCGGCAGCACGGGCCCTCCGCTGCTGTCCCTGCGCTCCGCCCCTGCTGCTGGCCTGCCTCCACCACTACGTGCACCTGGGCCCCCTCCTCCAGCACCAGCTGCACCACGCCCCCCTACACCACTGCCCACCGCTCCCCCCATGCCCCCAACACCGCTACCCGCAGGCACAACAACGTCACCCAGCGACAGCGAGTGCGGCAGGTGCCCCAGCGGCTGCGGTTGTTGCTGCTGCTGCTGCTGCTGCTGCTGCTGCTGCTGGAGGCCAGGCATCCCAGGAGGGGGGCGGCCAAGGAACCCTGCTGCACCACCCCCTGTTCCCATCTCTGCCCCGCCTGCAGCGGTCGGCGCCACCGGAGGCTCCGTCACATACGCAGCAGCACCAGGCGCTGCGTTGGGCGGGTGCTGCTGTGGCTGCAGCTGCGTCGGGTGCAGGGGGGGGGGAGACTGAGAGTGACCTGGGGCCCCCCCGGCAAAGCCCTCGGCACTGCCGCTGCTGCCGAAGCCCCTGCCGGCGCCACCGCTCCGGCGCCCGCTGCCGCCTCGGCCTCCCTCAGCTGCGGTCGGCGGCTGCATGGCAGTGTGCACATGCGTGCAAGGTGGTTGTGTGAGTGAGATGGTTCCACACATGAGTGATACAATGGGCATCGAGCCCTCCATGCATGCGTGGTGGCTGTGCATGCGAGGTGGTGCGTGCATGTGAGGTGGACCGTGCATCAGAACAGGAGTGATGCAGGCGAGCAGCAGGCGTGTGTGCTTGCTGGCAAACCACCGCATCAGCACTTGAGCACTGAGCACCAGCAACTCAGCATTGGGTCTCTTTGATCACAAGGGGCAAGCTCAGCTGATACCCAGACTGCAATCCAGTCTTGTGCTGGCTGTTACGAGGTATGTATACCATATCAAGGGAATTAGAGGAAATGTTAGCCTACTGTCCAATGTAACACTGATCATACCTCAGCACGTCATTGCGCGGGCATGAAGGCTGTGTCTTTGCACGTGGCTGTGCCTTTGCATGCGGCAGTGTCTTTGCATGTGGCTGTGTCTTTGGATGCGGCAGTGTCTTTGCTCATCATTGCATGGGCAAGCACGAAGGCTGCGTCATTGCACATTGCTGTGTGTTTGCACGTGGCTGTGTCTTTGCGCGCGGCTGTGTCTTTGCATATGTTTTGGCTGTGTCCATGCTCATCATTGCATGGGCAAGCATGGAGGCTGTGTCATTGCACATTGCTGTGTCTTCACATATTTTGGCTGTGTCTTTGCAATACATGGCATGGGCAAGCATGGAGGCTGTGTCTATGCGCATCACTGCGTGGGCAAGCGTGAAGGACCAGCGCCTTTGCATGGTGAGGAAGGGATGGAAGCTCCAAGGCAGCAGCGACTGACCTGCCAACAGTGCACGAGGCTATGTGCTGCAAGCACATACTTGTATATGCTCCCAACTTTGCTGTATGCCCTGCCTCTTAACCAGGCAGTCACCGTGCCCTGCCTCTTAACCAGGCAGTCACTGCGCCCTGCCTCTTAACCAGGCAGTCACTGCGCCCTGCCTCTTAACCAGGCAGTCACTGTGCACTTCCGCATGGTAAGACACAGGGAGGGACAGGCAACAGCACCTGAGCTATCACAGTCGCATTCCCCTGTCTCACCCGCCCCTCACACTCAGACAACACACCCCGAGATCCCACACAGTCCCCAAACCACACTCCCTCTAAATTGTTTGCTGAGCACATCCTTCGCACTCCCACGCTGCTCCCTTTAAGACGTCTTCACACACATGTTTATATTTTTCGCACACAACATATACTAAAAACATCAGACGCCCTCACCTCCTCCCGCCCATTCAGTGAACCTTGTCGTCCCTTACAGCCACTAGCTGTCCACCCAACAAAACCCAGACATCCAAATCCAACCCTCAACCGCAGCAAGCCCCATCAGCCATGCCCCTCAAAAGAGCCCTCTTCCACCACCCCTCCCTACCGGCGAATCAGAGCCTCATCGCTATCCCTCACATTTTGGCGGAGATTACTCAAAAGGTGCTTTGGGCAAATGCATATGGCTGGCCAATTTGGCCATGTGTTTCACATGTCGAGTTCATTTTCCATGCAGAGTAACTGGAACACACGGCATACACACATATGGATCGGCCAGCCCTTACATTGCGCCTCCTGCTGGAATCGACAAGGACAAGGGTTGCTTGCCCCACACAGCTCTCACTTAGCTTGCTCCAACTTCCAGCTCACCTTCGCAGGCGCTGCCCCTGCCACGCCCATCACAGCCGCAGCCAGCCCTGGAATGGGTGGGCCCTGCGCAGGTGCACTCTGGGATGGCATGGGGGGGGAGGTGGACATCGGCCGGGGCCCATTAGGTATAGGGCCCCCTGCCAAGCCACCTCCTTGGGCTCCAGCAACAAGGGGAGCAGGGGCCGCTGCTGCTGCTGCTGCTGGAGGTATGGGTGCGGGGGGCGCGGAGGCGGAGGCAGGGGCGGGCGGGGGCACCGCGTCAGTGGGGGCGGCGCTGACGGGCGGCACGGGGGGGCTGCCTGCATGTGCAGCAGTCGTTACATGTGTGTATGTGTGTGTGTTTATGAATGCTGACAGTACCATCGCTACCAGCTGCAATCAGTCCGCCATTCATGTGCGCATGAATGCACGCACACGCGCCAGCACCCACAGGACCGCGGACACACGTGCGTGAGCAAAGACAGCATGCCCTGCTGGTGGTCGACCATTGGTGCCTCCCAGGGCCACACAAGCACAAAGGACACGAAGCATGCAAAGCACACAAAGCACCACCCTGTTGCCACAGCTGAATGGCCCGGTGCCATTGCCCACAGAAAAAACAACATCGCCAGCTTACTGTCATGCGCTGCGTCCCTTTGCTCATACATACACCAATATCATAATAATACGCACAGGTGCTCAGCAAGGTGGACGCACACCAAAATGTCGCCCTATCCAGAATGCTGCCTCACTGTGTCCATTTTGCAACAGCACACAATGCTGCACGTGCTCTCAGCCCGTACCTGCACTGCCATCTGCCGCAGGTCCTGGGGTGACCACCACAAAGTCGCTGGCCATCACGCGGGAGAGGCGGTTGGCCAGGTGGCCCACTGTTGGGGGCACAGGTGCACATACACACATGCCTCAGTTAATGTAAGAGATGGCATGGGTCAAAAACGGCCATGACCCGGGACAAGCAATACACTACGTGGCCCTCTGTTATTTGCTAGAGTGAAGTGCACGCACGCGCACGCGCACACACACACACACACACAGCTGGAGTGTGAAAGAGGCAACATTGAGGATAAATTTGCTGGCCATGACGCATGTCAGGCAGTTCACCAGGTGGCCCACTGTTGGAGGCACAGGTACACGTAAGCGCGCGGATACATGTGAGGGCAGAGACATCAAGGAAGGAGTCCCTAGCCACGATGCAGGATAGGCAGTGACCCACTGTTGAAGAAAGCATGCACGGAGGCACACACACACACACACACACACACTCCTTGTCAGCATGTAAAAAGAGTGTTGACAACCATGACACGTCGCATGAAGGTGAGAGAGCATCCTTGCTGCACAGCTTCCCACCACAGCATATGCAGTATACACCTGACCCGGGCCCACAGACCACAGCACATGCAGAATACACCTGACCCGGGCCCACGAACCACAGCATACGCAGTATGCAGGTGACCCGGGCCCACGAACCACAGCACATGCAGGATACACCTGACCCGGGCCCACGGACCACAGCACATGCAGAATACACCTGACCCGGGCCCACGGACCACAGCACATGCAGAATACACCTGACCCGGGCCCACGGACCACAGCACATGCAGAATACACCTGACCCGGGCCCACGAACCACAGCATATGCAGTATGCAGCTGACCTGGGCCCACGGAGCACAGCACATGCAGTATACACCTGACCCCAGCCCACAGAGCACAACAACACCGAACGTTGTGAGCGTATTGCTTGTGAAAAGAGTGTTTGAACAAGACGCAAGACACAAGCCAATGGCATTGTGCGTCAAGGAAGGTTCCCTGAGTTGACAAGAAATGAGGAGAGGGCTGCGATCTTGACTTGCATTGGCTTGGGATCCTACAGCCTCAGATTGTAGGCTCTCACTGGCGTTTCAGCTGCTGGCTGCTGGCTTGGCTCTGAATCTGTGTCCGGCAACAGAGAACCTCATGTGCTTCTTGGTGCCACTTGCTGACGGCTTGCAAACACCCCAACGCGCTTGCAGAGAGGTCCCCCTTCAAGCTCTTCTCCCACACATGCACAGCAGCAGCCAAGGACGATGTGCAAGGCATGCCACTACAAATTCTAAATGCAGCAGCTGAATACAGACGCCAATCAAAGCTGCTAGATGTTTTTAGTCACAAATTCCATCGCTACTTGCCCCATGGCCCCAAAAGGTTGTCTTCTTCTTTTCAAAAAAAGGCGCATCTGCACCAGTGTGCGACCCTCAACAAGCACCCTAAACAGCATGCGGGGCTGTCAGAGTCGAGGCCTGTTCCTTTCAGCATGTCTCTGTACTAAGGAATTGAGTTACGTCCAGTAATCTGATTTGTCAGCCAATCCATTCAGACATTGTAAGGGCTTGCAGCCCAGGAGAATGCAGGGGAGCGCACCGAGCGGCATGCTTGCACAATTATTTCCAATGCCATCAAATTGTACATCACCTGTAATGCCTTCTTGTTAGCTCTTGGTGTGCATCCAAATGGATGAAGACGAGCTCATTCTTCACTCAGCAAAGCCGCGAAAAAAAGCAATGTTTCGATAAATGTGCAATTGAGCTATTAAGAGCACAGTTCCGCAGGGCTTCACTCCACACCAACAAACAGGAAGCAGTCAGTTGCAGTTGGCTTTAACCTTTCCTTGGGCCTCCATTCTCTTTGCCCCAAAGACATTAAGTAGTCGACAAGTTTTTCTTTCTCGATCTTTTCCACTGAAGCCAACAGCAATGGGCGACATCATTCCCCCCCACTCCCACACCCAGTGTGACAACAAGGGAAGAAGCCTGGTTTCGGTGCAACAGCCATGGAACTCCTATAGCCGTGCAAACTTCAAGCGCGTGGCATTTCCAGCAATTGGATGACAGCGGACTGCAGGAAGGCGTCCTTGCTGGACTCCTGTGCGCATGGGCTTCCAGTTTCACTGAGAGCAAAGTTTCCAAATTCCGCAAGTTCTTGGCACCACATGCACGCCACTCTTTCAACCAATAATTGCCCTGACTTCCAGTACAAAGACAAGAGCAGCACGCTGTCCGCGACCTCCTCCCTTACCTGTAACAGGGTAGAACGCAGGAGGGGATGGGATGGCCTCCGCTGTAGGGTGGTACAGCCACTTGATGGCCATGTCCACTGACAGGTCCAGGAACGCCTGCATACCATTAAACATTGTTACGACCCCACTAGGTAGTGCTGACGAGGATACAGTGTACAAACACGGTGCCTGCTCTCACACACACATACACACATGCAAAAACACACGGATGGGGCCCTCGAAACTAGACCATGCAGCCCCCATCATCCACGCCTGCATACTTGAAAGCCTCCACTGCCCAAAGTGGTACGTTCCATGCTGCGACTCAATTGCTTCAGCGACTGCTGCTGCTGCTACTGCTAATATGCACGCAACTTTCATGTGTGAGCCCCTTAGCCTCAGAGCACTACAAGCTGGCGATGGGTCCCACTCCCCAAACATGCGAGACTCACACATGCAAAATCCTCTTGGCTGACACACACCCACACGCGCACAAACACACACATGCGCGCGCGTGCTTACCTTGTGCGACACGCACTTGTCCACACGCGCAAGTAGGGTGCGACCAAAGTACATGATGTCGATCAGGTCCTGGGCCACCAAATGCTGGTCTTGCTGCAAGTGTGATGAGGGCGCGGGAGGGGATGTGCCAGGGGCAATGCGGTGTAGTTCGAGATGCAGGGCAGCAAACCAGGACCCGTGTGAGTGCCTGTGCACATGCATCTGAGTTCAGGCTGTATCATTAAGCCATGGCAGCGCCAGTGCACGGATGCTGAATGTGCTCCACCAGCAAGCCCAGAGGTAGCCACACAGCCACACAGCTGCAGCTTTCAACCTGATAGGGAGCATAAAATTAAGGCGGGCTGTGGGCTGCACTACGTCGCACAGAGCAGCCCTGAGTAACCATGCAGCCTAACAACAGCTGCAGCAGGGCCTCCAATCTGGGTAGAACACACCAGGCTTGCAGGCACTTCAATGCGGAGAGTTGCGTCATGCACTGTACAGCACCTCACACAACTTCCTGTACCAAGCACTAAGTTGAACAGATGATACAGGTGATACAGCACGTGTGCAGGCAGCATCCACAAGTCCGAGCACCAAGTTGCACCATGGCAAGCAGCCAGGCTCTGGGCTAGCATCCAGACATTTCGTCGCGATACTTCTGCTGTTGTAATGTGCAATGTGTTACGCCATGGCATACACTTGCAGTGACAGGCAAACTCACATTCAAGCTGTCATTTCTTAGCTGACCTTCTCTTGGCTGGAACCAACTACAGCAAACAGTACATAAAATATGACCCGTAAAAACAATGTTTTGAGCGGTGCGGAATGACTGCGGACACCGGAAAAATAATCAGTTTTGAGCATGCAAGGAAGTGTGTGATGACGAAAATTTATTTATGTTGGGGATTTCTAGGTGTGAGCGGGGAAACGAAGGCCTTAAAGCGCCGGAGGGGCGTCAACAGCTGGGAATAGGAAGCTTCCTGGACCAGCCTCCAGTAGTGAGGAACAACAGCAGCAGCAGAAGGCAGGCTGCTGATTGAGCAGCACCATGTAGATGCGGAGCGCAAATGCAGCTTTTCTTGACGAGCAGAAGGTTTTTGTGCAGGATGTCAAATGTAGGAGCAGTGTGTGCAGCTGGACCTCAAGCATATTAGAAAATTAAATTGTTTCCTTTGAACTGCATTGTTGTGCAAGGGAGCAGTGTGTGCAGCTAGATTTTTTGCGCTTTTAAACAGTAGCTACAGCTTCTGGAGAGTACGGGTTCATGTATCTTGCACACCTCCACAAGCAGGAGCAGTGCAGCTACCCTGCTGCTACACTGCTGCAGGCAACGTCCTACATGCAATTTAAGTACGTCACAAATCATAAGTTTCAGGGCAGAGAGAGGATGATTGCCCCTGCAAAAATACGGGAAACAAAAACAACACTGAGGGGGTGCGGGATTAAGCAAAGATTTACAATATTTATTGTACGGGTGCGGAATGACTACATTTGTGCACGGCTGCAGGGAACGCACTCAACAACAAGAGCTATGGCTACCGTAGCACATTCCCATGCCGAGCACATTGCTTACAATTCCCTCCCTCACCCACATGTGCGCTTGTACAGATACAGCGGAAGACCCTGTGTTCCCATGTGTGTGGGCACGCATGCATGCTGTGGTTCAGATGTATTTGCTACCTTGGAGGCTGGCCGGCGCTGGTCATACTCCAGGCATGCCTGGGCCTCGGAGGCTGCCAGCCACGGATTCTTGTAGTTGTCAAAGAGCTGCGCACACATGGCCCATGCAAATGCACTCAAGTTTGCATGTTGTGTGCATGTGTGTATGTGTGTGTGCGTGTGTGCGAGTGTGTGTATGCGTGTGTGCGAGTGTGTGTATGCGTGTGTGCGAGTGTGTGTATGCGTGTGTGCATGTGTGTGTGCATGTGTGTGTGTGTGTGTGTGTGTGTGTGTGCACGCACATGCATGCATAATGGAGGACACGCAAATGCGAGCATATGCACCCCAAAGCTTTTGACCCCATCAGATCTCATGACCTGTGAAGAATGTTGAGCACTGCTCCCAGGCAATGTGGCGGCACTGCTGAGCATGTGCTTGATGAGCATGCATCATGCATAGAAACCCGAAGAGACAGTGCTGGTCTCTGAGCCAGCTGTCCTTCCAGATCTGTTCTGAGAGGCACGCAGGCCCCTTTTCACCTCAGAAGCTCTACATGACTACCAGGGGCAGGCAGAGCATGTGCCTGCGTCACCATGCACCTCCTACACACCTCCGAAAAGTACAACAGCTGCAGCAGCTTGTGCAAGGGTTCCTTGAGGAGCTCCTGCATCTGATCCGCACTGGGCTCTTTCAGTGCAGCCTCCTCTGCTGCCTCCTTGGCCTTAACCAGCTCCTCCTTCTCCGCCTGCCACTGCTGCTCACGCTGCTGCTGCTCCCTGTCCAGCCTCTCCCGAAGCCGCTTCTCATGCTTCTCCACAGCGGCCTGGCTCTCCTGCTTCACCTCGTCCTTCACAGCCTCCTTCAAAATGGGCTCAAATCGGTTCAGCTCCTCCAACACAGCAAGCAGCCCGGGCTTGCTGGCGAGGGTGGGCAGCTGCTCCGCGGTGAGAACAGCACCATTTGCTCGGGCCTGCTCCAGCTCCTCAACGCGTGCTAGCTTCTTCTTGGTATTACGCACTCGCTTGTGCAACTCACGCAGCACAATCCCATCTTGCTGCTGTTGCTGTTGCTGCTGCGGAGCATTGTTGTTGCTGTTGTTTGCATCAGGCTTTTGCTTACCCATGCCACCCTCTTTCACCATGTTTCTATTGAATCGGTGTACGACGTCGTCCTTGGGGGGTCTGATCTACAGATCCAGAAACCAAAACAGGCATGAACAGGGTTTCGACAGGTCGCCCTGAAAAGTCAAACTTTTTTCAGTTTACTTTTCCCATCCTGCACTGATAAATTGCAGCTTTCAGGGTGAACCCCGCTCTTGTGTGTGTGTGTGTGTGTGTGTGTGTGTGTGTGTGTGTGTGTGTGTGTGTGTGTGTGTGTGTGTGTGTGTGTGTGTGTGTGTGTGTGTGTGTGTGTGTGTGTGTGTGTGTGTGTGTGTGTGTGTGTGTGTGTGTGTGTGTGTGTGTGTGTGTGTGTGTGTGTGTGTGTGTGTGTGTGTGTGTGTGTGTGTGTGTGTGTGTGTGTGTGTGTGTGTGTGTGTGTGTGTGTGTGTGTGTGTGTGTGTGTGTGTGTGTGTGTGTGTGTGTGTGTGTGTGTGTGTGTGTGTGTGTGTGTGTGTGTGTGTGTGTGTGTGTGTGTGTCTGTGTGTTCTGCTGTTGTTGTGGCAGCTCATTATTATTCCTCCTGCATGAGTTTAATCAGAGTTAATCAGAGAGAGGAGACCTAATTGAGGAACGTGAATTATTTCTTGGCTTGGATAAGAAAATTGTCAATGTTGGTGTCTGCTCCCTGTCAGAGCTGCTCATGCCATTCACCCTCTGCCTAAATACATGCATTTGGATCTTCCTCATCATCTCCTTCGCAACATTGCCAGATTCAGGCTGCAAGTTCACACTCATCGAGTTGAACAGGCTGTTTGGTCCAATACTTCTTCTCCAGTCTGTGATATCTGTGATTTCGATGCCATTCAAGATGAAAAACATGTGCTGTTAAGACGTTCCAATCCCTAGGTTTGCTCTCTCCGTCAGAAGTATGCCTCACTTTTTGAGCACAACTGCTTTTTTCTACATCTCCACTTCTCCCAATGGATGCCCTGTCTAGGTACCATTCACTATGCGAATTCCCAGGAAATTTATAGTTTTCTTAACCAGGATAACAACAAACTTCCTTTTCCTTCATGATCTCATGTGTATTTATGAACAGGCTAGCAGTCAAACGTCTTGGCTGAGGCCTTTTTCCCTTGTAACCCTAGTAACCCTTGTTGGTGTCTGCCTGGCGGAGGGAGAAGCTTGTCGAGCCGGGAAGTACTCAACAGCTTGAACTCGCTGTGTGTATGTGCGTGTAAGCCTGTTGTCAATTGTGCGGAAAATGGAAGCTGAAACTTTCAGTGAAAGGCTTGATTAGATCTGGAGGCGACACAGAAGATTGAAAGATGCAGCGTAAGTTAATGTTACCAATGTGATGGTAATTGCTCAACGGGTTTTCAGTCCTGGGATAAACTCGTCTAGCGACTTTCCTCAGTTCACTAAAACAAGCAATCATGGATGTGGGATTGATGGATCAGGTCCTATCAGTTACTCCTTCATTCCATAAGAAATAAAAGTTAAACTTATAAAATTCCTTTTTTAGGCAGAGCAGTGGCCAAGGACGATGTGCAGGGCATGCCATTATAAATTTCAAATGCAGCCATCAATCTGGTCTGCTCGAGTTTCTTGGTCGCAAGCGTCACTGCATGCCGCATGGCCCCAATTTATCCAAAGGAAGGCACATCTGGCACCAGTTGGTAGGGAGTTTTCACTGCCTAAGTAGGTTTTCATTTCTTTACTTTGCAGCCACAAACAAGCACAAGCAGCAGGGCTGCCAAGGCTGAGACTTTATATTACTAGCGTGCCCCTGCGCGTAGGTATTGATTTGAGTCCAGTAAATTGATTTGTTAGCCAATCCATTCAGACATTGTGAGGGCAATTGCAGCCCAGCATTGCAGGAGAGCGCAAGGAGCAGCATGCTCACACACTTTATTTCAACATTCAAATTCTTGTTGCACATCACCTGTGACGCCCTCATGTTAGTTCTCGGTGTGCATCCAAGTGGATGTTGCGGGCAAGCTCATTCTTCACTGAGACAAAGAGAAAATTGATGATTTGATTAAAATGGAAGTCTTGGGTCCAAGCTAAGAACACGGTTCCGCATGGCTTCACCCCAACAAACAGAAAAAAGTCAGTTGCAGTTGTTTGACGAACCTTTCCATGTGCCATTCCTATTGCCCCACAAACAATAAGTAGTCAACGAGCGCTTCATTCTCCGTCTTCTTTATCAAAGCTAGCAGCTATGAGCGGCGAGAGGGAGCTGGCTTTGTATTCCGCAAAACTCAGCGAACAAGCGGAGCGTTACCCTGACATGTGAGTAGTAGGCCACAGGCAGTGGAGTGGCTAAGATGAGTGCGTCGAAGCACAGCTTGCTGTGGAGGAGGGGCGCGAGAGGAGAGGGGGAAGCTGTCGCCAAGGGTTCTTTTCTTCTTCCTCCCCCCTCTCCCTGCGCCCCCCCCCTCCCACCCGGTAGCAATGCACCAATCAGACTTGCTGGTGCAAGCCATCAGCCGGTCTGGTGTGCAGCATCAAGGGACATGGATGGCCAGGGGGTTGGCAGTCAATGTGGCCATCATCACCAGCTTGGTGCCCTTGATGAACACATTGCAGCTTGCAGCTGGAGCCATTGCACATCAGCTTGCCTTAGAGGACAGTGCGGGATGTGGCTGTCCTGCACCTGCGTGAGCCGGGTTGGGGGTGCTGTTTCTTCTGTGTGTATGTGAAGGGGTGCTGCCTTCCAACAACTACATGCCGGAGCTCCCGCCTTGCCCACGCCGTGCCTGCCACCATCAATCATTGCAGGGTGGCTGAGATGAAGAAGATCGCGCAGGGCGCACAGAAGCAGGAGCTGTCCGTGGAGGAGAGGAACCTGCTGTCGGTGGCCTACAAGAACCTCGTGGGCGCGCGCCGCGCTTCCTGGAGGATTTTGCAGAGCGTGGAGCAGGTGTGTTGTTGTGTTGCAGAGAAGCTGGCGATGTTGGCCTAGAGTCAACACTCCCTGGGATGCTTGCCCCCAGTGCTGCCCTCATGCACACTCGCTCTTCTTGGGAAGAATCGCCCCTTCTGCCAGCTCTCCCAATTCACCCTCAGCACCCCCCATTCCTGCACGCAGAGTGAGATGGCCAAGGGCAACGAGAAGCGCGTGAAGCTCATCCAGCGGTACCGCTCCGTCGTGGAGAAGGAGCTGGATGAGGTGTGCGGTGAGATTTTGGGCCTGCTGGACGAGCACCTGGTGCCCTCCGCATCCACCGTCGAGGCCTCCGTGTTCTACTTGAAGATGAAGGCCGACTACCACCGCTACCTAGCTGAGTTCAAGGTCGGTTGGTTTACTGTGCGCTCGATGTATGAGTGTCAACGACATGCACAGGAATGCCATGATGCACACATCAGCGTGAGCACTCAAAACCCATCCCCGAGGCGCACGCTTGCATCATCGCCCTGCTTGCGCTCATTCGCAGATGGAGGAGGACCGCAAGAACGCCGCGGACAAGACGCTGGAGGCCTATAAGGCCGCGCAAGACAAGGCTGTGTCCGAGCTGCCCTCCACCAATCCCATCCGCCTGGGCCTGGCTCTGAACTTCTCCGTGTTCTACTATGAGGTGCTCAACCAGCCAGAGCAGGCATGCTCCCTGGCCAAGCAGGTGTGTGTGCAAGCGCAGAGCCTCATGGTGCCTGGGGACCCCAAGGTCAACTCCCGAGTTTTGAGCCATGGATAGCGAATGCAGTGCCTGCCATGCAGCAGAAAGACAAGGGCGAAAGGTGTAGCGTTTTGCGGGTGGAGTGATTGTGATGAAAGATGTTTCAATTGGTTGTAGGGATGCCCTCCCACAAGTGGGGCAGGGAGTGCTGAAGCAGCTGGTACCTACAGTAGTGTTTCTCCTCACCTCATTAAGGGTGAGGGCCTGCACGTGGCTCTCTTCCAAATCTGCCTCCCTACGAAGGCTTGCACTAATGAGCCCTCAAGCTTACAAGGCTGGCATATGAAAAGATATGTCGGACTGGCATCCTAAGCCTTCCAAGTCCATGGCATGAGGACAGCCAGGGATGGAAGCCCGCCCCTGACCTACAACTCCTGCAACATATGTTTGTATTCCTAGTCAACAGTTGAGTGACTTGAAAAATGAAAATGAAGGTGTTATGAGTCCTGTCCGCATGGGAGGTTTGATTTTCAATGTACTGATGTATGGAAGCTGCCAAATTGCGAAGAATAAAAAATGAAAGTGTCTGCCTGCCCTGTTTCTTCATCAGAAGGATCTCCTGGAGTTGGATTGTCCCACCCACTATTACTCGGGCAATGAACCTGAAGTTCGCTACATGCAATGAAACCCATCCTCCCTCTCATTGCTTCCCGGGGGAGGTAGCGAGCGACACTGAGACTTTACCCATATCAACTATGCAAAGCTGTTTGAAGCAGTGCATTTTGTCAGTGATTTTTTTTGTGTACACCATGACGTTTGTCACTACTATCATGGTGTTCAGTAGGGCAGCAGTGAGAGCCTGGCCTTGAAGGCTGCCTGCCAGTCAAATGCTTTGATTCTGGGAAAAGCACTGTAGGTCACTGTGCCCTCGGCTGCTCATTCTTAAGGCAGCTCAGGGCTGTGGAGGACACGTACGAGCACGAGCTCAGGGTTGTGGAGCAAGGTAGCAGAGCTGTGGCAGTGTCTGCCACAAGTCCTGGTAGACGCTCCCAGCTGCTGCCTGTACCTCACTCCATGGCCCTGAGCTTGTCTGAGCAATAACAGTTGGAGAGCACGGGTGTGCTCGGATGATACTGATTCACAGTTGAGTGGGATGCTTGCCAGGATTGCCATGGCTCTATTTTAGCCAACCGAAATTGCAGCCTGTGAAGCCCAACACTGGACGGTGAAGGGAGGTTTTGATGTAGGGCATGCGCAGGCAGGGGTCTTGGCTGTATCCATTGCTTCACAATGCAGCGCGATCCCACTTGCACGCAGGCCTTCGATGAGGCCATCTCTGACCTGGACACCCTGGGTGAGGACAGCTACAAGGACAGTGCTCTGATCATGCAGTTGCTGAGGGACAACCTGACCCTGTGGACATCTGAGATGCAGGTGAGTGCAGCAGGGTGTTGCACTGCATGTGCTCTCCTGTCAGGTGCTTGCCCATGAGATGATGTTGACACAGGCTGTTTTGATGGCAAGTGGTGTATAGGGCAGCATTATTGAGAACTGGTGGTCCCGTCGACATGAGGTATGGATGTTGAATGGGACCTGAGCCTGACGCTCCAGCAATGACTCTGTGGACCAGATGTTGATTTCCAATAACCTCAATTGGTGGAGGCCTGCTTGGCCTCTGTGCTGGTTGAAGTTGTGGTGTTCTGCGGGGGTATTGGAGCAAGAGGACATCTCATTTGGACTCACAGCATTCAAATTTCCCGGCTGCTGCAGTTCTCAGCCATTCTCCAATCCAACTTGTCCTTCTTGGATAGCGCATTGTTCCTGGATAAGTCAGATGCCAGATCTTGAGCAGCCTGATGATTAGCATTCCAGGTATCCACTGCCCTCACAGCAAGCCAATCAATGTGCAAACTGATTCAGTGAAGGGCGAAGGTGTATGCCTGCCAGGAGGTGAAGTGCCTGGACACCTGAAGCACCATTCTTTCAATCTCTGCTGTCCCTGTTCATAATCTGACTGGTTTATTGTGAGGGCATTCACTTCTGTGATCCCTTTGTTGGTGTGCGCAAGGAGGAGTTTGTCCTCCAGCGTGCTTTTGCTTTAAACGCATCACGGTGTACTCAATGTTTTACGGCCTCCGGGCTGTGGCCCCAGCACTTGCTCCTCATGTGATTTATGAAGCGTGCAGCGCATGCGCTGGCACCAGAAGGTGCGGCATACAGCGCCCTGCTTCATTTTACCTCACCCCATTTCGCTCCTGTTGGACTTTTTGACCACAGGACAGCAAGCCCGCTGAGTAAGCAGCAAGCCTGAGACAGGTGCAGAGAGGCCAGCTGCTGACCCAAAGGGTAGTGGACGGAGCTCCAGGAACGCCCCCTAGCCCGTGAGGAACGGCTGCTTCTTCCTGCAAGAACACTTCACACTACCATCAAGCCTGAGAGAGCCTGCACGGAGCATGCAGACTGGCCAATGTCCAGCCTTGCCGAGGGCTTTGTGGGATCCTTTGCCTCATGCACTGCATATAGCACGCTAATCAGTGACGCATTGAGGTGGAAACACAGTGCGAGGAATGCTGATTTGGGCATTCGAGTACCATGCGCACTGTGGGGAAACTGAATTACCATGTTGAGATGCATTGATTGCTCCAGGGCGCACTCCGTCCTTGAAACCGTCTTCCTTTCCTTTCAAATGACTAATAATAGGGTAGTAAGGACATCGCATGCCCATATCCCCTGTGGCAGACTAACCTGTGTGTGGGTGTGTGGTTCTGCACTGGCATTGAGTAACCTCACATGCCTCTTTTTTTAAAGTATCTGTTGATGTGGGCATGACCCCGTGTTAGTTCATACCTGCTCCATTTTCACGATCTGGTCGCTCCATTTAAAAGTACGATGGAGACTCGTCGAATCCTTTCAAGAGCCCAGTGTTGTTCGCTGGCTTTGATTCTCAGGTTGGGTATCAGGTATGTGACTGTCGTATGGCATCTTGAGTCAAGGCAACAAAACAGAAAGGTTCTCGCCCCCCTCAAGTTGTTTGCCACTACCAGATGCAGACACCAAAGGTAAGGTTACATCGCTATATCTGCCTTCAAGGGCAGCTGAGTGGAAATATCGAGGCCTGCAACCAGACCTAGTCAAAAAAGCTCAACTCATCAACTTGCAAAAAAATGTTCGTTGCGGTTTGATGCAGACACCAAAGGATGCAGCGCTCAGAGGCCTTAAAGGGGTTACAAGGGGGGTTGGCCTTTGCTGGGTGAAACAACCTCATCCAGCATCAAAATTTGAAACCAATTCTGACAGAAATTTTGAAAATCTGTATGAGTCTTGATGCAGAAAGGCATTGATTTCAAGATCAGTCAAACAATGGGTTTGGGTTTACAATGGTGGCCTACAGCCCGAGACTCTGGCTGATGGCAGCTGGTGAAACAAGCTCAACCAGTATCAAAAATTGAGACTAAATCTGACACAAATCTAAGAAGTCTGTAGGGTTAGGCTAGATCAGTCAAAATGTGGAAGCTCGCCATGATAGGTGCAAAGTCAGCGTCTGGAAGCTGGGCCAAAGTATATAATGGTTTGAAAAGATCAATGAACAGGTCCTTGTATTTTCTTCGCAGCTTACACGCCTAAAAGGTTCCCTTCTTGCAGTTTCAGGTTAGGTTACAAAGGGGGCAGTTACAGGCTAACTTACAAGTTACAAGTTACAGTGGGATTTGACCTTCAGCCAGGTAGTTTGGCTGCTCGGCCTGCTCAACTGTTCCAACTGCACAAACAAAACTATCCATGGCATCAGAAATAAAATGAAAAGTCCCGTTTGTTTGCTTCTGCAAGAAGTGAAAAACATCCTTAGAGCTGGCTTGAGAATAGTAGAAAGTGCCTGATTCGTCCAGAAAAATTATGTGAGAAGAGGGAAAGTCAGAAAATAACTGTGCATGAGTTCTTTGAAGAGAGCACACAGAAGCGCAAGAACAAAGGAACACGGCATGCTTTTCATCTTGGAGTCCTCCTTGGTCACACCTATCACAAGCAGATGTGTGCTCTTGCCAAAGTTATGTCTCAACTCTTGAAGTGTGGGCATGTAAACGAAAACGTGCGATGTTTCTTAGCGTGCGCTTGCCCAAATCAAGATGCAAATACCTGGGGACAGAAAAGGGCGCACCATGAACAGACAAGGGTCTCAAAGGAAGTGCCATCCAGTGATGATGTTTGGCTAATTTGTTCGTGTGGTCACCATGTTCTGCCAAGGCATCAGCATTCCACACACCTCGCAGCCTTTTTCTCAGATCAACAACAAACTCCCTTATGACTATAGGCTGCCCAGACCGAACACAATTAGTAAACACAAACCAGGCGCTTTCTTCTATTCTCAAGCTAGTTCTGAGGATGTTTTTCATTTCTTAAGAAATGCAAGCTTGCAGAAGCAAACTAATCACACATCGTTTTATTTCCGAACTCATGGATATTTTTTGTGCCGTTGGAACAGTTGAGCAGGCCGAGCAGCCAAACTACCTGGCTGAAGGTCAAACCCCATTGAAACCATTGTTAACACGTTGCACCTGTCCAAGCCTGTGCATGCAGCCAAAAATTCTGAGGTCCAGCACTTCCGGGAAAGATTGCTCATTTCAACATCTGCTTGCAATACCTTACAAGGGGTTACAAGGGAAAAAAGGCCTCAGTCAAGACGTTTGACTGCTAGCCTGTTCATAAATACACATGAGATCATGAAGAAAAAAAGGAAGTTAGTTGTTATCCTGGTTTAGAAAAGTATTGATATCCTGGGAATTCACATGGTGAATGGTGCCTAGACAGGACATCCTGTGGGAGATGTGGAGGTGTAGGAAAGAGAAGTTGTGCTCAAAAAGTGAGGCATACTTTTGACGGAGAGAGCTTGCAATACCTTACTGAATGTAGTGCTGTTGCTGCCTTCACCTTGCCTTCTTGGAGTAGGATTTCACTCCAAGAAGGATCTCCTTGGAGTGAAATCCACAACACCATCTTGGAGCATTTTACGAGAATGTGGCATTGAACCTTTTCAGTTCAATTGGTTTCGTGCCACTATGCGCTTCTACAACTCGCTTACTTAATGCAACAGTCTCCTTCTCAAAAAGGTTCTCCATGCTGACGTCAGCCTTAGCTCCATGAGTGATTCTTGTTGGACGTCCCACCTCTTATCTGCGCTGGATGGTTTGGCTCACTCGGATCTGATGAAACGTCAAATTATGGCTTGTGACCCTGTGAACCTCAGTCAATTTGTGGTGGACCTAAGATCTAGACACCTTGGCTACTGGAACCAATTCGCAGCCCCTGATCCAAGAGTAAGCAACTGTAAACGGCTGACTTACCATCAATCATGATGGTGTGCTCTCCTTGTCAGAAATGCACATGCCATTCATCCCCCTTATACAATGCCTAAATACATGTACTTGGATCTTCCCCATCATGTCCTTCGCAACACTGCCAGATTCAGGCTGCGGGTACACGCTCTCCGAGTTGAACGGGCAACTTGGTCCAATAGTACTTCTCCGGTCTGTGATATCTGTGATTCTGATGACATCCAAGATGAATAACATGTGTTGTTCAGATGCTCCAATCCCCAGGTCTGCTCTCTCCGTCAAAGGTATGCCTCACTTTTTGAGCACAACTTCTCTTTCATAAACCTCCACGTCTCCCACAGGATGCCCTGTCTAGGCACCATTCACCATGTGAATTCCCAGGATATCAATTTTTTCCTAAAGAAAAGAAAAGAAAAATTACGTAGGCAGAGGAAACTCTCCCTACATCAATTAAGGAAAAGGAGACACATTGGCTCAGAAGAGCCGTGAGCCTCCTCCACCACAAAGCTACAAAGAAGAAAAGCTAATGGGGATCTGGAGGGTTACTGGAAGCACCCGGCTCCAGAACCTGGCTGTGAGAAGCATCATTTTCCATAGCACGTCTAGTGGTAACAAGCTTATGGGCATACTGAACCGAATGGGCATGGAGTTTTTGAGCAAGTTTATGGGCCCGTTGATGGTCCAGTCCAAGTTGTTTAAACTGGTTCAAGGTATGATCAGTGTAGCAGGTCCCACCAACACCCAGAAGGATAGTGTGGAGAGTCACAACTTTAGCACTAATGAGTTTGCTGAGGTCTGTATGCTGCCGCTGTGCCGCCTCTAACTGTTGTCCAGGCCTCGTGTCTTCACAGTACTTAGTTTCAATCAAGTGCACATGTTGCTGGTTTACATGAAGTTGGTGGGGCTGTCTCACGCGGTTGGCTCGTGTGGTCCTCTGTGTTGGGTTGTGTCTGCTGCGTGACGCATGGTGTGAGCGAGTGGAAGAAGGAGAAGAAGGAGTGGGTTTGGCTTTGTAGGGAGTAATCAGTATAGCATCAGGACGACTGGATGTGAGTGTAGATCTCTTAGGAAAATTTCTAGGAAAAAGGTAAGGGGGTAAGGTTTACAAGGTTTACAAGGTTTACAAGGGAACATAACCTTCAGCCAGATAGTTTGGCTGCTCAGTGCGTTGGAAGAAATCCATCAATTCAGAAATAAAACGATAACTGCCATTGTCTTGATACTGGAAAAAACGAAAATAAATACGTCCTCAGAGCCAGCATGGGAGAAATAGAAAGAGCCTTCTTCATTTATCACTATTCTGTGTGCAGAGAAGTCATAGAAAAGATATGCATACTTCCTTCTAAGACAGCACAAAAAGGTGCGAGAGCAAAGAAAAATAGCATGCCTTTCATCTTGTAATTGTTCTGAAGAACATAAATCACAATGAGGTGTGTGTCCATGCCAAAGAGAAGCTTCAACTCGAAGCTTGTGAGCGTGCAAACGGAAGCAAGCAATGTTTCTTTGCATATGCCTACCCAAATCCAGATACAAATACCTAGGAGTATGGAGAGGTCTACCATAAGCAGAATTATGCCTGAAGGGAAGTGCCACCCAGTTGTGGTACTTGGTCAACTTGCTCAACTGACCACCATGTTCAACCTGATCCTCAGATAGCCACACACTCCTATGTCTGTTCCGCAGATCAACTACAAAGTCTTTAATCCTAATAGGCTGACGGGAGTCAACATTTTAAGTAAAACAGTTGCGCCTGTCTAATCCCTGAAAGGCAGTCATAAACTCTGATGCCCAACACTTCTTAGAAATACTGCTCATGTCAATATCCGCTCCAAGCACCTTGCGTAATGTTTGGCTGTTGCAGACAAGGGAGGCATAATAAAATCTGACAGCTGCTCGAAACCAATAGAATTGCAGTGGCTCAAACCCTCATTCACGCAGTATCGACCAACTTGGTGTAGTCTTTTTAACTCCAAGAATACGCTTTAGCAAGCACAAATGTACGGCCTGCAATGGGCAATCCATCTCAGCTCCTGGTCTCATAAATCTAGTACCCCAAATTTGGCTAGCATACATGCAAGCAGGAAGAGCATATGCCTTTGTAAACCATAGCATGGTATGAGGCCTATCACCCAGCTTATATTACATGCAAGTTGCCTAATGCGTCGACATCCAGCCATGAAAGGTGCACACATGTGCTCAGCAGAGGCAAGAGGATTGACTTGTTTTGTAAAAAACATGCCCAGATATTTAAAGGACTCAGAGCGCACAAGCTGTACTCCACCTAACATAAAAACGGGAAGATTGTTTCCCTTTGAATTAAAATGCACAATCTCAGACTTTGACACATTTATAATTAAGCCTTTTCTCTGAGCTAAGGGGGTAAAATTATGTTTGATGCATGTGCAGGGATTTGGGGGTTGTGTTGCGCCAGCCTATCATCACTCCCTATGTCCATGTTAACCAAGCCTGCCCCCAAAGGGCTTTTGCTAAGAGCTTTGATGATCATTCTACCAGCAACATTGTGGCGTTCAGTTTTCATGCTGGAGATGATATGATTTTGGCAGCCTGAAAGCATGTGGAGTGCACTGCCTAATTGATGACAGCCTGGGAGAGGGCATAGTGGGTCAGTGGACCTCTTGAAGCGAACTGCATGTTTTTGGTTATAGAGGGTGCCAGTGCAATATTGTAAAATGGTGCGCTTCATAGGTGTGGATATACAAGGCATGTCTCTAAAGGCGTTGCTGACTTTCTTGTTAACATGAGGTAATAAGCTCTGATAGTGAGAGTAGTAGCCTATTTTGGGGTTGGCATATCCAAGTCTGTGTTTTGTATGCATGTGAGATTTGAGAGCATTTTGAAGATTGGGGAGGTAGGTGATTTTAGGATTGGGAGCAGGAGCTGTGGATGTGTCAGCATTGTGTTAATTTTTTTCCTCCTTGGCTAACCAAAATAAATGAGAGAAAGGATTTCCGCCATGGCCTGCGCAAGGGATCCCAGTATCAGCCACGTTATTATTGGCTTGGCTTGCTTGATATTTAGCAATAGCATCTGCACACTCGTTACCAGCAATGCCAGCATGAGATTTTACTTTGTAGACACAAATATTGGTTTGTGAGTTGCTAATGAGAGAAGATATGATTTTAAGAACATCCCCTTGAATATGTTGTTTGTGCTTCTCAGGGTAAATAAGCTGTTTACGTATTTAAATCAAGATAACAACAAACTTCCTTTTTTTCTTCATGACCTCATGTGTATTTATGAACAGGCTAGCAGTCAAACATCTTGACTGAGGCCTTTTTTCCCTTGTAACCCTTGTAACCCTTGTGCTGTTGCTGCGCAGTAAAGCATTGTAAAACCCTACTGCTGTGCGAAACCAATAAAACTGTAAAGGTTCATGTCCACATTCACGCAGTACAGACCAATGAGGAGTGGTGCGCTTTACCCCAAGAATACGCTTCAGTAAGCACAGGTGCACCGTCTGCAAAGGACAGTCCATTTCAGCTCTTTCTTTCACAGATCTAGTGCCCCAAATCTGACATGCATACATGCTAGCAGGGAGAGCATATGCTTTAGTCAGCCAGAGCATGGTATGCGGCCTGTCCGTCAGATGGTGCTCAGGTGCGAATTGCCTAATCCGTCTACAACCAGCTAGGAAAGGGGCACACCTGTGCGTTGTACTCAGCAATAGCTTACGGGTTGCGTTGTTTTGTGAACAGCATGCCTAAATATCTAGAAGAATCTGCACATGCCAAACGAGCTCCACCTAATGTGAAAACTGACACATTACCGCCCCTTGAATTAAAGTGCACGATCTCAGACTTGGCAGCATTTATTGATCTAACTTATAGCCCCTTATAGAGGATAGGGTTACGTATCTGTGCCTGCCTACAAGGGCAGCTTAGTTGAAGCAAAATGTGCCTGTAACCAAACCAATCTCGAATGCAAATGTCGATGGGAGAAGGAAACATGTCCTAATGCTGAGTTCATGAGTGTCAACTTCTATGGAGGATCACATATACTGTCACTCTCCATGAAACAAGCATGTTAAGTGTATCCTCTTGCACTCCATCAGGATTGCGGAAAATGTCAGGTTCCAGAAGAAAAAAACACTTCCATGTTTCCACTTTGTGTTCAGAGGAGAAAAGGAGGGCATTACACTGAAAATGGTGTAACAGGCCATGTCATATATGTTCATGATGCTTTTAGCCCCTAATATAGAGTAGGAAAGGAAAGGGTTACATGATTGAAGCTGCCTACAGGGTTTACAAATAGAAGCCACCAGTGAAAACGCATGACTGCTAGGCTATTGTGCAAAGAAGAAATCAATTGTTCCCTGAGTTAACAAATGAGTAACAATATTTCAAGGTGAGGTAGGTTACTAACCTGTAGTGCAACGCTATTTTGGATTTCAATGCTTTTTTTAACCAGGAAAGGAACAAACTTCCCTTTTTCCTTCATGTTATAATCATTAACATGATGTGCATTTATAAACAGGCTAGCAGTCAAACGTCTTCACTGAAGCCTTTTCCCCTTGTAAACCTTGTAAACCGTGTACAAGCTCTCCTCCTTTTTTTGATGCAGTCGGTTGATCCTCGCAAACTCCTGATGTTTATTTGCCGTTGCTTTGTCATACAAACACCAGTGAAATTTTTCCCCTTACTAAGCAGCAGGTATGGAGAGGTTCGGCTCATCCTTGTGAGTCTCAAATTTGACAATGCGCTGGAGGAAAGTTGGCCATGTTTCTTTGGTGTCTTCTGGCTCCCAGCTTGGCTCCCAAGCAATGCGCACTAGTTCTTTGCTGTGAGAGTTTAATTCTCAATTGAGTTTTTCATCTTCATTGAGACGAGCACAGGCAGGGCAAGCCCAGTAGTTGTTGTTGTCCACATCTTGTCTCTGTTCATTGGTGACAAGGATAAGGCTTTCAGTCAAGACGTGCAACTGCTAGCCTGCTCATAAAAGGCAATTAATCCATGAAGGAAAAAAGGAAGTTTGTTGTTGTTCTGGTTTAAAAAAGCAGACACATCATGAGATCCTGTGAGAACGAAGGAGCATATTTCCTGTGGAGAGAGACAACCTGGGGATGTGTGTGATGAAAGAGGCTACATAGCTGTACCTGCCAACAATGCTCTTTAAGAGGATCCAAAGTGTGAGGGTTTTAGATGACCCCGTCCACACCTAACAAAACGGCATAGAGGGTTACTTGAGCTGAGGCCATTAAAAGGTTGCAACAGAGGTCATGGTGTTGCTGCTTGAAGGCATCAAGCTGATTCTTGGGCCTGGTGTCTACACAGTGTTTGACCTCCACAAGCCTACTTAGCTTTCCTTTTATTCCCAAATGCCCCTGTCGCCAACAAAGCCTATAACCCTTCCCCCAAACAAAACAACAAAAACACGTACGCAGCAAAAACTCCCCACATCAATTAAGGATGGGGGCCAGATTGGTGCAAAGACCGTATCACCACCCCACCCCTATCAAATACGAGACCGCATCAAACATGATTTGTTATCTTTTCTTCCCAGTCCAACTTTTGTGAGTTGGAAACCTGTAAACCTGTGAGTTGAGCATTTTTTGGCCAGGTCTGGTTACAGGCCTCAGTGTTTCCGCTCAGCTGCCCTTGTGGGCGGAAATTGCATCGTACAAGGTTTACAGGCTTTACAGATTAAGCCATCAGTCAAAAAGTGTGACTGCTAGGCTGCTCATGTTAAAGACTGTATTATAAAAATGTAAAGGAGTGTTTGTGTAGCCCATGCATGTAAGTGTACAGAAAAACCTTGCCAAAGAATACGTCGGAAAGTGCGGATTTTCTGATCCCAACCTGATTCAGGAAATAAGTGACCTGAATCAGTTCTTTTGGCTGAAGTGATTCAGCTCGTCAATCAGAACGGGTTTTGCCTGAATCAGGTCCTGATCAGGAGTATTTGGCAACGGCCCTCAGAGGTCTGGTTTTCAGAGGAGATCTGATTCAGGTCGAATTCAGCATGGTTTGCACCTGAATCAGGATGACCTGAGTCAGGTAGTTGCTCAGGTTGTCTGGATCTGAAGTGATCTGAATCAGTTCTTTGGACTGAACTGATTCAGCTTGTCAATCAGAATGGATCTAGCCTGAATCAGGTCCGGATCAGAAGTATTTGGCAATAACCCTCAGAGGTGTGCTTTTTTACAGGAAAACTGATCCAGGTCGATTTCAGCATGTTTTGCACCTGAATCAGGCCTGACCTGATGACCTGGTCAAGTAGTTGCTCAGGCTGTCTGGACCTGAATCAAAAATCCCTAGCATGCAAGCCCATCCAAGAGCTTTTTGCAATTTTGATGAGGTGATGCACATGGCACGTAAGTTCACCTGTTCCGCAAGTTGATGATGGCATCCTGATGCCATTTTTAAATCCATTTACACGGTAAAGCCCCTTAAAGCACATTGTCAATGCTCTACAGACACAAAGAGAGCTCCTAATAACATGTGGAATTTAATGCAGTTTAAGCAGATTAGAAATAATAACAGAAGTGGCACCTCAGGCTAATTTAAAAGATTGCCTCACCAGCCTGCAATAACATGTAAAGTTGCCTAAAGTTCTTAACCCAATGCAAACGCGAATGTACAGATGCAGGGTGAACAAATGAGTTTTAAAAATCCCCAAAGACACTTGTGCCGTATTTACTTAGCTTGGATTTTTTTCATCGGGTGATCCCGACCCCTGATCCCTGATCTGCCCCCCCCCTGATTAGGGAGGGTGATCCCGCCAGTGAGACTGGGGCCTAATGGGGATGTGGAGGGTTATTGGGAGGCTCCATAACCTGGCTGCAAGAAGTATTCTTGTTTTCAATAGCACGCCTAGTGGTAACAAGCCTGATGGTATACATGACAGAATGGGTGTGAAGTTACTGGAAAGGTTTCCCTGATTCAGGTGCAAACACATCCAAATCAGGTCTGCATCAGAACTGATTCAGACCTCCAGGAAATCTGTGCAACTTGGCTGAGACAAGGCAGTTCTGAATCTGGTATGTCTCAAACTGATTCAGGTCTGAATCAGGTACAGATCAGATCTCACTTCTGATTCAGGTGCACATCAGAATCAGCTGGCCTGAATCAGGTCCTGATCAGACCAAATCACACTTTCCGACGGACCTAGCATTAGGTAACCTAGGAAGGCAAGGGTTTAGCAGAGAAGACAGGAACAATACATGGAAACAAAAATTAGACACAGAACTCCGCAACAAGGTCACCTTTGTTGTCAACCCCACAAACCCGCAAGCAGACGTTATGGGGACTGGACGTTGCGAGTTTTGGATTCTAAGCATTGACCTCGTTAGACCAAAGCCCAGTAACACAACAGATCCCCACCCCAGAGCAGAGGCCACTAACTCCCCTTCCACCACTTCCATACCACCCCTGGTGCTACCGGAGGCATATACAGCACAGATGGCAAATGTCAACTTGAAGGGATGCTCACCCCAGAGCGCATAAAAATCCTCCACAACACATTTGACAGAGCCAAGCAGAATGGGATACATGACAAGATCCAGTCTCCTAAAAGTTTTGCCTCTGAACTCCTGGGCCTCTTCTCGCGCTCTATCTTGAACAGCAGCAAACACCAAAGTAAAAAAATCAAAGACTCCTACATGCACATCCTACCTGACCATGTCCACTTAGCTCTCCAGAATTGGGCATGAGTGACCCAGGAAAAAATGGCCTGACCCTTAGAACATAACCCCAACTACATCCACTACTGGAGCGGACACCCTCGAGACAGGATTTTTGGAGCCACCCACAATGCTTTGTCGTCCAAATTCTCAGGCTTCTCGTCATGCCATCCTATCTATGACGACCATGTAATGCACCTCACCCTGAAACATGCCATTTGCTCTGCAATACTACAATCTGATGCAACAGCAACTGTCATGTTCCTACCAAGCTGGTGAGGTCCAATGAGCACCAATCCATACTCCAAACTTCTTAATGCCTACCCTCACCGTGGTAGGGTGAGGTGACCTTTGTTGCACATTGGGAACCATACCATCAGCAGCTCTCAACTATGCTATTCCCCACTTCTGTTTCAGCAAGGAATTCATGCTTCCCCGCCACTCCTGGAGCCTACAAATTATCGCTGTCTGGAAAACTGCAGCAAGAATCCGCCTAATTGAGAACAACCCAACTTGGCTCACTGATTTAGCACGACAAATTCCTAAAGCACGCTGGTGGAAAACAACCATCAGCAATGACCCAGTTCTCAACCCCAGACACCCAGGTATTGAGACTGGTTTCAAAAAGTTTTAAAAGCTACCTTCTGACCAACAACAAACCCCTAAGAACATTGTCCAAAGCCAACAACCCATCTTGCCGCCTACCGCATCTAGCCCAAACCTGGTCCGAAAAGTCCAGAATTGGAAAGAGTGGGCATTCACAGATGGTAGCTGCCAATTACACCTCGGAAGACAAGTAATAGGAGCAGGAGTCTACCAACCTGACAATGATAGTCCCAATTATGTCCAACCAAACGGAGCAGGAATCACAAATATGATTGTAAGGGCTGAACTAGCAACAATAGCAACTGCAATCCTCCAGGGCCACTCTCACATTGCTACTGATAGCCTTTCTTCACTGTTCCAAATCAGAAAGCAAATACTGTATCTGGGGCTTCATCGCCAGCATGCCCAAGGCCATATCCTTAAAATAATTATACAGTTGTGTGCAATTCACCTACCCCTATCTATCTCTACAAGGTTAAATCTCACGCTGAAATCGCGGGCAACGAACGCGCAGATGCCATTGCCAAACACCAGGCTATTCAGAATGATGACACCCCTGCAGATACAACCTTCCCCTGCGTCAACCTTGAAGGCAATCCTTTCCATGACACCACCTGGCTTGCCTTTGAGGAAGCTGCCCGCTCCCACGCAAGCACATCAGAACGCTCCGACTCGCCTGCCCCAAAGTTTAAACATCTTTCCAACCTTCATGATGCTCTGAGGACGCACATGCACTCAAAACACAGACTTGAAAATGCTAACACAGAGACAGGATACTACTCTTATTACCAAAGCCTACTTCCTACAGTCCACAAAAAGGTTAGTAATGCCTTCTGGACCATGCCAAAACTTCTTTTAAAATGAAACAAAACGTTTTCAACTACCGCACAGGTACCCTCTTCAATCAAAAGCATGCAGTGCGCTTTAAAATGTCCACCTTACATGGAAATGGCTTCAGGATCTAGCCAAAGCCATCCCTGAGGCCAAATTGAATATCAGTAACGTTAGTAACTACCCCATCCAAAATACAAGACATAGAGTGATGCTCAAGATAAGGAAATGTGAAAAACTCCCCTTAGACATGAAACAGATTTCCAAGGGCCCCCAGAGATATGCCTCAGACATTACCGTCGAAGCTCCTTGTCAGTCCCATCCCAACCTCCAGCTTAAAATCGCAGATTGGAGGTCTTGGGCCTACACAGACGGCAGTTGCCAGGTCCAGAACGGCAAGACAGTTATAGGGGCAGGTGTGTACCATCCTACGAGTGGCTCACAAAATCTAGTTGAACCTAATGGCGCTGGTATTGCCAATACCATAGGAAGAGCTGAGCTGGCTGCCATTGCTGCTGCGCTCACTCATGATTACACACATATTGCCACAGATAGCCTCAGCTCACTTCACCAACTCAGAAAGCAAATCCTGTACCCCGAGAAGCAGAGACATCACGTGCAAGGAGATGTTCTGAAGAAAGTTTCAAACCTTGCCTGAGCCTCCCAAGATCACATCTTTTTCTACAAGGTCAAGTCTCATGCTGGAATAGCTGGGAATGAATGCGCAGATCAGGTTGCTAAATACCAGGCCTCCCTCAAAGATGGTAACATGACTGATACTGGAATCCCTAGCGCTGGCCCAGGAGGAAATCCCTTCCACAATACAACTTGGCTGGCTTGGGAAGAGACAGATTCTAGGCCACCTCAATCCCATCCTTCCTCTCCTCGTCTGAGGTACCTCCCAGACCTTAAAAATGCTCTGAAATCCCATATGCATGTTAAGCACAAGCTGGGCTATGCTGATCGGAATACAGGCTACTACACCTACTACCAGAGCTTGCTGCCTCATGTAAACAAAAGCATGAGTACTGCCTTTTGGAATATGCCCAGTCTCTCAACTCGAATGAAACATACTGTCTTCCAATACCGCACAGGCACCCTATACAATCAGAAACATGCTGTCCGATATAAAAGATCCACTAGCCTTACATGCCCCCTACCTGATTGCCACCACATGGATAGCGCTCTCCACATCTTATCTGGCTGCCAATGCCCCGTCATGCGTAACATGGTAACTGAGCGTCACAATATTGCTTGCAGGATGATTTTAAAACTGGTTAGTGAAGGCTCTTATGGAACCAATCTCGTGCAGTTGGATGCAGGCAATACAAACCGTTTGGCCCAGCACGACCTGCAAGTCCCTGAGCAAATTTCTAAACGTACTGTGCCTTCCTACCTCTTTAAACCCATGATTCCTATTCAAACCAGATGCAACTCCAGTCGCCCTGATGCTATCTTGGTCACTCCTCACCCCACTAACCCAAACAGGCCACCCACCTTACCCTCACACAGACTACTGCGCAGTATGGGGAGTAGCACAGCTTCAGCCCGCCATATCCACTTGATAGAAATTAAATACTGTGAAGATACGAGGCCTAGTGCCCAGCTAGAAGCCTCACAGCAACAACACAGCAAACTGTGCAAACAAGTCCAAGGTGCAGAGATTACTATCCACCCTATCCTCCTGGGTGTGGGTGGGACCATTTACAATGCCCATACCCTTGATCAATCCAAAAATTAGGGATTGACTCACAGAGATCTGAAACACTTGCAAGAAAACTCCATGCCCATTCTGTACGGTTTGCGCACAAACTTACCTCTACCAGACGTGCCATGGAAAATAAAAAACACTCATCACAACGCTGGAGCCCTGGAGCAGCGTGCTGCCAGAAACCCACCTGACCCACATTAATTTCCCTCTAATCTTCCGGTGAGGGAGACTCACAGCTCTTTGAGCCAATGTGTCTCTCTTCCCTTAATTGATGTAGGGAGAGTTTGATCTGCCTACGTAGCCTTTTCTTTTCTTTTCCACCAACCTACAATGTCCCCTCTTTGGGGAGCCAGACAGTGTCTTTCACATTCTTTCAGGATGTAAACACTCTACCATATCAAATATGGTAACCGAGCGTCACAATATTGCCAGCAGAATCCTCCTTAAAGGTGTCAGCAAAAGCCCTCTTGGGGCAGGCCTTGCCTCCATGGACATTGGCAGCGCAGGTCGTCTTGCTTTACAGAACCTGCAGATCCCTGAACACTCAACGAATAGAACCCTTCCAAAATACATTTTCCCTCATCGTTTCCCTGACAAACAAAGGCTCACCTCTGTCCGTCCTGACGCAATTTTAGTTGTCCCAATGAAAAGAGTGCCAACTTGAAGGACGAATTCCCGGTATCCATTGAGAAGTAGAGGGGGGCGCGGGGGGAACAGGGAGCACTCAGCTCAAGTCACCCTCTATACCATTCTGTTAGGTGTGGGTGGAGTCAAAGAATGAAAGAAAAGCTATGCAGGCGGTATACACCCCGAGCGTTGATCAAGGAAAGGGGTCATTCTGGGTGCGAACACTTTAACGACCACCTCACCGCCATGAGGGCTCAATCCCGGGACCACCTCCGTCTCCGGAGGCTCCCAGGGAGGCACCGTCTGCTGAACCATGCAGAATCCTCAATCCCCTGTATTTTAGGGACCCCTGGTCGAGGTGTCATCTACACCCATCACACTTTGGAGCCTCTTAAAGAGCTTGGTCTTGACACTCATACAGCCACCAGGCTTGCTTTGAAGCTTCATGCCCACTCTGTCCATTACGCTTATAAACTTTCTAGCACCAGACGCACTCTTGAGAAGACTCCTCTCAACTCTCGTCACCAAGATCAGGCACAGGCTACTGCTAGTAACCTTCCTGATCCCCATTGATTTTTGTTTTCAAAACAAAACAAGTTGTTTCTCTTGGTGAAGGGGATACAAGGTGCCTCTGCCCTAGGTATCCTCTTTTCCTTAAGAAAAGAAAAGGAAAACTACGTAGGCAGAGGAAACTCTCCTTACATCAATTAAGGAAAAGGAGACACATTGGCTCAGAAGAGCTGTGAGTCCCCTCCACCACAAAGCTTTTCCTTAATTGATGTGGGGAGTGTTTTCACTGCCTGCATAGTTTTCTTTTCTTTTCCTCGTAAACCTTGCAGGCAGGTACAGCTACTAGGGTTACATAGTATGTAACCCTATCCTGTCCTATCCTATCCTATCCTTAAAGAGCATGGTTTTGATACTCCTACAGGTGCCAAGCTTGCTCTGAAGCTTTATGTTCACTCTGTCCAGTAAGCTTGTAAACTTGCTAACGCCAAATGCGCTCTTGAAAAGACACCTCTGAACTTTTAACACCAAGATCATGCATGGGCTACTGCTAGTAACCCTCCTGATCCCTATTGACTTTTTGTTTTGTTTCTCTTGGTGAAGG
The DNA here is from genome assembly GCA_914767535.2 of Dunaliella primolecta. Lineage (NCBI taxonomy): Eukaryota > Viridiplantae > Chlorophyta > Chlorophyceae > Chlamydomonadales > Dunaliellaceae > Dunaliella > Dunaliella primolecta. Next base: position 6,977,624 of record OU611764.1, read on the forward strand.
GGATACACGATGCCTCGGCCTTAGGTATCCTCTTTTCCTTAATTGATGTGGAGTGTCTTTTCATTGCCTGTGTAGTTTTCTTTTCTTTTACAACACCAAGCAGGCCATCCAATTAGCAATCCAAGCGATCGGGAATTCCAGTGGGTGGGGCTACTGGACGGAGTGCTTATACTGTAGGAAGAGGCGCACGCCTGGACAGATGGCCAACAACCCGTCAGGTCCACATTTGTTTGGTAGGTCCTAGCTTCCTTCTTATTGGCAGGACACACGATTACTGCCAGCGCCAACGGTTGGGTTCTTCCTTACCGAATACACTGTACACAAATACCCTGGCAGGTTGGCGTTCAGCGCAGACTTTGGCTATTTTAATAACTTGATGGAGGGGTTACACGGTGCCTTGGCCCTCTTTTTGAATAAATGATTTGGGAGTGTTTTCACTGCCAACACATTTTCTTATATTTTTATTTACTTTGTCCTTCACCCAATCCAAGACACAAAAAAAAAGTAAATTATATTACACACCAATTTGGCGAGACCCTTGCTAGCTTACAAGTTAAGGAACTTTTCCTCAACGCTCGCAGCCTTTTCTGGCTGAAATAGCCTTTCTTTTCTTTTTTGCCAAGCATACCACATCCCAGCGCCTCAGCAGTATACGTCAAGCGAGTTAAAATTGGTCAGTACTGCTCAATAAGTGGGAATGGTGGTCTGTGCAATAGTTATAAGAGACAAACAGGTCCCGTGTGCATTGAGCATTTCTATACTTGCATCACATTTTGGACAAAAAGAGCAGGCTGCTTTCTGCTGTGTCCATTAACACACCGATTCCTCTCAGACCTAAATCACACGTGCGCGCCTTCCAGGCTACTCATAGTCCTCATCAGGCAACAATTGTTCGTGAGTTATGATCCTGTTAAGCTTTGATCTGGACAGAACACTGCCAGGCTGGAGCCCCTTCCCCACAAACCAGTCATTGCCCCAGCCAGCAAGAGGTGCAAGAAGTGCAAAGAACAGACCTACAGCAGCATGATGCAGCAGAGGAGAGGCCCATGGTGAGTTTTCATAAGTAATCAATGAAAGAGGGAGCATTGAGTGCCAAAACAGCAACAGACAGTTGTATGCTCACAAGCAGTATGCTCTGGTGAACAAGTCTCACAGCATTTATAATAAGGAATCCTCCTTCACCTTCATCATTGTCGGGTCTGTTTTTGCTGCCTGCTAACTTTCAATTCTCTGTCTATGCCCTGAGCAGTCTTTCAGGTCAATGTCAGCATCATGGAAGCTAAGGTCTGTCTTAAAATGTCTGTGTGCTGTCCGCATGCCTGGTCTCAGGCCCTGATGATCAAGTGTTTTCTGTAGTCCAAAAGAGAGGTTGATTAGCGCATGTCGCGTTGCAGGCAATGGGCATGAGACACATGCATGACTGGAAGCCAACCTGCTGCAAAATGGATACACACCTCCCAGGAGTAGCACACTGAAGAAGACGACCAGCATGATCAAGCATGGTCCTGCGTACTTGTCCCCCAGGACCGGAAGTGGGTCGATGTGGAGCTCCTCAGGGAGCTGCATGCAAGTTGCAAGTCCAGAGTGGTGTTCAGGGTGCAAGAATGGAGCTGCATGAACCAAGAAGAGAGTGGCAATCAGGGTGCGAGACTAAAGCTACATGCAGGGCGCAAGAATAGAGTGGCGTTTAAAGTGCGAGGATAGAGCTGCATGTAGATGCAAGAACAGAGTGACGTTAAGAGGAGCATGTAGGGTGCAGAACAGAGCAGACAGTGGTTTGCATGCTTCAAGCAGCGAGCATTGCGCCAGGATCGACCAGTGGGTCGATGTGGAGCTTCTGACTGAGCTTCGTGTATGGTGCAAGGATCATAAAAGAGACTAGGGATAGGTGGTGGAGTTTTCACTGAGAGGAGAGAAGGGCCGAGCGCAGAAGCTCAATGAAAGTAGGTGGGGTTTGAGGGCTGCTCAAGTCCAGGTAAGAAAAAGCCAGGCAGACACAAACCAAAGCAAATGCTGCACAAGGCAATGCACTTTGCAGTTGGAAATGGTGAGAAAAAGCCAGGCAGACACAAACCAAAGCAAATGCTGCAAGGCAATGCATTTTGCTGTTGGAAATGAGCAAGAGAGTCTACACAAGGCAGATGAAAGGAAAGCAGGAGTTGCGCGGGATTTGAAAGAGTTTTATAGGACCTTTGTGGGCACACCAATCTGGAAGCGCTCGATGCTTCTATCCAATACTTACTGCCTGACCTTCTGTGCCAACTGCACTGCATCTCATAACTTACTCATCCTCACCATTTACACATATGACTGGTCAGGACAAACATATCTTGCAGGCATAACGTTAGCTACTTGGTGCCCTCTCCTTCTATATTCTTTTCAGCATCAGGCCCTGGAGTTATCATGTTGCAGCGCTGTCACTCAAGCTCTCAGTTATACCCTTCACAGTTTTCAAGAAGCCAAGCTCTTTCTCCTTTCAAAGAGGGATCGATCTAGTTTCGCAATTGGTTTTTGCTTAATCCATGACCCTCTGAATTGCCACAAGCTTCACAATAACAGCAGTTCAAATCATAGCTGTACGCTCAAGTTGCGAGCGGAAGACCTGGGTTGCTATTCCCATCCATGCTTCCAGCTGTGCCCTTTTTTGCATGAACTCCTCCTTTTCATGAACAGGTTAGCAGTCTGCGGTTTTGGCCAAGGGTCTTTGCTTTTGTAGTCTTGTAACCTTGTTTCCATCCCTGCATCGAACATCCTGGGCCATGAATGCAGAGAGAGATTTGTATGCAGGCAGCCTGTGTACATCAAGCTGCACACGATCATAAGGTGCAGTGGGCATGGTCAAATTGCGATTAAGCCATGATCACTGCCAGCAGAAGCGTACCTTCCCCACTTGCGTGTACTTCTCTCGGCACATCCTCAAGACCTCCTCTACCTTTACAAGCTGCGCATCGTTGCAATCATGCAGCTTGCTCTTGCCGATCTCAGACTGCAAAGAGCACAGCCAGATGACAAGAATGAGAGATGAAAGCAGATGCAGCCGCAAAGCTTGCTCTTGCCGCTCTCACATTGCAAGGCACAGTCAACAGGAAAACCTAGATTCAGAATGCTGGAGGCGGATGTAGTCGCGGATCTCACCTGTCCTAATCTCTAACTGCAACTTGCAGCGCAAGCATATACCAAATCAACAGGTCAGGGCTTACACAGTCAAAAGCATCACATGCGGCATGCAGCGTGCTGTTACCAATTGAGGCTGCAAGTAGCGCTGCTAGAAATGACAACAAACGGGCTTACACAATCAAAAGCGTCACATGCAGCATGCTGTTGCCAATTGAGGCTGCAAGTAGCGCTACTAGAAAGAACAACAACAGGGCTTACACAGCCAAAAGCGTCACAGGCGGCATGCAGCATGCTGTTGCTAATTGAGGCTGCAAGAAGTGCTGTTAGAAAGAACAAACCAAACAAGTTGAGCAACACTGTAAGGGGCTCATGTTCTGGGGCGACAGGGAACCAAGACCCTGCTGCGGGGGAAAAAGAGGGATAGGCATCAGCAATTGCTGGTTGCTCCATGCAGCACAATACTTAAGGCCTTAGTGAGCGGTTTTTGCCAATCCATGAAGGAAGACGCACGCAACCAATCGTTAAATGGCAAGAAAAAACGCTGCCAGCACATCTTCATGGACGCTTCTCCTGTCCTTTCCCTGCACACTACGCAACATTCATTGACAGGACGCAACGTCCAATGCCGACAGGCAGCACCCATAGGCAGGACATTTCCAACGTCTTCTTCTTCAGTGCAGCACAAAGGCAGCGTCAGTGCTCTCCTTCAGCAAGGACCAGAAAGCAGGACCACACACTTCTCAGCACGACCTGCCGCAGCGTGATGCGCAGTGGTGGTGCTTCATCTCCTGAGCCCTGCTGCTGCTGCTGCTGCTGCTGCTGCTGCTGTCCCTGTTGCGTGCCACCTTGGGACTGCCCCCTCCTTGCTCTGGACCGCAGGCCCTCCTGCACTCCATCCGCTCGCTCTGCGCCTCCTCCACTTTGCTCGATACCACTGCCCTGTTGCTCCGAGCTAGAGACGTTGGGAAGCACAGCAAAAAGTGGGACAAGGGAATTATCTTCACCGTAGAAGAACAGAAGGGTATGAGCATAGGCACATTCACACACACGCGCGCGCGCACACACATACACGCACTCGCACACGCGCACACACACACACATATACACACACATACACTGAATGCGTATCCAGCAGCTTCTCTCTCTTTTGGAGCTATGCAGACGAGGCTAGCCCATCAACATCCTATTCATCGCTAGGAAAACAGGTATGGCTGGACAACAGGTCTGCAGGTGTTAAACCTGCCTTCTCACATGTCCTATGGCTCTTCAATTGTCCGGAAACATGCACGTTCAGGCCCAAATGTTTCCACTCCACACCTTCACACTTTATTCATAACAAAACATTTTGAGCCTGGGCTGAAACACTGCACAAAGAGGGCCAGAGAAGGAATTTATGGTAGACAAGTGTGAGGACACACCTAGCTGGCGGGTTGTTGCTTGGCGGAGGGCCCAGTGCAATGGCCCGTGAGATTTCTCGACCAGCGCACTCATTCAAAGGGCCCCCTGCACAAACAACCGAGATGGTGCACACATTCATGCCATTTGCCTTAAATACATATGGGTTGGTCTCAAATGTGTACGGCAGTCTGTGTAATCAAAATGCTTGCAGAAGAGCACCATCCCTGCCCGCCTTGACTGACTGCTGCACCACTGGAGTTGTACTCCGAGGGATCCAGTGGAGTGAACTCAACTGTGGTCAATCTGAACAGGCTCTGTGCAAAGCTAACCAGGGGATGCCTGTGCTGATCAGTTTTCTGTTCAAAATGCACAAAGAAGGAATGCAGTCCTCAAAAAAAAGCAAGGGTCCTGAGACAGCCCTAGCCTAGGGCCTAGGCACGTGCTGTTCATCTGCCCAGCACCTATGCACACGCACCTCTGCCAAACACCTCCCTGTCACGGCTAACATCAAACACGAAGCCTCTTACCTGTGGTGCAAAGAGGATGAGTATAAGGGGTTGAAGGTCAAGGGAGAGAAAAATTGTGCTTGCATTGCGCAGGATGGGCAAGCCTTGCAGGCAAGCAAACCCATCCCCTGCACTACAGGCAGACCACTGTGAAGGCACACGGAGACTCAAAGCTGATTGCATACTGTCAGGTTAAATAGAGCAGTTGCCCCTTCGTGTGGACCCTTCGTGGGGAGGCCAGGGACGCACGGGACACTAATTCATACTGCGACACGACTGAATCCGCAATTAAGCAGGCTAAAGATGAAATTATCTTCTCACCGCGATATAGATTGGCAGCTTCGGGTCACCGTCGTGGAGCGCAAAAATGTTTCTTGGGAGCAAAGCATTGTTCAAGGCAAGCGGATCTTCCGTGGAGGGGTACATTTTCAATATTGATTCAATTGAAGTCTCTAAATGTTGTCGTCTACTGTTTGATTTCCAGATGCAGCCCACTTGCCTCCTCAAAATTCAATTGATATGATTAAGTTATAATAAATTTGTTAAAAATAATTAGACAAAAAAGTCAACAAATGTCCGAGTTCCTCATGTAACTGTAAATTTGAACATGCAGTCCTCAGCAGTGCTTGAAAATGGCTTCAGACGAAGGTATGGCTGCACACCTGCCTCACAATTTGCATGCATGCATGCATGTGTGCAGCACAGCACACACACACACACACACACACACACACACACACACACACACACACACACACACACACACACACACACACACACACACACACACACACACACACACACACACGCACGCACGCACGCACGCACACTCGCACGCACGCTCGCACGCACGCACGCACGCACGCACGCTCACACACACACATGCACACACACATGCACACACACACACACACATGCACACACACACATGCACGCACGCACACACACACACACGCGCGCACGCATGCACGCACGCACACACGCAAGCACGCCCGCAAGCATGCATGCCCGCGCACACACACACACGCACACACACGCCCACACACACACACACACACACACACACACACACACACACACACACACACACACACCTCACCCAATTATATTCTCAAACGCATGGGGGCATACATTTGCTCGCAGAGCTTGTCGAGGAGGAGCTTTGCGCTTTGGAGGCAATTTTTGGAGATGACTGCCATGTCAATCGAGAGGAGCGAATAGTCAAGGTGAAGGAGGAACCTATTTCCAGCACATTTCATGCATCCTCTTGCTTATTTGCCTGTGCATGCAAACACACACTTTCCCTGACTCAGACATATCAGGAGAAGTTAGGCCATGCTCCTCTTTGTCGTCATGCTCATTTTTTCCTATGGCTTTTCATCCTCCATACACGTCACCTAACACCTCCATCCCCAATGGTTACCAATTTGCAGGTCTACATTCCAGATAGGAACCATGTCCCCTCAGCTATCCTGCACGTGCACCTGCCGCCTTCCTACCCTTCTTCATGCCCGCCAGTTGCAGATTTGGTGAGGAAATTTTGTTTGTTGCACATTGTGTTTGTGTTACTTTACATTGACACCATGATCAAGTACAGCCCAATATATAAGGAAGATACCTTCCTTCTGGATCAGGCTTTGTGCGCAGGAGCTAATGACGCTTGTCTCGTACCATGTCTCTTTTGAGTGATTGCCCTAGAACTTGTGTATGGTGGTGATCTTCATGCCTCATGTAGAGAAAATCTAGGACCTGACCGTTTGAACAAATATAAACACAGAGGTCCCAATGTGATGACGTTGCAAGATGAGGATTGCTGTTTCATCATCGTGGCAGCATGGCCCCAGGTTGTGAATGTGATGAGCAAAGCCATCCATGTATCCCCCAGCTGCTCAGCATGCCACACGAGTCTGAAAAGGGCAAGTAGGCAGCATGATGGTGTCCCTCCACCTGAAATAATACACTTCTCCTGCACTCATCATTGATGACTTATTAAGACAAGAGAGGTAAAGGACGAATGCAGATGACTGTACTCAGGCCCAGTGCTTGTGCCTGTTCAGTGTGCCGATGGAATAGGTTAAGAACATTACAACATTGTTTTCTCAGTGTTTAATCCTTTGAGAATCTGTGATATTGACGTCATGATGTTGCAGTTAAGCGCAGGAAGATCTCTAATTTCATTTGCCTTCTGGCTTTCTAGCACAAGGTGTGAGCCTTTGCTTTCCTTTGAAACTGTTCGGTAATGCTTACAAGATGTTGTTTTTTGGATTCTACCAAAGATCACCGATCAGCCTGAAAAACTCAGGTTCCTGGACATTGCTGGAGGAAGGAAGGGGGAAAAGCCATCTGAGGCTGACGGGCGCCTCATCTGGTGGACTTGTGTTCCTTGCCCAGCCTTGCCAGGAGAAGCCTGGTCGCTCAGTGATTCATGGCAGCTGTGCTTCTTCAACCTCCTGATTGCTCAGTGATTCATGGCAGCTGTGCTTAATTGAATTTCCTGGTCGCTCAGTGATTCATGGCAGCTGTACTTCATTGAATTTCCTGATCGCTCAGTGATTCATGGCAGCTGTACTTCATTCAATCTCCTCCCCTGACGCTGTCAAATGCCCTTGTAGGTTGTAGGGCCCCACTGCCCGCCAGACCTTGTCAATTCGGCTTTGGAGGGCTTGAGCTCTAAATTTGTCCCTGGTAAGAGTTTTCACCTTGCCTGCTCAATTAGCATAGTATTTCCAATTTGTCAAGGCTCTATTGCTAGAACTTTCTATACAAGAGAGGACGAGCATTACCTTGCCACGCATTTGAAGCGCTCATGTCCTCATTGTGACGAGCAAGACATTTTTCAATTCTGTCCCCAAACCAGGACCTTTTCGCATCCATGGGATGTGACTGCACTTGGAATTTTAAATTTTTGCATGCAGATGGTTTGGTATGCACTTGTTTGCATGACTGTGTGTGTGTTCCAAGCGACCAAAGATCACTCAATTGGTTTTATGTGAAAAGCAGCTAGGCTGTCAGGTACTTTCAACTAGGTCGTAGAGCAGCGAAGCCAAGCAGGACAGCCTACCAAAAGCCACACTATAGCACAGAATCATACTGTATGACTCATATAAGCTCAGGAAGCACACATGACTTCGCAGTCTGTTCTGAGTACTGTGCCTCTGCCGACTCAGGCTGAATATGTGTGCCTTACTACTGGCCCAAGTAATAGCGAATGTTATGGTGCTTGCTGTGTGGCAAGCTTACGAAGAGCAATACGCTGCGCTCTTGTGTCCAGGATTGGCGTGCTGTCTCCTGCAGGTGAGGTGGTGCTGTATGACTGGGTAGAGTGGCTGAAGGAAGAGCACAGCCACCTGTACCAATTGCCACAGCAGCAGCAGCAGCAGCAAGGGGACCAGGTGCAGGACGGCCAAGAGGATGGGGAGCAGGTGAGCATAGAGGATTGAAGTCGTTGCACTTCTAGGACCGCTGAGAACTTCTCTCTATGCTGCATAGAAATGCAAGGGAGTGGAGAGGGCAGGCATGAGAAGGGTGTGTGTGTGTCTGGAATGAGGATAGGAAAGTGATGCCTGGGGTAAGGGTACTGATGTGAATAGGACAGTGATGTTTGGAATGTGAGTATGACAGTTGTGTCTGTGATGTGGAAAGGACAGTGATGTTTGGAATGAGCATAGGGCAGGCATGAGAAGGCGGGGCGGTGTCTGGATAGAGGCTTCAACGTGTGCTTGCCTCCTAACTCAACAGACAACAACTATAGCGCTTCAGGCACTGTGGCTTGGGGGTGTTTTTCTCCTTGAGTTTCAGAAGACAAACAAAGAGAGTGCTGTAATTGAGTTTTGGGCTGCAAGCTGAAGCATGGAATTGTAAATTCATCTGTCAAGCAACTCTTGAGGACAGGACAGTGCGTAAACGTCTCTGTGTTGGTACCTTGGAGGTACAGTTTCTGAGAAAGATCGCAAAGAAGAAGTAGGGAAATGAAATTAAACAGAAATGTATGGCGGCTCTTGCTGTGTGCTTCATTGCACTGCGAATGCTTGCAACAAACAGAGCTGCTTGGCAGTGGATGACATTTTTTGTGCTTGATAAAAGGAGGTCTGCTGCAGATTCCCAGCCAAGGATCTGTATGTATTGCCCATTGCTTGTGTCGCAGGGTGAGAATGGCAGTGGCGAGGATGACCTGGGTGATGAAGAGGGTGAGGAGGGCCAGAAAAGGGAGGTCAGCTCCCACACGCTGCACCAGGTGTGCTGCCGATCAAGTGGCAAGACATCAAAATTATCTCCTTGTGATTGCTAGGCATTTGGGGCTCAGCTTCTTGCTGCACTCGTTGAACAGAAAGCTTGAGGGGTAGAGATGTATGAGCAAGGCTGGCAGATGCAAAAGTAGCAGGAGAAGCCCCTGTCAGGAACTCTACCCTACATAACTGTGTTTTGCCCTCTGCAACCTGTAATCTCTAATTGTAGCTATTCCCTCTGCTGTTTGCCATCCATGGCTACTTATGCTTTCAGAGACCTTTAATTCTGCTCTTGATAGCCACATAAACCCATGCAACCCTGCATTGGCCATGCTGCATGATTGGAAACTCATAAGTTTCCATGCTCATGTTGCCCCGGCCAGCAAGCAAATTTCAACAGTCTTTGAGCACTGCAGTGCGCTGGACATGTGCATGATTGCTGTTCTGCCTCGCCTGGGCTGATCTAGAACGCGTGTTTCGTTTCATTCAAGTCAGCTGAAAGCTCGTGAAGGGAGCAGAGATTCGCAGTAGGTTGTCCCTTGCCTGTGGGCATGGCCGGCATGCGAGCGCATCTCGTGTCCTTTGACTTAAAAGTCAGCGGAGAGCTCACCCAGTGAGCGGAAGTGCACACCCAAAAGTGCGGAAGTGCACACCCAAAGTGCGGAAGTGCATACCCAAAGTGCGGAAGTGCACACCCAAAAGTGCGGAAGTGCACACCCAAAGTGCGGAAGTGCATACCCAAAGTGCGGAAGTGCACACCCAAAAGTGCGGAAGTGCACACCCAAAGTGCGGAAGTGCATACCCAAAGTGCGGAAGTGCACACCCAAAAGTGCGGACGTGCACACCCAAAGTGCGGAAGTGCATACCCAAAGTGCGGAAGTGCACACCCAAAAGTGCGGAAGTGCACACCCAAAGTGCGGAAGTGCATACCCAAAGTGCGGAAGTGCACACCCAAAAGTGCGGAAGTGCACACCCAAAGTGCGGAAGTGCATACCCAAAGTGCGGAAGTGCACACCCAAAAGTGCGGAAGTGCACACCCAAAGTGCGGAAGTGCATACCCAAAGTGCGGAAATGCACACCCAAAAGTGCGGAAGTGCACACCCAAAGTGCGGAAGTGCATACCCAAAGTGCGGAAGTGCACACCCAAAAGTGCGGAAGTGCACACCCAAAGTGCGGAAGTGCATACCCAAAGTGCGGAAGTGCACACCCAAAAGTGCGGAAGTGCACACCCAAAGTGCGGAAGTGCATACCCAAAGTGCGGAAGTGCACACCCAAAAGTGCGGAAGTGCACACCCAAAGTGCGGAAGTGCATACCCAAAGTGCGGAAGTGCACACCCAAAAGTGCGGAAGTGCACACCCAAAGTGCGGAAGTGCACACCCAAAGTGCGGAAGTGCACACCCAAAAGTGCGGAAGTGGCTGTCTGGAAGTGGTCGGGATGCGTAGGATATCTTGTTTCAGTCAAGCCAGCTGAAAGCTCACCAAAAGTGAGCGAAGGTGCACAATAGCTCTGCCTTTCCTAGAACTCCTCGATGAATTAGCAAATAATATCCTCTTCTCGCTTCACCAAGGAGGTAAACTCTGGGAGGTGCAAGGGACGAGCTGCTTGCATGCAGCTTCTCTGTGCCTGGGAATGCCACAGCGCAAAAAGGCAAATCCAGTGGGTGTTTGTTTAAGCAGATGAAGTCCCTGCCAAAAACAATGGAAGAACTGCAGCAGTGCAGGACGCATCGGTGAGATTTGGAAGCAAATGTGTGTTCCTGCCAAAAATGCATGGAAGAAATGCTGCAGTGCAGGACGCATCAATGAGGTTTGTGAACAAATGTGTTTCTGCCAAACATGCACGAAGAATTGCCGCAGTGCAGGGTGCATCAATGAGGTTTGGGAGCAGATGATGCCCTGCCCGGGAGACATGGCAGAAACGCCGCAGTCCAGAAACTCTCGGATGCCTAAGCTGGTGTTGTTCCTGCGAGAGATGCACAAATGTGACCTTATTTGCTGCTTTACCAGATGCCATAGCGCAAGGACATACCATTTCCTTATGAGCACATGAGTTCCCTTTGCCAGGGATGCATTGCATGGAGAGTGAGCTCCCTCTGCCAGGGATGCGTTGCATGGAGCAAACGAGTTCCCTCTGCCAGGGATGCATTGCATGGAGCAAACGAGTTCCCTCTGCAAGGGATGCATTGCATGGAGCAAACGATTTCCCTCTGCCAGGGATGCATTGCATGGAGACTGAGCTCCTCTGCCAGGGATGCATTGCTTGGAGTGAGCTCCCTCTGCCAGGGATGCATTGCATGGAGTGACAGTGCTTGCTGCTTTCAGGCTGCTGCCTCACAACTACTTTCTGTATTGAGTATGCTTGCTCGCATTACTGGCAATGGATGTGCCTGAAGTGGTGCGCTGCGCAAAAGTTTGCACAGGGCGCTGAGCGATGCATGTGAGTCTGCACTCAGGTACACCTCAGGTGCTGTGCTGCTGCTGCCTCTTTGTAGATGCTGCCTGAGGGAGGTTACAGGGCGCCACTAAACATCCTGCCACCAACACCCTGCAATAAACACCCTGCCACAAAGTGGATGCTGCCTGAGGGAGGTTGCAGGGCGCCACAAAACATCCTGCCACCAACACCCTGCAATAAACACCTTGCCACAAAGTGGATGCTGCCTGAGGGAGGTTGCAGGGCGCCACTAAACATCCTGCCACCAACACCCTGCAATAAACACCCTGCCACAAAGTGGATGCTGCCTGAGGGAGGTTGCAGGGCGCCACTAAACATCCTGCCACCAACACCCTGCAATAAACACCCTGCCACAAAGTGGATGCTGCCTGAGGGAGGTTGCAGGGCGCCACAAAATATCCTGCCACCAACACCCTGCAATAAACACCCTGCCACAAAGTGGATGCTGCCTGAGGGAGGTTGCAGGGCGCCACAAAACATCCTGCCACCAACACCCTGCAATAAACACCCTGCCACAAAGTGGATGCTGCCTGAGGGAGGTTGCAGGGCGCCACAAAACATCCTGCCACCAACACCCTGCAATAAACACCCTGCCACAAAGTGGATGCTGCCTGAGGGAGGTTGCAGGGCGCCACAAAACATCCTGCCACCAACACCCTGCAATAAACACCCTGCCACAAAGTGGATGCTGCCTGAGGGAGGTTGCAGGGCGCCACTAAACATCCTGCCACCAACACCCTGCAATAAACACCCTGCCACAAAGTGGATGCTGCCTGAGGGAGGTTGCAGGGCGCCACAAAACATCCTGCCACCAACACCCTGCAATAAACACCCTGCCACAAAGTGGATGCTGCCTGAGGGAGGTTGCAGGGCGCCACTAAACATCCTGCCACCAACACCCTGCAATAAACACCCTGCCACAAAGTGGATGCTGCCTGAGGGAGGTTGCAGGGCGCCACAAAACATCCTGCCACCAACACCCTGCAATAAACACCCTGCCACAAAGTGGATGCTGCCTGAGGGAGGTTGCAGGGCGCCACAAAACATCCTGCCACCAACACCCTGCAATAAACACCCTGCCACAAAGTGGATGCTGCCTGAGGGAGGTTGCAGGGCGCCACTAAACATCCTGCCACCAACACCCTGCAATAAACACCCTGCCACAAAGTGGATGCTGCCTGAGGGAGGTTGCAGGGCGCCACTAAACATCCTGCCACCAACACCCTGCAATAAACACCCTGCCACAAAGTGGATGCTGCCTGAGGGAGGTTGCAGGGCGCCACAAAACATCCTGCCACCAACACCCTGCAATAAACACCCTGCCACAAAGTGGATGCTGCCTGAGGGAGGTTGCAGGGCGCCACAAAACATCCTGCCACCAACACCCTGCAATAAACACCCTGCCACAAAGTGGATGCTGCCTGAGGGAGGTTGCAGGGCGCCACTAAACATCCTGCCACCAACACCCTGCAATAAACACCCTGCCACAAAGTGGATGCTGCCTGAGGGAGGTTGCAGGACGCCACAAAACATCCTGCCACCAACACCCTGCAATAAACACCCTGCCAGGGACGCCTTGCCGCGACCACCTTTGCCACCAACACTCCGCCACTAAATCCGTGCCACCAACAGTCTGCCAATGAGGCTCTACCACCAATACTATGCCACAGAGGCTCTGCCACCTAAACCCTGCCACCAACACTCTGCTACGTTTCACAGATCAGACAAGCGCAAGGGATGCAGACGCTCCACACATGTGTACTGACTTTGCACCCAATGTGCACTCTGCTGGCCTGGAGCTCACAAAAGCCACGAGGCCACACACTCTATACTTGAGCTGTGTGAACCCATGCTGAATCATGGCGTGAATGTGTCATGGCTGCATTGTTGAGAGGGTGCTGACCTAGAGCTTATGGAAGCTTCGAGGCCATGCAAATGACACCGGAGCTTGAGCTGCATGTTTTCCTCAATGAGTCCTACTACTCATGTTGAATCATGGTATGGGTGTGTTGTGGCTGCAGAGCCGACAAGATGCTGATCTGGAGCTCATGGAAGCCATGAGGCCGCACATCGTCAGTGGGGAGCCCAACACAGAGCGCAAATCCACGTTTCAGGTGTGGCAACCAAGCAGGTGCAAGTGCCCAATTGCTCAGGGCCCATGCATGTCTAGGGTGCAGCCTGTTGAATATTTCTTTTTAATACATCAAAAGCGTGTTGTTCTCCTCCAGCAACTTGAAAGGAGCTGCCAGCTTGCTTGCTGTGCCTCATGCTTGCCTTGTTCCTAGCAGTCCCCTTGTATTGAGCTTACACCACAAGCGCCAAAGAATGCCTTTCAAGCGAGCGTGACTGCCAAATTGTACACGGTCCATGCCCATCCAGGGTGCAGGCTTTGCCATAGGTCACAGAGGTTACAGAAGCAAAAAGCCTTCAGTCAAAGCCTGTGGCTGCGAAGCTGTTCATTGAAAAAGAGGTCATATGCAAGAAAGGGTGCCGTGTGTGCCACGTGCTTGCCTTGGCCTCCAACAGGCCCCCTTGTGTGTGTCACTTCCACTAAAAGCTCCATAAAATGCGATTCAAGGGCAGCCCTTGTGAAGAAACAAGAGCATTACACAGCTGTCGCTGCCTATGAGGGCAGCCTGCCTCAATTTCGGATCCGCTTTTTGTTGGATGCAGTAGCTTCGGGGCAGCTTCCCTTGGGAAAGGAAAGCGCTGCTTAGCTGTTACTGCTTACAAGGGCGGCCTACCTAAATTCAAGCACGCCTGTTGTTGGGTGTAGCAGCGACAAAGGGCAGCTCCCGTTGGGAAAGGAAAGCAGAACACAGCTGTCACTGCTTACAAGGGCGTCCGGATCAAACTAGAGCACGCCTGTTGTTGGGTGCAGCAGCGACAGGACAGCTCCCGTTGGGAAAGGCAAGCATAACACAGCTGTCACTGCATATGGGATGCCTACCTCAATTTAAAGCATACCTCGTTTTGTTGCAGCAGCTTTGCTCATTGCTCGAGGGACCCCCAAGTTTCTTGTTTTTCAAAGTGGTGGTGATCTGTGTGTGTGTATGTGTGTTTGTGTGTAATTTTGTATATGTGTGCGTGTGTGCCTGTGTGTGCGTGTGTGTATGTGTGCGCGCGCGTGCTGGCTCAGTTGAGACCAGGATGCCAAAAATCTCTGCCATATGTGTCCTTTTGTCACACCCCCATGTTTCCCACGCGGCATGCCATGAGCCACATGGCCGTGCCACTGCATCATTTATTTGCCGTATGCAAGGTGAACGCTGATCCCGATCAAAGCCGCCTCTGATGGTTCAGTCATTGGTGTAATCTTGCTCCTTATGGGGAATGTCTTCGTCAATATTTAGGATCATGCAGGCTGTGGCGCATGCGTCACGTGGTCTTCATGCGGGCCACCTGTTTTTGCTTCAGAGGCACCTCATGGGCACCACCTTTCTTTGCTTTATAAGGCCCCATTTATACTTCGGCTCGGCTCGGCTAAAAAAAGATTTTCTGGGAATTTTCAAACCCCTCCACTTCCTGTTAAGATGCGTATGCTCATGTTGTGAGGAACACTCCCATATTTTGTTCTGGGTTAGCTTAACGTGTGTGCAAAGGAGCAATTCTTGGAAATTTCTGAGCCGAGCCGTGTTCACACTGGCTCGGCTCGGCCCACACAAAATTTTCACATAAAATCCCATTGCTCCCGAGGACGCTCCCATGTAAATAATTTAGATTAAATTCCTGAGAGTATAAAGTGCATGCTGCCATGCTGCAACCCCCCAATGAGCAAGGCAGGAGCTCCCTGCTCACTACTCTCTCCTAAGCCAGCAAAAGAACAGGTTTCAAACATGTATATTCGCCTGGAGACGCAGCTTGCAAAGGGACAAAGCATGAGCAAGGTATTTTTCATGGTCCTGCAAATGATGCATGCATGCACAGCGCATTACCAGTGCTTGCACACATCCCGCATGCGCAGCTTGCATTGCTTAGCAATCGAGAGCTGAGGTGGGAGAGGATAGCTGTAAAAGCTGGAAGGTCCTGATGATGCGCTGGTGATGCACAAAGCCTAAACACATAGGGTCCTCCCTGCTTGTGCCCCTTTGGTGCTCGTGAAATATTCAGGACAACAAATCAACGGTTGATGCAGAGGGGTTCTACAGGAGCCCAGCAATCACCATGAATTTTTTCAGGAGTTTGCTGAGGGGGGTGGGGGGGGTCGGCTCGGCTCGGCCGGGTTTATTACTTTTGGGGCCGAGTCGAGCCAGTGTGAACACCCTCGGCTCGGCTAAAAAAACAATAAAATGAGCCGAGCCGAGCCAGTGTGAACGGGGCCTAAGCACCACCTGTATTTGTTTCCTCATAAGCACTGCCTCCTTTTGCTTCTAAGGCAGCTCATAAGCACACATGCCTTTGCTTCATATGCACCTCATGGGCACCACCTGTCTCTGCTTTATTAGCACCTCAAAGGCAGCGCCAGTCTTTGCTTCGTACACAACTCATAACCACACCTGTTTTCCTTCATAGGCACCTCATAGGCACCACCTGTCTTTGCTTTATAGGCGCCACCTGTTTTTGCTCCAACGGCACCTCAAAGGCAGCGCCAGTCTTTGCTTCGTAAACAACCCATAAGCACACCTGTTTCCCTTCATAGGCGCCTCATAGGCACCACCTGTCTTTGCTTTATAGGCGCCACCTGTTTTTGCTCCATCGGCACCTCAAAGGCAGCGCCAGTCCTTGCTTTGTAAACAGCTCGCAAGCACACCTGTTTTCCTCCATAGGTGCCTCTCCTAAAGGCACCACCTGTCTTTGCTTCACAGGCGCACCTTGCCCCAGTGAGGAGCACAGACGAGGTGTTTGCTGTTGTGGCCATCCTGATGGAGAACAACAAGGTTAGTGAGAGGGCATGCACGCTCTCTTTCTCTCTCTCTCTCTCTCTCTCTCTCTCTTTCACATACACATCTTCCCCTCCTGCAGGTCCGCAATGCAACCCATAACATCATGGTAAGTACTTGGAGGGCAGCGCGCATGGGTAGTGTATGGTTGCACAATCTTTTGCAGTGTGCTGGCCTTGTCATTCATACACAGTCAGGCTCATACTCAGTGTGCAGCGGCAGTGCCTTGCACAAGTCATGCTGTGCTGTGCTATTTGAAGCAGACTGAAGCTTGACTGTGGTGCATTACGTTTGACTGTGGAGAACAAAATAGGCTTTGGCATGGAAGTACTTTTAAAACATATTATTATTATTATAGTAATCAAACAGCACTAATTATTTAAGCCTTGAAATGTCATTTCTGATAACATCATTGTGCGCTGTCTACCGGAGTGTGACTGTCTAATAGTTATCTGAAGATGCAATGTCCGAGGTAGCATGTGCACATGGGGCTCTTAAAGTCTGCATTTACAAGTGTGCGTGCGTGCATGTGTGCGTGGGTGCGTGTGTGTGTGTGTGCGCGCGTGCGTGGGTGCGTGTTTTCAACTTTATTCCGTTTTGGTTTACGGCATATCACAGCCTCTCTCCTTGCCTTTATGTGCAAACAGTCTTGGCTTTCCTAGGTTCCTATGCTTGCGTCTACATGTGTTCTTTTTTGAGTGCCTGGTACAAAATTTTTATGCCTTCCCCAGGCCTACCGCATCTACATGCCAGAGAAGTCCACGTTCAACCAAGACTGTGACGATGATGGGGAGGCTTGCGCAGGTGGCCGGCTGCTGCACATGATGCAGGTGAGGAGGGGAGGGGGCTGGGTGCATACACATGCGTATTTGCATGCATGCTTGCGTGTGCACGTGCGCGCGCGCGCGCGCGCGCGCGCGCGTGTGTGTGTGTGTGTGTGTGTGTGTGTGCGTGTGTGTGCGCCTGCCCGCAATTTGAATTACTTTGCTCTGAGGCTTGAGGAAGGTTCCGCTTCTGTGAAATTAAAACTTTTAATAAAAGGGCATATGGGCATATGAGCACAGCAGTGACCTGCAGCTATGGCTCAAGCGTTGCACACTTGAGCACTGAGCGCACTTCACCCAGCACCTGATAGCACTCATTTTCATGCGTTGCAAAAGCTAACTTATCTGAAATGATACCTTTCTCGTATAACCTCGCACCACACGCAAAGCTCTGGGTGTGTTGGTGGTGGCCACCCGTGGATTTTGCGGCATGCTGCTTGTCTATTTCCTCTTTGATCTGTATTGCAAACACATTGTGATATCCTCACGCGGGCCGCGAGGATATCACAGTGTCCCTGAGATCAACCCTCAAGTGCACATTTCTTTTTTGTGCAAAATACAAATGCAAGGGATTTTGTTGTGGTGGTCCCACGCTAATTTGGGGGTGTGCTGCTGGACCAATTATCCTTTTGGTCAACCCTCCAAGCACACATTTCTTCCTTGTGCAGGCTGCAGATGCGAGGGATGTGGTGGTGGTGGTCACACGTTGGTTTGGGGGTGTGCTGCTTGGCCCTCAGCGCTTTGCGCTCATCAACAACACGGCGCGCATGCTGCTGGAGGCCCAGGTTTGTGTTTTGGTGGCCCAAATGGACACAGTGACCAGCAGCAGAGTCTGCATGCTGACCAGCGGTAGGGCCTGCATGCTGGTCAGCAGTAGGGCCTGCATGCTGGTCAGCAGCAGAGTCTGCATGCTGATCAGCACTAGGGCCTGCATGCTGGTCAGCAGTAGGGCCTGTATGCTGGTCAGCAGTAGGGCCTGTATGCTGGTCAGCAGTAGGGCCTGCTTGCAACCGGAGGCACAAATGCTTTGTAATGGCAGCAATTGACAGCACATGAATGGGCAACTGCTTTCACTCCACAAGGAGCATGCCTCACCGCAAATTATGGCACTCTCTCTGCACTGGGATCCGCATTTCAATTCAAAGGCTTCTTAGTCCAGAAGCCCAAGCAGTGAAGCAAGTGGTTTATCTGGAAGAAATTTAAAGATTGGATTGGCCTGTATGGCTGTATCTGTCCTCTATCCCCACTTCCATGCTGAATCACCAAACGCATGAAGCTATGTTTTCCATTTGTTGTTTCACGTGTCAAAGCAAGGAACCTGTCAGGGACCTCAGATATACTGGGTCAGTGATGTAGCCCCTGAATGAGAGCGTGAAGCGCTGGATGCCACATACTGTGAAGATCCACAGTTCTGTCAATTAGATGTTGAGAGGCATTGCGCTTATTGGATGCTCACACTTTTCAAAATTCTGTTCTGATTAGTGGGCATGTGACTGTGGCCAAATTGGACACCCTGATCAATTGGCAATGACACTTTGGTTGTTTCAATCCATGAACATGTAAGTGACGCTGTGTTTTGTTGTTTAGCAAGCTAAGGGCTACAATGGCGGCAACTATTGCAATGTTTGCAAGCGCAGGGCTACATTTCCAAGTCCTCCGGCACTTCTGCAGCAAAGCAGGCCAAGTCGAAGGGTCCTCAGTCAAAATTGGGGCCAAAAAAGTGAAGCCTACTTGGACCAGCTGATTTTAACATCAAAGTCCATTTCGATGGCAGGATGGCTCCAAAACCTTCCTTATGCTCCCTTGATTCTACCTCTGTTTTGACGGATGCTTACGAGACAGACGGTGGCAATGATTACTCCTGGTCATAGGACTCCTTGAAAGGCAGCTTTCAGGAGTCTCTAGTCTTGCAGCTTTTGCTTTGCTCTTCCTTGTTGCCAGATCTATCTTCCTTCTCTGCCTGCCGTGCTTTTCTAAGTCTGACTTCAAGTTAGGTAGGAGGTTCATATCACGTTATTTTTATCCAAGCGTTCCACTGCCTAAGAAGGAAAAAAAGAAAGACTACGCTCGCCAAGTCTGGCCGCGTGCATGAAGGAAAGGTCACCTGTCTTGAAAGGCAGGGCCCCACCACCCCCAAAATACTTCTTACTTTTTTATTCTTTTCTTGCTGACGGGCACATACATGTTGAAATTGGTGTCCTCCCATTTTTTTAACAATGCTGGCATTGACCCCAACCAAGGTGTAAGACCTACAGGGGGCTGGGAGAAGGAGATTCCGGGCGTCCAGAAGCATGGCTGACAACTCTCAAGATCCCCTTCAACTCTGTTGCTGGCATGACCTGGAAATCTATAATTAAGCTGGAGTGGACTTCTCTTTTTCTTGGTCTGTGTGGTGGGGCCCTGCCTTTCAGGACAGGTGACTTTTCCTTAATGCACGCGGCCGGACTTGGCAAGCGTAGTCTTTCTTTCTTTGCTTTTATAATTAAGCTTGATGATCTTGACTCCTCCTATGCTTCTCCATGACAAACGCTGGACATTGTCCCTACAGCATTCTCCCTAGCCACCGTCGTGTTACGGAGCCCTGGTCAAACGCAAGGAGGGCGACAGCAAGGAGGATGTCCCCGGATCGAATCCTTGTGGAGAAAAGATGCCCTCTATCGGTGGGAGTCTATGGGAGGCTCTTTCCTTAATGCACGCGGCCGAACGGCAAGCGTAGATCTTTCTTCCTCTTTTCCTCGCCTATGCTTTTGCAGCTACAGGTTACAAGGTTTTACAAGGTTTTGCAAATTAAGCCATCAGTCAAGAAGTGCGACTGCTAGGCTGCTCATGTGAAAGACTATATTATAAAATGTAAAGGAGTGTTTCTAGAGGTCTAGTTTCTACAGGTTACAGGTTACAGGAAAAAGAAGGCCTCCAGTCAAAACGGTTGACTGCTAGCCTAAAAAAGCAATAATTCATGTAGAAAAGGAAAAAGCTTGTTATTGTTTTGATTTAAGAAAGAAGAGATATGATGAGACTGTACATGGTGACTGCCAGGTTTGTAGGGAGCCACGCTATTGGAAGAGTGAGATAAAGAGAGGAGAGGACCAGGAAGCAAGGGAGCATATTTAAACCGAGGGGAACAAACATGGGGATGAGTGCATTTGAAAAGAACGTGTTGCTCTTCCTGCAAATCATCTTGGGCATCACATAGATCACAAGCAGGGGAAATAGCATCATCCCATGTGGCCTGCTAGTTTTTCAAGGTATGGACACGAAGGCAAAATCGAGCCACACTGCGGACAATGTGTTTGAGTGAATCCAAGTAGAAATATTTGGGCAGAATATAAGGAGAATATGTAACGTGTGCAGGCTTGGTAGGGAGAGCACACAAGTGATGATAAGTAATTTTTTTGCTATTTATGTCTCGTGGGTCGTAACTAGAAAATTATCTCCAATTGCTAGATGGCAAGACCTGAAACCCTCAAGGGTTTACAAGGGTTTACAATGGTGGCCTACAGCCCGAGACTCTGGCTGATGGCAGCTGGTGAAACAAGCTCAACCAGTATCAAAAATTGAGACCAAGTCTGACACAAATCTAAGAAGTCTGTATGAGTCTTGGTTAAGGAAAGCATTGATTTCAGAATCAGTGATAGTATGATGGCAAGCCAAGAATGGAATAAAGTCAGCGTTTGAAGGCGGAGCAAACGCACGCAAAGTCTTAAACATCTCCTCAAAAAGGTCCTTGTATCTCGTGCGTAGCTCACGCACCTCAGTACATTTGCAAAAGAAAAGCACATGTTTTTCATCCTGGACTTCCCCACACTCACACTTATCACAGATACTTGAACCCCCAAGCCATTTACCAGACTCCACTCTCAAGTGATGAGCACGCAATCTAAATCTGCTAATGTTTCTCAAAACATGCTTGTCCAAATCCTTGAACAGATACGAGGGGATACAAAAAGGAGCACCTCTGGGACCACTCTCAGAATTCCCACACCACTTATGGTACGTCACTACCTTCTTGTTAATTGCACGAGGACAAAAAACATCGGCCCCTCTCCACACTTTCTGCTGTCTGTATCGCAAATCACCAATGAACTCTTGCATGGGGATTTTCTCAGCTCTCAGCATGTTCTGTTTGAACGAATCACCATTCCGCATCCCACCAAAAGCATTAGAGACTTCAGCAGCCCAGCAAGAGGAATCAAAAGAAGCCAGACTTAAATCAGCCCTCAGCACACGACGCAAGACTTCACTATTGGAGTCAAGCATGCTATTAAAGAACTTGATGGAGGCACGGAACCAGAAGAACTGCAGAGGCTCCTGGCCACACTCTCTCAACACCGGCCAATTTGTAGTACTGTTCTTTACTCCAAGAATGCGCCTCAAGGAACACAGATGTCTTTTCTGCAATTGACTCTCAAACTCACTGCCTTCTCTCAAGTAATGAGTTCCCCACACCTGGCACGCATACATCCCAGCAGGAATGCCATACACCTTGGACAACCAGAGCATAGCATGAGGCCTGTTTTTCAGGTCATGACCCTTGGCAAACTCCGAAATCCTTCTCTGTGCAGCCATATAAGGCCGCACCGCATGCTCCTCAGCTACCTTAAAATCCATCTTTTTATCCAACAGCACTCCCAAATATTTGAACCTGTCCTTCTCTGGAAGGACCACTCCATCATACGTAAAAGGATTCTGCAGAGGAGAGACAGACGTACTGTTGAAGTGCACCACCTCAGACTTAGCTGTGTTTACAGTCAACCCTTTTCTCTGAGCATACACACGGAGTCTGAAACCCTCAACACGCTGACTCAAGTCCAAAGGATCATCAGAGCGTATCTTTTGCTTAAAATGATGGGCATGGTGTAGGCCATTCAAGGGTTACAAGGGGTTGGCCTACAGCCCGAAAATCTGGCTGATCGGCTGCTGGTGAAACATTCTCATCCAGCATCAAAAATTGAAACCAGTTCAGACAAAAAAATTTGAAAATCTGTGCGAGTCTTGATTTAGAAAAGCATTGACCTCAAGATTAGTCACAACGTGAAAGCTCACCAAGAAAGGAACAAAATCAGTGTTTGGAAGCTGGGCAAAAGTGTGTAACGGTTTAAAAAGATCAATGAACAGGTCCTTGTATTTTCTGCGCAGCTCACACAACTCACAGCAATTGCAGTAGAAAAGAACATGTTTCTCGTCCTGGACTTCAGCACATCCACACTTATCACAAATATTTGAACCACCCAACCATTTACAGGACTCGACCTTCAAGCAGTGGGCACGAAGCCTTAACCTACTCATATTCCTCATGACTCCTTTATCCAGATCCATAAATAAATATGATGGGATACAGAAGGGTGTGCGTGGTGTTTGATTCAAAGGTTTCCCACACCAATGATGTTAAGTCACTGCTTTTCTGTTCACCTCTCGGGGACTTAGGGCATCTGCTTCCCTCCAAACCTTCTGCTGCCTGTACCTCAGATCCCCTAAAAATCCTGCATGGGTATCTTGGAAGCACTCAGTAATTTCTGTTTAAACACCTCCTCATTGCGCATGCCATTAAATGACCTAGATACATGTGCAGACCAACAAGACTCATCCATAGGAGGACACTGCAGGAAGGAGTTGATGTTCGTACACCCAGCATGGATCTCAAGAATCTCAGAAGCCAT
Organism: Dunaliella primolecta; assembly: GCA_914767535.2. Lineage (NCBI taxonomy): Eukaryota > Viridiplantae > Chlorophyta > Chlorophyceae > Chlamydomonadales > Dunaliellaceae > Dunaliella > Dunaliella primolecta. Next base: position 7,000,688 of record OU611764.1, read on the forward strand.
TTCTGGATGAAAGAAAGAAAGAAAGAAAGAAAGACAGAAAGAAAGAAAGACTACGCAGTCCAAGTCTGGCCGCGTGCATTAAGGAAAGGTCATCTGTCCTGAAAGGCAGGGCCCCACCACACAGACCAAGAGGAAGAGGTGGCACAGAAGTCTACACCAGCAAGATCATGGTCAGATTGTTGTGAATTTTTGTGTCCCGGATTTCGTACCAAGCGTTGACTGGAATCTTTATTCTCAACATGTATGTGGCATGGGTAGGTGCGCCAGTAAAATGAATTTGCATTGGAAAGCAGAGCGTCAAGTTGCATATGTTGAGGAATTAGAGAGAAATTTGGAGATGCCACTGCAGCTGGAGACTGCTCTGGATGCAGGCAGTGTGGATACGGCATGCTTTTGTTTGCGAAGTTGGATCATGCAAGCAGCTACTGAAGAACACGTTGGGATGTACAAGTACAAAGATTGCATATTCAAAAGAACTGAGAAGCAGGGCATTCGTAGGCCGGTTTGGTTCAATCAGGCATGTCTGGAAAAGAAGCGCAATTTCGTTCAAGCAGTGCGAAGTGGTGAAGCAGTGCATGCCTGCCAATTCTTGAAAAAGGAATATAGGAAACAGACCAGACGCGCACGGCGTACTCGTGACAAGTATAAGAAGGCTGTGTTTTTAGACAGACTGCAGCGGCATACACCTGACATACATGAGTTGCTCAAGAAACCCAGGACAAATCAGCAGACCCCTATTACTGCGGATGGATGGAGCTCTTATCTAGGCAAACATTTTGCTTCTCAAGAGAGCTCTCAGGCTGATGGTGCATTTAGTAATCAGGCGCCTGCTGATGAAATGGAATTGCCAGATGCAGCTGCATTGTACCCTACAGTTTGTTTCCATATGCGGAGATTAAACCCCAGGACGTCACCTGGCTTTGGTGTTATCACTGCCCCTTTCATTAAGTATGCTGAAAGAAGAGTGCCGGCGGTGAATGGTAGGGGTACAGACAGAGTCAATGTTCTGGCACCTTATGTTGCCCGTTTGTTTGCTGCCATGATGGATAAAGCTGAAATTCCTTCATGTTGGAAAGCAGCTAAGTTGACCCCCTTGCATAAAAAAGGCTCTGTGTTGGACCCAGCAAATTATTGTATGCTTGCTGTGAGTGACATCATGTACAGGCTGTATGCAAATGTACTTCGAGAAATTGTAACAGGGTGGTGCAGGGATAATAACAAAATACCAGACACGCAGTTTGGTTTTTACCCAGGTCGTAACACTCTACAGCCAATATTTATTTTGCGTCACCTGCAGCATGCAGCACAGATTAAGCGCCCACATTCATCTCCTAGGTTGCATGCTGCCTTCATTGATTTCAAGCAAGCATATGATACCATACCTAGGGAAGCATTATGGGCACATCTCCAAAACATTCGCATGCCGACTGGCTTGCTAGCTATTTTGAGAAACATCTATGATAACGATGAGTATATCTTAATGGATGGCTGTAAGCGAGCTCATGTGCATCCCAGATTGGGGGTTAAGCAAGGTTGCCCATTGTCTCCCTTGCTGTTTTCCCTTTACATTAATGATGTGGATTGCTTGGCAGAAAACGTGCAAGGTGCAGTGACTGGTGCAAGTGACCTTCAAGTAACTCATATGTTATATGCGGATGACCTTTGTCTCACTGCCAACCATCCCAATGAGCTACAGCGTATGTTGGATAGGCTACATGAGTACGCTCAGAGAAAAGGCTTAATTATAAATGTGTCAAAGTCTGAGATTGTGCATTTTAACTCAAAGGGAAACAATCTTCCCGTTTTTATGTTAGGTGGAGTACAGCTTGTGCGATCTGAGTCCTTTAAATATCTGGGCATGTTTTTTACAAAACAAGTCAATCCTCTTGCCTCTGCTGAGCACATGTGTGCACCTTTCATGGCTGGATGTCGACACATTAGGCAACTTGCATGTGAATACAAGCTGGGTGATAGGCCTCATACCATGCTATGGTTGACAAAGGCATATGCTCTTTCTGCTTGCATGTATGCTAGCCAAATTTGGGGTACTAGATTTATGAGACCAGGAGCTGAGATGGATTGTCCATTGCAGGCCGTACATTTGTGCTTGCTAAAGCGTATTCTTGGAGTTAAAAAGACTACACCAAGTTGGTCGATACTGCGTGAATGTGGGTTTGAGCCACTGCAATTCTATTGGTTTCGAGCAGCTATCAGATTTTATAATGCCTCCCTTGTCTGCAACAGCCAAACATTACGCAGGGTGCTTGGAGCGGATATTGACATGAGCAGTATTTCTAAGAAGTGTTGGGCATCAGAATTTATGACTGCCTTTCAGGGATTAGACAGGCGCAACTGTTTTATTCAAAATGTTTACTCCCGTCAGCCTATTGGGATTAAAGACTTTGTAGTTGATCTGCGGAACAGACATAGGAGTGTGTGGCTATCTGAGGATCAGGTTGAACATGGTGGTCAGTTGAGCAAGTTGACCAAGTACCACAACTGGGTGGCACTTCCCTTCAGGCATAATTCTGCTTATGGCAGACCTCTCCATACTCCTAGGTATTTGTATCTGGATTTGGGTAGGCATATGCAAAGAAACATTGCTTGCTTCCGTTTGCACGCTCACAAGCTTTGAGTTGAAACTTCTCTTTGGCATGGACACACACCTCATTGTGATTTATGTTCTTCAGAACAATTACAAGATGAAAGGCATGCTATTTTTCTTTGCTCTTGCACCTTTTTGTGCTGTCTTAGAAGGAAGTATGCATATCTTTTCTATGACTTCTCTGCACACAGAAGAGTGATAAATGAAGAAGGATCTTTCTATTTCTTCCATGCTGGCTCTGAGGACGTATTTCGTTTTTTCCAGTATCAAGACAATGGCAATTATCGTTTTATCTCTAAATTGATGGATTTCTTTCAACGCACTGAGCAACCAAACTATCTGGCTGAAGGTTATGTTCCCTTGTAAACCTTGTAACCTACACCAGCAAGTTGGCCTCCACCATGGGACCTACGACACGACTGTCAGGCAGGCCCTGTCCAGCAAGCTCAAGACCCACCCCTAAGCCATAGAGCAAGCTATCCAACATCTCAGCATGGGCCCCCCTCTTGCACAGGGGCCAACCAGGGCGGTGGGAGGTGAGCACGCAGTTATGCAGACCCAAGCTGAGACACTCCACCCCTAGAGACCTTCTCCACTGCGACGACCTCTGGGACCACTCCTGCGCCAATGTCCTCCACCTGGCACTTGCGCACGTGCCCTGCCTGCGCCGCGAGCCAGCTCCAGAGGCCGCAACATGGAACTGCTGTTACTCCGCTGCCAATGTGTGAGGTCTCAGCCGCTCCCGAGTATGTCCGGGCGTGTGCTTGCACAGCACACGAGGGCGTTACCAGGGGACACCGCGTGGAGTCGCCTCACAAGTCCCCCAATTGTGCAATTATCCATCTCTGTCCCCTGTTGAAGATATGCAGTGGCCCAGATCTAACTTGCATACATTCCTGCTGGTATGACATACGTCTTGAAGAGCCATAAGTAGGCATGTAGGCGGTTTGTAATCTGCACATAAGACGCCAACTCAACTTCTGCATGCGAGCCCGCCAATTGATCAGTATCCACTCTAGTAAGCTCCACCTCATGAAACACGAGAAAATTTTGTTCGGTGAGGACTTAGACCTCATCCATAAAGCCCTCTCCCTGCATAAACCACCTCCCCACAACCTCTCCTCCCTCATGACCTGCATAATGCAGCCCCTAATGGGCCTTGGAATTAATGGAGTCCACGAACTCACATCTCCATGTAAGACTCACATCATAACAGTAGCTCAGCTACAAGCCAAATACTCCAAGGTCAACGTTAAATGTAAAATAGCACTCAACAGACTTGCAGCTCTGGCAAACCTTCCCCAGGAAGAGGAGTTAAGTACATCCTCCATCCAAAATATCATTGCCTACAAAAACACCAAAGCTAACACTCTCGCTAATTACCGCCTTATCAAAAACACACATGTGAGTGGCCTCAATGTGGAGCCAATTACCCCGATTCATACCTACCCTCTTACAGGCTCCCAACCTAACAGAACCCCTTCCACACAAGTAGTGCCATCACCACAACCTCGCTCCACATCCCACTACAGACATGAACATACGGGACGTCGCCTCAGACGTGACCAAACCACCTTGTCAGCCCCTACACAGAACGCTCTTACACAAGACATTTGTCCTGTTACTCAGGAAGTAATAACTGACAAAGAACCACAACCCACAGAAGAGCCACCCAATAAAAGAACTCGCTTCAATTCTAGGCCGAGCATCACTCCTACACAAGTAATTCATACCTCAACGCAAAATACTGCAAACTTTATGATGCCCACTCAACAGGATCAACCTACAGAAGGGCCACCCAGCAAGCGTACACGCTCAACAAAGAAACACACCTCCACGCCGATGTCTCAACCCCTTAGCCAGAATTATTGTAGAGCGAATGCCAGCCAAAGCACTGCTAACTTTATCCCAACACAGCCCAACTCCCCATGCACGACAGATACTGGACAGACAGGCAACACCTGCAGCCCTCCTACCTATTCAAACACTCCAAACAGCCTGGATACACAAATCAATAAACACAAAAACAAGATGAAAAAAATGCTTCATATAGAGACAGAGCTCACCCCTCCTGCCATCAACCCCCTCAGCTCGCCATGCCAAGCCTCTGAGGTCTGGGATTACAAGAAAACCTCGGTACAAAAGCTTATAAAAGCAAAATCAGCCAGCCATGCCATCAATATCATATATAACCATGATATTGACATAAGCCATATAGATGGTTGGAGAAACTGCACCGTTAATAAAAAAGACGGAAGGAGGACCCTCGTCCATAACCAAGTGCAATACCACACCCATTTTGCCCCAATGATTATTGAGGAGTGGGCCCTGCCTTTATTCCAAAAAGCTGGCTTTCAGCATGCGACTACCCTACCTGCTACTCGCACTGATGTTGAGTGCGCTTGCTGCCAAATATGCAATTACCATGGTGGTTATGAACCTATCAACTCAGAACCACCGTACCCTGATATGTATATCTGTGATGTATGCCATCGTACGTACCACTGGAAATGCATGAAAGATCTTGGACGCTTCACTGATGGGCAAAGACAAGAGATTGATGCAGCTGACACATGGGCATGTCCTGCCTGCGCAGACCTAAACAATGCGCAGAAAATTGACAGAGAACGTCAGTCTAAAGTAGAACTCATAAGGGTCACTTGGATGCCCTCCTGGGAGCCTGAGGAATTTAAAGAGGTCTGGCCTGAATTCCGGCAGCGTCTGCTTGAATTTGAAACCAAACAGAGCGAACCTGACCTCTCCCGACCCACAGAAGACTCTACTCTTTCCAACCTTGAGAGGCAAGGCTTTGATAAACTTGATGCGAATAACACTTGGAAACAGAAGCTTGACACAATACTGCGCAATAAATTTACCTTTGACATACACCCCACCAACCCACAAGTAGACATAAAACCCACTGGTTGCAGTGAATTCTGGCTGCATGAAATTGACCTTGTCAAGTACACAGTTAAACAAAAAACTAATGAAACATCAATAGACACTGAATCACAGAGCCCCCACCCTAGTGCTCCTCCTCCCCTCATCCTCCCGGAAATTTACAAATCACACATGGCCTGCATTTATAACACACAAGGTAAATGTGTTGGGATGATAACCCCTAGCCGCTTCCAAATTCTTTATAAGGCTTTCTATAGGACCAAGCTTGCGGGCTTGCACGAAGCCATAACACCTGCTCCTACTAGCTTTGCATCTGAGATGCAGGGGCTCCTTGCTCGCAAAACTGTACTAGAAAACAAGTACACTAGCACAAAGATTAAAGACTCCTTCTCGCGGGCCCTGCCAACCCACATCCATACCGCCCTCCAGCGTTGGGCCCTGGTAACTCAAGAAAAAATGGCCTCCCCGCTGGATCACGACCCACAATACCAGCACTACTGGAGCAATGACCCCCGAGACACTCTCTTTGGTGCCCATCATAACGCCTTCTCCTCCACATTTTCAGGCTTCTCTGTCTGCCATCCCATTTACGCCGAGGATGCTATGACTAAGGCCTTGCGTCATGCTATCTACTCAGCCATTCTCAACACAGAGGCCACTGCTACTTTCATGTTCCTCCCTGTCTGGGGAAAACAAATGATAACCAACCCCTACTCCAAACTCATTTCTGCATTCCCCCACCTCTGCTACGAACTTAATACTATCCCGCGTACCAACCTTGCTTATGATGCCCCCCAATCATGCCCCAACCAAGAAATACCTCTTCCTCAGCACACCTGGGACGTACAAATTATTGCGGTTTGGAACACTGCTGCAAGGGTCCATCTAAACAACCATAACTCAGCTTGGCTACAGAGCCTGGCGAGTGATATAAATAGGTATACAAAAGCCAAGTGGAAACTGCGCCGTGTCAGCAGCCATGCCACTCTCAACTCCATGCATGCTGTCATGCCTGGATTCGAGAAATGTAAGCGCCTCCCTTCTGACAAACTGCAAGTTTCCAAAATTTTAAAGAGCCCACGCATATACAATTATGAGATAGTCTCTGTGCCCAGCCAATCCAATCCCTCCCTTGCTCTCAAAGTCCCAGACTGGAGGACATGGGCGTACACTGATGGCAGCTGTCATACCAGAAATGGCAAACAAGAAATTGGAGCAGGTGTTTACTGCCCTCTCACTAACAACATCAAATTTGTTGAGCCCAACGGTGCTGGAATTACCAACACCATTTGCCGAGCTGAACTGGCAGCAATCGCTGCTGCCATCACACACTCCTACTCACACATTGCTACAGACAGTCTCACCTCTCTTCATCAAATACGTAAGCAACTTATTTATCCGGAGAAACACAAACAACACATTCAAGGGGATGTCCTAAAAACCATATCTACCCTCATTAGCAACTCACAAACCAACATTTGTGTATACAAAGTGAAATCTCATTCTGGTGTTGCTGGTAACGAACGTGCTGATGCTGTTGCTAACTATCAGGCAAAACAAGCCAATAACAGCATGGCTGATACTGGGATCCCCTGTGCAGGTCCTGGCGGGAACCCGTTTTCTCATTTATTTTGGTTAGCCAAGGAGGAAAAAAGAGAACATGCTGCGGGTACATCAACAGCTCCCGCTCCCAACCCTAAAATCACCTACCTTTCCAATCTTCAAAATGCTCTCAAGTCACACATGCATACAAAACACAGGCTTGGATATGCCAACTCCAAAACAGGCTACTACTCCTACTATCAAGACTTGTTACCACACGTGGAAAACAAGATAAGCAATGCCTTTAGAAACATGCCTTGTATACCCTCACCTATGAAGCGCACCATCCTCCAATATCGCACAGGCACCCTTTATAATCAAAAGCATGCAGTTCGCTTTAAAAGATCCACTGACCCAAGTTGCCCTCTCCCAGGCTGTCATCAATTAGACAGTGCACTCCACATGCTCTCTGGCTGCCAAAATCATATCATCTCCTGCATGAAAACTGAACGCCACAATATTGCAGGAAGAATGATCACCAAAGCTCTTAGCAAAAGCCCTTGGGGAGCAGGTTTGGTTAACACGGACATAGGAAATGATGATAGGTTGGCGCAGCACAACCTCCAAATCCCTGCTCATGCATCTAATAGAATTATTCCCCCTTACCTCTTTCCACGTAATTTTCCCAAGAGATCTAGACTCAAATCTAGCCGTCCAGATGCTATACTGATTACTCCTTACCAAGCCAAACCCACTTCTTCTTCTCCTTCTTCCTCCTGTTCACACTATGCGTTACGCAGCAGACACCCAACACAGAGGATCAATGGCTCTAACCGCGTGCGACAACCCCACAAATTAAATGTCAACGAGCGCCATGTACACTTGATTGAAATCAAGTATTGTGAAGACACGAGGCCTGGACAACAGTTGGTGGCGGCACAGCAGCAGCACGCAGACCTCTGCAGACTTATTTCTGCTAAAGCTGTTACCCTGCATACCATCCTTCTGGGTGTCGGTGGGACCTGCTTTAGGGAGCATACTTTAAACCAGTTAAAACAACTAGGACTTGACCAACAGCGTGCCTTGAAACTTGCTCGTAATCTGCATGCACATTCTGTTCAATATGCTCACAAACTTGTTACCACTAGGCGTGCTATTGAGAACAAAAACACTTCTCACAGCCAGGTTCTGGAGCCAGGTGCCTCCGGTAACCCTCCAGACCCCCATTAACTCTGTTTGTTTTAAATCTTTGTGGTGGAGGGGACTCAAGGCTCTTCGGAGCCAATGTGTCTCCTTTTCCTTAATTGATGTAGGGAGAGTTTTCTCTGCCTACGTAGTTTTTCTTTTTCTTTTTCTTTCTGGTGTTGATGGCAAAAGTACGCTCACGAGCCATGCCTGCCAGGCAGGGTTTGAGAGCTTCCTCAGCAGCATTGTGCAGGTTAATGTGTTTGTCCAACTGCATCCCCAGGTAGCGAAAGGTATTTGAGTAAGGCAAGACCTCACCATCATAAAATAGGGGAGGCAAGTTATCAGTCTTTTGCAGCTACTCCCTGCACCCCAACAGACTTCATTCTTTGGGGCACTATGGTAGACAGAGTGATCAAACATATACTCTGGAAAAGCAAAGCAGCAGCAGTAATCCGCAAAGATTCTGATAAAGAGAGAAAGAAACGCCAAGTAAGCAGGGGAAACTTTCCCTACATCAATGAAGGAAAAGGAGATGCTTCGGCTCAAGAGCCGTAAGTCCCCTCCATCACAACTTTGGACTAGGGCGTACCTGGATTTGTGGAGTACCACAGACGCTTGGCTTTTGCGCTCACATCCAGCCTAGAGGACCCCTCAATCAGACACCACAATCTCTCTTAATTGAATTCGTAAGCAATCAATTAACCCTCAAAAGCACAAACAATGTCTTCAAGGAGATATCATTAGAATGAACCAACGAACCTTATTTCATTAGAATGATATCTACTCTCATAAGCACCTCACGAACCAATTATTTGTGTCTATAGAAAAGAAAAGAAAATCTATGCAGGCAGTGAAAACACTCCCCACGTCAAATAAGGAAAAGATGATACCTAGGGCCGAGGCACCGTGTATCCCTTTCACCAAGAGAAGCAAAAGAAAGAAGTCAATGGGGAGGGTTACTAACAGAAGCCCGTGATCTTGGTGATGAGAATTGAAAGAGTTACAAGGGAAAAAGGCCTCAGTCAAGACGTTTGACTGCTAGACTGTTCATAAATACACTTGAGATCGTGAAGGAAAAAAGGGAGTTTGTTATTATCCAGTTTAGAAGAATATTAATATCTGTTTTTATATTAATATCCTGGGAATTCACATTCCTCCTCCCATAATGCATGAGGGGTATCTTGTCGTAGGTAGCGAGGTGTTTGGTGAGACCCTTGCTAGCTTGCTAGTTGGGAAACCTTTCCTTAATGCACGCGGCCTTGTGGCTGGCATAGACTTTTCTTTCCTTTTTCTTTCTTAGGTGCCTCTCTTAGGTAGAGAGGTAGCAAAGGCTTTTTGCTCTGTTTCATTTCATCCTACTAGCCTAGTATAGAGCCCAGTGTATCATGCATGATGCCAAAGTGTGTGTGGTAAGTCCTCAAGATTCTACTGGAAGCATGGGCCTCTTGTGGGGTCAGGTTGTCAGACTTCTCCAATCATGGATGATTCGCTCACAATGAACAGCTTCCAGGTCGTTCATGTCAATCGTGGATCTGGTGCGTACAGCAGCAGCAACCTGTTGAGCATTAGGGACGTCATTCAAGGCTGTCAGAGCCTAGTAAGTCCAACAGCCCTCCTTATCAGCTAAGTCATAGGTCTGCTTGCATGACTTGGTTCATGCAGGCACTGTTTGTAATCAGTAGAGAAGGCCAGAGCCTCATGACACACTGGCGCGGCAGAAACAGAGAGGCATCTGCACTGTCCCTTGTAGGAACTCATTGGTTAAAACTACCTTCGTGGTGGAGGGGACTCACGGCTCTTGTGAGCCAAGTGTCTCCTTTTCCTTAATTGATGTAGGGAGAGTTTCCTCTGCCTGCATAGTTTTTCTTTCTTTCTACCTCACAAAAGCACTTCCGAGGGCTAGAGCAGAGGGAACAAAAGAGCGGTATCAAGCAGAGTTGATGTTGAAACATTAAGAGAGTGTTGTAATGTCATTCCAGCACCTTTTGCTGGCATGCTTCCCGATTTCCAAAGAACAACTGTTTAAGGATACAGTCCACAACTGAGTAACAGACTCACTCATACAAGATCTACAACACACTGTTCACCTGCTTGTCAATCCGCTGCATGAGCATGTCTCGCTGCTGCTCACGGGGGCTTCCCTTAAGCTCAGACTCATCACATAAGACCAACCCATCACACCCTCGCTCTTTGTGCTTCAGCCTTAACGCTGTCTTGCCATAAATTTGCCCTGCTGGGTGGCTGAGGTAATCCCGGTAGCGCTGGGTGACCACAATGGCAATGCCACGAGGGCAGCTGGGATGTGACACCAGCAGCGTGTGGTACCCATGCACCATGGCTGCTTGCACTTCATAGTGCCCTTGCAATGCTGCGGCTACTGTGTTTGTATTTTGGCTCTGCTGCTTGCTGATGTCTTGTTGATGCTCTGCTGTGACTTTCTTTGTAACTTGCAAAAGAGCCTTGTCAGCCAGCCCACCCCCAGGCAAACCCCTGTGTAGTGCTTCTAGGTGGGCACCATACAGCTTGCCTAAATGTCGCGGCCCATCCACACATGACTGGAAACTCTGTGCCCCCCTCCTGTTTGCCTCCTGGAACAGGCGCTGTGCGAGTGTGCGCATGCTGGCTATGTCCCCACCCGTCGTGGCTGCCAGGATAGCCCATGCAAACAGGGTGTTGGAAATCTCTTGCTCCGTCCACTGCTGCACGCTCTGTTGGCTACCCCATGCTGCTAGGGCATCCACGCTGCTGTCAAAGTGGCAGGAGAGTGCACAGCTGAATAGGGCATTGCTGAAATGCTGTCCTACTGTATCAGGCATGCTGTAACTGATGCTGCGCAGGACTCCTTTGGCCAGGATGCTGTACACTTCTGGCCGATACCAACGCAAGGAGCCCAGCGCTTGGAGGGCATTGGACTGGTCTTGTGGTGCTGCAGTGCTGCTGCGATCTGCCACGGCAGTGGCAAGGGTGTCGATGGTGGCAGCGCCAGGGTTGTGATCTAGGGTGGCTATTGCCCATAGGGTATTGGACAGTGCTTGTGGTGCTGCAGTGCTGCTGCGCTTTACCATGGCAGTGGCCAAGGTATTTATTGTGGCAGCGCTAGGGTGGTGACCCAGAGTGGCCAGTGCCCATAGGGTATTGGACATGCTTTGTGGCTTTGCTGTGCTACTGCACTCTGCCATGGCAGTGGCCAAGGTGCTGATGGTGGCAGGGTCAGCTGGGTGATTCAGGGTGGCTATTGCCCACATGGCATTGGACAGCTCTTGTGGCTTAGCTGTGCTGATGCGCTCTGCGATGGCAGTGGCCAAGGTGTTGATGGTGGCAGCGCCAGGGTGGTGGTCCAGACTGGCCAGTGCCCATAGGGTATTGGACAGTGCTTGTGGCTTTGCCATGCTGCTGCGCTGTGTCATAGCAGTGGCAAGGGTGTTCATGGTGGCAGTGCCAGGGTGGTGGTCCAGAGTAGCCAATGCCCACAACGTGTTGGACAGATCCTGTGGATTTGCTATGCTGATGCACTGTGTCATAGCAGTGGCCAAGATGTCAATGGTGGCAGCGCCAGGGTGGTGACCCAGGGTGGCCAGTGCCCAGAGGGTGTTGGATAGTTCTTGTGGCTTTGCTTTCTCTCTTTGCTGCACCGCTCCCTCAACCCCAGCTGAGACTATCTTGCTCACAGTGCTCCCCTCCCCCAACTCCACCTTCCGTGAGCGCAGCGTGGCCAAGGCCCACACAGCATTGGACCAGTTTTGGGGCCTGGCATTCTTCATCACCCACCCCAAATTGCTGGCTATCTCAGACACCAGCTGCTGCAAGTTGCCATGATAATCAGCAGTGGCAAAAGCCCACAGAGGATTGGACACACTTTGTGGTGCACAGGGCTGCTTCCTGTGCAGCATCTGTGGTAGTATCCTAGCACCTGCCTCAAACAGCTGCTGCAGAACCTGGCTGTCCCTGCAGCTGAATTCCATTTTGGCAATGCCGTACAACAGCCTGCTCCAGTGCATGCAAGCATCATCTGTGGTTCTGTTCATGACACTGCTCCCCACTGCATGAGCAGCAATGGCGTCCACTAGCTCACTCAGATGCCTGTTCCTGACCCTGCTGTCCACACCCACCAACTGAGAGAAAGCCCACACAGTCAGGCTGAGCTGCATGCTGTTCAATTGCAAGACAGGGGACAATGTCGCTCCACGCCTGCTGCTGGTGCTACTAGCATTTTTGGTGCTAGTGGTGGTGGTGGTGGTGGTGCTGCCCAATATTATGGATGCTCGCAAGCCTAGCAACTGCGCTGCCAGCATGTGAGCTGCCTCCACAATGCCTTCACGCTTCTTCTCGGTATACCTCTTCTTGCCATTCTTATCCTCCTGGACCCTTTTCCCCAGGTTGTACAGGGCATGGAAGGACTGTTGAGGTGTGCTCGCAGCTTTTGCAGCACGCATGCACTCATCCAAGCTGGTGGCTGATGCGTCCTTTGCTCTCAGAGGAGCACCTGGAGCATCAGGCAATCCATGGTTGTTACAAGAGAAGCAGCGGAGGACTCAGAGCCTTCTTGCTGCCCTAGCCCAAAATGCTAGTGAGATACTCAGGTTTTTCCTATACAGCTGGCAGCGCAACATCTAAGCCTGTTGGTTTTTTTATGCAATCTAGCAAGCACTTATCAACATTGGTGCTAGGAAGCGCAAGCCATTGCCTCCTGTTCTGCAGTGTAGTAAAAAAGAAAGCGCAATTGGGTCTCCAACTTTCAACAGGCTTAAAGGAAGCGCAGACATTTTCACTTGCTTTCAGTGGTGGGACATTATCTATGGGAGGGAAGGCGCCAAGCCAGCCTGGATTGGCAACCCCACAGAGCCGAGGATGAAACGCTCCACAGGGCAGAACGATATTTTTGCTGTGCCTATGCAATGCATTTCTGATACAGCGGGGCAGTTTTGCTGAAGCAAGCTGCAGTTATCGTCATAAGAAACTTAACATGCAACCAACCTAAATTTAGAAAAGGTTGCCACACTTGGAAAGTTGAAACCTCTGCTCTGAATTTCTAACCAATAGTGTGCTTTGCATTGGACGGAGCCAATCAATGTCTCCTTCCAAATAAACCTTTGATACTGCTTGACAAGAATAACAAGGCATTGCTCCTGGCATTAATTAGTGCCATACACTGCGGAATCTGTGTTACTCACCTCTGCGTAGTCTCTTCCCGTCATGCCGATGCTGGTTGCTGGTGCTGGCGCTGCCATTGCTGGTGCTGTTGCTGCTGTTGCTGCTGGTGCTGCTGGTGCTGAGTGATGCCCTGCCCTCGCAGGTCCTTTTGTGGCCTACTCCTGAGGCTAGAAAGACAGCAGAGGAAAAAGCTTAGCTGCATTACACATCCTAGGACAGAGGCACATGCACGTCAAGGTTTGGAATGCCCCTTCAGGATGGAATACAGCACTGAAGCTGAAGCGCACGCTAGCAGAGCCGGCGTAAGTCACGGCGGGCAAGCATTGTGGACCACCTTATCATGGCAGAAGCAACAAATTCAACTTCTCCCACAAGTGTCCGGCAGCGTTTGACATATGTGGTGCAATAGCACGCCAACATCTCTAGATATCCAGCAGTTCTTGATACTTCTCCTCAGCAGTCTAAGAGGTGTTAATAGTATGACTGGGCACTCTCACACGTCCAGAGGAAATGCAGCCCCCTTGACAGGATAGCGCGTACCTTGCTCCCCACTTTGCCCCTGCCATAGTCTTCTGCTGGCTTGTTTGTTTGTTTGTTCTGGTGCACTGCTCTTGCTCCGTGCTGGCTTGCCCCTGCCTACGCCTGTGCTGCTTCTTGTGCTGCCGCCTGTTTGCAGAAATGAGCACAAGGAACGCTAAGTATGAAGAAGATTCCTGTAAGCATGTTGTCCAATACGAGCGTTTCACATGCGCTGATTCAGATTGGTGGTGCATTCCAATCAAACAGGAGCTACAGACGATCAGGAAAGAGGCCTGGTGTTTTGAAGGGTCCAAGTGGTACCATGTCAGAAACTAAATGGAGGCACATCTCCGCTCGTAGCCTGGTTGAGCACCTTTCGCGTGACAGATAGAGAGAGGAAATGCACCACCTGGACATGTAACGAAGCTACGACAAAACTTGCACGCGTGCACCAGGTGAGGATTCTGCCAGCCATTCTGCTTGATTAGAGTGGCAGCATGCATGCTGCTCAGGTTTCAAACTAGTAACAAAACCTGCTGGAGCTTCCTTGCAAAACAATGCTGGAGCCCACCAACCATGGATTAAGGAGGGCAGCGCGATGTAATGCCAGGACAAAGCTTGCTGTGGCAAAGCTCAGGTGGGAGTTCTCTGCTGCTGGCAGGCACACGCGCGCTCACCTCCAGACCCACTGCCTGCCTTCTGATGCTGCTTCCCATGTGCAGCATGCTGCTGCTCCTGCTGTGCAGAGCTATCACCCCTCCTCCTCCCATCAGCAGCTGAACCCTCTTTGTTGGCACTGCTTTCGGAGTGTGCGCCTGGCAAGTGGAGGCACAGGAAATCGTAAGTTTTGGTGCCAGGTGTAAAGCTCCTATGTGAGTGCAAACATGCCTGGCGCATATAACAAAGGCCTGACGTTGTCCATCAGGGGTGCAAACATACACTTCCCTATGATTGATTGTCCTGCCGACTACCAGGGGCGGAGCCATCAGTCTCACAGCAACTGGTAATGAATGTTCAACTTTTTTGCATTGCAGTCACAAGTCTGCTCCCTGTGGACCCACTTAAAAAAGAATTGGGCACAAAGTAAACCTTTCCCACTTCGCTAGCATTCACAACCTGCTCCATGTTTGCTGCACTGCTTATTGCTGCGCGGAGGCTTGCTCGCAGGTCCATGCTTTGATGTGCTGCCGTCTCCCTCCTTGCTGGCTGAGCAGGCCACAAGGCGCAAGGGGGTGGATGGTATGGGAAGAGTTGCTGATGATTGGGTGCACAAGCTGCTCGAACTCTTGGAGCTGAAGGGCTTGCATCGTGGCAGCCAGGAGTATCTGGAGGAGAGGGATGGGCAAGAGGAGCGGGTGGGGAGGGGGGGGGAGGCAAAGTAAGGGTTGGTGTGCAGGCGGTCACATCTCAACAACAGCATTCCTGCATCTATTCATTACCAATTGACAAGTCAAACTTTACAATTAAAATAGAGTTTTTATTGCAAATGGAAACCTCTACATTTCATTCACAACAGCCAGCTGTTTTGATGGGTTGTGCAGTTCCCAGTTACATACTAGGAAGCCCCAGCCAGGCAAGAGGGTTCCCATCAGGGGTGCGTGTCCTGACTCAGACGGTGCTGATGGTGACCCGTGCTGATGACAATGCTTATGATGGTGATAAGTCTGAGGGTGAGGAGGACAGGGGCCCAGCCAGTGTGCCTACTGCTCGCGCAGCCTTGCCACAAGCATACCTCCCACAAGACCAAGGTGGGTAACTGTGCACGGTGTGCTTGTACCATGTGCAGGAATCACACACGCTTTCACACATGTACATACAGACAAACACACACACAAACACACACACACACACACACACACACACACACACACACACAAACACACACGTACACACACGCACACTGACACACGCACACACGCACACACGCACACACACACTGCGCACGCACAAGCATTCGCACACGCAGCACACACATGCACGCGCACACGCAGCACACACGTGCACACGTACACACACATGCACACGCACACACACATATGCACATGCGCACGCACTTGCACAAGCACACGCACACATGTTCGCACACACACTGCACACGCACAAGCACACGTACATGCATGCACTCACAAGCACACGCATACGCAGCACACACACGCGCACACACATACACACACACACACACACACACACAAGCAGACGCACATGCACACGCACACGCAAATGCACCCGCAGCACACACATGCATACACACACATGCACATGCACACGCACACACACACACACGCACTGTTTGGTTTGTACATCAATCTTGCAGGGGGCAGTCAGCATGCTGTGGCTGCAGAAGTGCACGACGCTAATTTCCGCAATGTTAAGGAGTTCTGGGGTGCTGAATTACTCCGCTTGCACCCTTTCTTTGCTGCCCGCCATCGCTTTCACGTTGAGGAAGCGAAAGCCTTGCTGGAGGCTCTTGTCGCCAACTATGAGCAGCAGCCACAGCCAGTGGGACATGCATGCACATGTAGCGGTGGCCCCACCTGGGTGAGCGGTCATTCATCTGTTGCATTTGACTTCCCCTGTAGCTGTCTTTGCTCATTAGCTGGGCTCGAATGCAAGGTTATCACAAATCATTGCATGTTTCTTATTGATTGCATCTATCTTGCAGCGGAGACGGCAGCATCCAGCAAAATACGTGTCCCTGTCATGCTCGTTTGAGTTCTTTGTCAAGTACAAGACGTGCACTGGCAAGGACTGCAAAGGTCAGGTATATGTCTGATTGCGCATCACGGGCTGGATTCATGTAAGGAAATAAGGCATCACTTTATATGTGCACCGGCAAGTGTAACAAACGTAAGCTCAGATACTTTGTTTGAGACCATCCATATTCCATATTCAAAACCATTTTTCTGTTCTGCCTGGCTGTTCAGGTCTTTGCACAGCCAATTCATTGTGGCTGCTTTGGGAGTGCTCCTCTTACCCCCTACACATGGTTTGACCTAAAAGTCTTTCCCGCTTACGCCAAGCTGGCCATTGAGGGTGGTGTCTCGAGCACAGGTGTGTTTCTTAGCTTGAAGGTCAGTGATGAACTCATTCTATCTGACGTAAGGAGTCCTTGCAAGCTAGGGAGAGGGACAGTGCAGCAAGAAGTGGATGGTTTGCACTTCTCATCAGAGCATGCACGTATTAGGCGTATGTCTGTGTGTGGGCACATGCCCACCTCACAGGTGAGGCGGACGCACCTGGTGCCTGAGATGCTGGAGCTGGCTCTGATGCAGTCATGGCATCCCCAGATGTTGGTGCTGCTGTCTGAGTTGCTAATGTTGTTATATAGGGTGTTGGTGCCTGAGTTGTTTGTCAGGTCCTGATGCATGCACAGCAGCCCCCTGCGCTGGTGCTAGTGTTGGCTGGTTTCAAATCTTGTAAATGGAGCTGCATTATTTACAAACCTATACTCTTCACATGTGGGCACTATTGCTGTTATCACAGTGTTCGTGCAGATGCTGAATGACATGTTTAATTGGACTGACCAGTTTGAGATCGGCAGCATTGATGCTGAAAGCTTCACATCTGCCAACATGATGTTCTTGCGCACCACCGCAAACATGGAGACATTAGAGGGTTGTGGAGTCCCCCGCGATCCTGAGCAACCCACATCTGCCTGCTCACCTGATGAGCATGAAGGGTCTGAGGCGCCTCGCATCCCATGCTTGCCGCATGGGCCTTTGCAGGCCTGCCCAATCTGCTCTGACTCCCCAGGTGACCCTCGCTGTGTATGCTAGCTCCAAGAAGATGCTAAGATGCACTGAGACAAGCTGCTACTTGCTCAAGTTGCCAAACCTGTTTAGCCACCTTTGCCAAGGACGTTTGTGCCCTGTTGACCCGCAACTTCTTTTGTGTGTTGCATGTCTGCTTGCTTGAGTCGTGATTTTGGGCTGCTTGAGGCTCTCTACTTGCAATGTCCTCTTGCAGAAGCAGAATACTCTGCCACAGGTTCGATGGACGCAGTGTTGAAATGTGGCCGTTTTGCCAATGTTGGGAATGCTGCCCCCAATCTCAAGCCTCATGACAGTCAGTATTTCGGGGCTGTTGAAGAGCAAGTCCAGTTGGTGGCTGAGCGCAACTGGTGCGGTATTTCACAATGTTGGAGTTCATTCAGTCTTTCCAATTTCGCTCACACTTGTTTTGCTCAGCTGACTTCAAATCTGCATTTTTTTCTCAGCTGACTACAATGATGATGATGATGATGATGATGATGATGATCCAGATTCACCATTGCTGTATCAAAAAGTGAAACTTGCTCTGCATGCAGTTTAAGCAGCTTGGCCACATTCATGAAGGATGCGGAAAATTTTTGGTCGGGTGAGCCAAGCACTTCTGCCCCTAGCGCACCTGCTCCTGATGACGAGGAGCACACAGCAGAGGGCCTATGCAGCACACGGCTCTCTTGTGCCCGAGCTCAGAGTAGGCGGCATGGAGATCTTTATGACAGCTTCGGCATCATTGGCGTTGTGTGCACCCACGGATTTCCGCTGCTGGGTTCCTTTTGCCATCTCCTGGGACCAGAAAATTTTGTTTGCTACATGGTGAGTGAACTCCTTGGCACTCCTTTGCTTGTCTTAAAAGGGCTGAGCAGACACAGCTCAGACTTCATTGCATTCACTGCACAGCGATTTGCCAGTCATCTACTCATGTACGTTTGAAGCCCTGAATTTGCTCATTTTTGTTGTGAAATGGTCGTGAAGGCCGCAGCTGCCACAGCTGATGCAGCTCAGCCTTTGGACTTCACTGCATAGCATTCTGCCTCTCATTTATGTTTGACGCCTTGATTGTGCTCATCTTTGTTGTGAAATGTTGTGTGAAGGCCTTAGCTGACGCAGCTCAGGCTTTGATTGCATTCACTGCACCGTGATTTGTCTATCAGCACCTTTAAGCTGACCTTCTTTGTATCTCGAGTCTCATCTGTTTTGTTTGTCGTGCCCTTAACTCAGGTCCTTCTAGTGTGGCTCGTTCAAATTTGCCCAGCCATGGCAAGGATTTATGTAAATTTTGGATGCCGATTGCACAAATCGTGGGAACGCTATGTGAAGGTGCGTGCAGGAATCAAGGATGCGCAAACATTGGCTATTTCATAATGACAATCTGCTGGGAGTGAAAGGAAGATTGATTTTTTCATTTTGCAGGTTTGCAATGGACACAGCAATTTGCAAATTATGGTGAATTGGATGCATGGTGCAGCACATGATATGTCCTGCCAAATGAAAAACTGTGGTAGATTCAAGGAAGGCACAGCCTGGAGTGTGGGAGAGCAGATTGAGCAACTTTGGTCCTTGATGAAGGTATGTGTGGGAGAACTGATTCAGCAACTTTGGTTGCTGATGAATGCACATGGCAAAATGTAGAACAATCTGCTGACTATATCTTCAGTGTGGACCTGTGCTGTACTTGTGCATTTGTGACATGTTTGCTCCCTTTCTTTCCTTGCACTGCAGCCGGCCTCAAAATTGGTCAAATGTATGACCCCACCCAACAGACAAGACTTCATTGAGTTCATGTTGCGGGAAATTAGCAGATAAAAAGACTTAATATTGTGCAAAGAACAGCCATTGTATTTAAAAGGATGCTTGGAAAGAGAGCACACCTTGAGGGAGAGATAAGCAAGCTCAAGTCAGAAGCTCAGCTGGAAGGTACGTATGGGAAATCCTTAAGTGATAGCCTGTCGTATGAAAATGATGAGTGCATGATGCTGAGTTCTGTCCGCAAATGCATATCTGTTGCATGCATTCCATTCTCCTGCTGCTCTGCATTATTTACCGTACGTCCACGACCAGTTCGAATGGTCCCCTTCAGAAAATTAATAAAAATTTCGAATCTAGTTCGAATGGAGGTCCCACAATTAATATTCTAATTCGAATGGGGTTCGAAAGGCTTCTTACTGGCATTAATTTCTTAGTTCGAATGCCCAATTCGAATTCATGCTGCTGCTGCTGCTGCTGCTGCTGCTGCTGCTGCTGCTGCCTCTGCTGCTGATGGTGATGCTGATGAAAGCTTTGCTGCCGGACTGTTGCTGCTGCTGGAGGGGACTGGAGGAGCTCTGTTGGAGGGGGCAGGAGAGGCTTGGGCGCATTTTTGCTCCCTGAGAAGAACACACCTCACCATCAGCATCCAACCCTAAACAATCCACAAGCTGTCACTGCCGTACAGTGAGCCCATGCACTAACACTGGAGCCCATGCATGCAACATCAGCCGAGCTGTCACCTGGAGGACGCCCCACAGGGTTCTGCTGTACTGGCTGCCCCTTCTTGGATGCCTGGGCCATGGCAAGCTTGTTTTGGGTCGCTAAGGCCCCGGTCAGACACGCGGGATCACCCCCCGGGATCAGCGTGTCTGACCGCACCGGGATCAGAGGTCGGGATCAGGGGGGGGTGATCCGGGGGGGGGGGCCTGATCAGGGTCTGGGATCACCCCCCCACCTTCGCCTAGACGTGGCTGGCGAGGTGCGGGGGGACCCCGGCCGTGCTGTGCAAGCAAGGAAGTGCGGAAAAAAATGCCTTCAACGTTGACCAGTTGAACAACAGATTTCTGATGCATTTTTATAATATATAATGGCCGTTGGTGTGTGCGAGGTAGAGGGTGAAGTATAGGATATCCGGAGGAGGAGGAGGAAGAGGAGGAATGGATGAAGCAAGCTTCTGCAAGGAGGCCTACTCGTGCTGCAGCCGCTGCTTCTCGTGAAACGCTGGCAGGGGTGGCAGCGGAAGAGCTGCAACTCTCCGATTCATCTTCAGGGTACGACCCAGGTCAGGAGCAGCAGCAGGAGGGCAGTGCAGAGGAAGATGGTAGAGTGCGCGCTAGGCCAGTGGGCAAGCAGGGCAAGCAGGGCAAGCAGGAACCCCAAGGGGCGCAGAGGGCTGCACAGAGAAATAAGGGGAAAGGAGGTAAGCAGGTGGTGCCAGCACAGGGGGAGAAGAAACCCGCACAGAGCAGAAACAAATGTAGGATGTAGGACCTAGTGCCAACCATGCACAATGCCAAATTATTGTATGTGTAAATGATTCTAGATGAAGTTGAACTTGCACTGGACAGCTCACCAGCATCTGCCCACAGGTGTGGTCTTGCAGCTGGATGGCAGTCAATAGCCCAGTGAGCATGAAAGAGTTGGTGGTGGGCATGCCTACTTGGGTAGGGCCTGAGAAGAAAAGAACCGTAAAGGCCAACAGCAGGGCTTGGAGGCCAGACCCATTGCCGGCTGGAGACGAATTGTCCATGTCCACGGTCTTTTTTCAGTACAATAGTAGCAAAAACTTACAATTTGCGAGGGGGGTGATCCCGGGGGGGTGATCCGTCGTGTGACCGCCCTGGGATCAGGGTCACGGCAAAATTCAATGAGCCAGAGTCAAAAATTGATAACATTTTATGAAGTGTGAATTTCCAGCAGTTGATTGAACCAATGGCCTCACAAAATTGGCGTGCATCCTCCTGGCACTAAAAAACAAGTGTGGAAATTTTGAAAAATTAGTGATCCCGACCCTGATCCGGACCCCCTGATCCCGCGTGTGTGACCGGGGCCTAAGAGCTGCTGGGTGGGAGATACAGGCTTAAGCCACCTAGTTAGGGGGTTGGAGCTTGAGCTGGGGGCCTGGGAGGCCATTTTCCGCACAAGCCCTTTTGAGCCCCAGAATTAATTAATTTCCAATTCGAATAAGGTTTGAACGCCCTGGCAATAATTTATAAAAAATTTCGAATTTTGGCTCCAGAATTAATTAATTTTCGAACTGGTTGTGGACGTAAAGTAGTAGGGAAATTGACAGGCTTATTCGTGCTGTCTACTCTTTGATTACAGGGATCTGCCTTACAGAAGCTGCCGCCAAGTGGCTTGAAAAAGTGAACTTAAAGTCTGGTAGTGAGAGAGATAACCAGCAAAAAATTATGAATTACGTGTCTTTGTGTGAGATTAGCCGCGTTGTCAGGGACTCAAAGCACATTGTAGAGACTGGTGCCACGTCCATTGGAGAAATTTTGATGAAATTACGTGTTTGTGCTTGCGTGTATGTGCGTGTGCGTGTGTGTGCCTACCATTTCTTGCATGCAGCCATGCACTGCTGTGCACTTTGTTCTTTTTGCTTTCAGCTCAGGTCTTGTGTTTCCTATTGATAATTGGTGTGACTCATGTGCAGGCTGGCAGAAAAAAATTGCAAACAGTCCGGAATAGTTTACCTTCCTTGAGGATCAGTTTGAAAATTGCCCCCAGCATGGATCACGGTCTGCCGCAACAAGAATATATAAGTATTCTAGCTGACCTAACAAAGCTGCACCTCTCCAGGTAAAAAGGGCTCTTTCTCTGGAATGGCTTCTTGTGTCATGATACTCAATTGAGTCCCTGCTAACCGGCATCGTATACGCAATTATTCTGTTTGACGATGCAGGAAAGGTTAGACAGCTTACCGGGGCCTTTCTCCATTACACAATGCTTCCTCTTGCCGTTTTCACTCACATTCATATTCACAATATTCATCACAAGGCTCATCACGCATTCATCCCCTGCAGGTGGTACTCTGAGATGAGTGAGCTCGTGCATGACCTCATCAGCTCCCGTATGTCATACAAAGATGACAGGAGCTTGCATGAGAGTGAGCTGTGCCGCAAAGCTGATGCGCGCAAGCATAATCGCTTGGAAGTCATCGTGCGAGACATGCGTGTGTGGCTGTCCTCTGAAAAGCTCTGTCACGTGGATCACGGCTGCCAAGCTGTCTCAGGAGATGCGGTGAGTTAATGTTTTGAGCTGAGGGAGTGCTTGAAACGGAAAAGCTGAAGGGGTAAAAAAACTGCATGTAGGCACCATATGGCACCCATCCAAAAAGCTTAAAACAGATGAGCATTTATTGGTCACTTCTCATTCCTTCCTTGTTGCGCAGGTAGCTGCCATGCTGCATGGAGAACCTGCACCATGGGAGACAGGAGGGTCACGCTCAAGCTTGCAGATGACACTGGGACGCAAGTTCTTCATGGCCCGCAACGATTTGGATAGATGTTTTGAGCAGCTGCAGGTAGGCTTGTAATGCAGTCAGCTGTGCAGTAAGGACTGATTAGATAATGCAAGCTTGAGTGACTGTGCGCATTAAAGGAGGATTCAATGAAGGGGGGCCAATGAAGGGTTATGAAGGGGCAGTAGGCTCTCACCACCTGTCCTCCAGCATGACATCAGGCTACAAGGTTTTGAGGCGGTGTGCTTATCTAGGCTGTCAGCCATGGGCCTACGGACCTTGGACTCTCTTCCTGCTCGCCACAGTCACGTTCTTTCAATGACTTTCAGTGACACCCCCTCTGTCACACCATGCATGTGAGTCATGTGTCCTGTGTAAATGATTCAGCCATCCGTGAGTCGCGTGGCAGCTGAAACTTACTTGGTTGGTTGGCGTTGCTTGAATGCTTGCTGAATCACATGTGGTTGCCCTTGCATGCAGGTGTTGCACACAGAGCGGCACCGACTGTCCAGCTACTTCGCCCGCATGATTTGCAGTGTGGATGCAGCAATCCAGAGCCTTGGTGAATTGGACATGGATGTTCCACCGCATCAGCTCACAGCCAAGCACGGCAAGCATTTCAAGCTGAGCTTGCATGCCAAGCACCTGAAGCTCCAGCAAGAAAAGGTGGAGGACATGCTGGGTGACCTTTGAAATGTATGTTTTTCCTCATTGTATGGTGTGAGTGCATAAGACGCTGGGCTGCTGTCCTGGTTGTCTGTCCTATGATGTTTTTGTTAACACCCCTGCTCCGTGTTTCTCAGAAACACAGTGGGCTCTTATTATGTATTGATCTAAGATTGTTGTTAGTCCTATAATCACCCCTGCTCCGTGGTTCTCAGAAACACCGCTGCTTCTGATGTGCTGGATGTTTCAAGCATCATCATCATTATCATCTGTGTTTCTCAGAAAATACGTTGCTTCAGGTGTGCTGAATGCTTCTTTAGTTCCTGTAATGATTATGATTATCATCCATGCTCTATTTGTCTCAGATCTTGTAGTGTTGCTACTGGTTCATTGAAACTGTCTTTATGTCTTTCAAAATGCAAGGCTTTACTGTAATCATTGCCATGTGTGTTTTAACATTTCTGCAGTATCCTAGATTAATAAAGATGAGGCTTTCTTGGGTGTGCAACATTTGGACATTGTGAATTTGAAACTGGGTCAGTGAATCTTAATCTCTGGCTGTCAAAACTGTGCACATAAACTCTCCAGGATTTGCACATCCAAAAACAAGGATTGGATGAGCAGAGGTCAGTCATTCCACCTGCTTTCTTCTACAGCTGGCTCATTATATCCTAAGGATTCTAGGATGCATTTTGAAGTGGAGTAGAATTGAAACTGGGTGAGTGAATCTTTATTTCTGGCTGTCAAAACTGTACACATTAACCTACATAAACTCTCCAGGATTTGCACATCCAAAAACAAGGATTGGATGAGCAGAGGTCAGTCATTCCACCTGCTTTCTTCTACAGCTGGCTCTTTATATCCTAAGGATTCTAGGATGCATTTTGAAGTGGAGTAGAATTGAAACTGGGTGAGTGAATCTTTATTTCTGGCTGTCAAAACTGTACACATTAACCTACATAAACTCTCCAGGATTTGCACATCCAAAAACAAGGATTGGATGAGCAGAGGTCAGTCATTCCACCTGCTTTCTTCTACAGCTGGCTCATTATATCCTAAGGATTCTAGGATGCATTTTGAAGTGGAGTAGAATTGAAACTGGGTGAGTGAATCTTTATTTCTGGCTGTCAAAACTGTACACATTAACCTACATAAACTCTCCAGGATTTGCACATCCAAAAACAAGGATTGGATGAGCAGAGGTCAGTCATTCCACCTGCTTTCTTCTACAGCTGGCTCTTTATATCCTAAGGATTCTAGGATGCATTTTGAAGTGGAGTAGAATTGAAATCTTCGAACTGTCACAGGCTTGTCCATTCCCTGCAATGGACATTCTCCACATTCAATTAACTCAAATGTTTACCTGCAAAAGAAAATAGAACAAACCTCAAAGCTAGTGTGTCAGGTACAGTTCAGTTGCGCTCGCATGCTGCATTTTTTAAAGCTATCACCAATTCCTTGGTCTTCCTTTTACTAACTTTTTCCAACCAATCAATTGCGTCCATGCAGTCCTGCTTGGTTTTCCCATCATCACGCAAGCATGCTTGGCCATACTCCTCAGCAGATTTCTGCCTCTGGGCCTTTGCTGCAGCCTTTCTTGCAGCATCCGGGCCCACAGCCACGCGTCTTCTCTTCCGACCTCTCTTCTGCGGTCAGGATTGAAGGGCAATACTAAAAAGAAGAAGGGAAGGAATTAGGGATTTACCTTGCACAACACAGCTATTGGGTGCACAAGTAGTTGTATAAAATGCAGGCGCCCCTATGCACATTTGCTAATCTGCCTCCGCTGTCTTAAATATGTGTGTGCTTTTGCATTCATTGCTGGTCAACATGGCAAGAATGACAGCGGATCAGGTTGCTGTACAAGATTGCGTGCACAAAACTAAGCAACATGTGCCCAGTTTGCAGGCCCATGTTGTTGAATGGCTTGCTGTCCAACCACAGTCGTGCATTGAAGGTCGCGCATCACTACTTTAGTGCTGAATGTCAGATTCATAAAAGCAAGTCCATGCAAGCTGAGACGCATGAATTATGCCTACCCTCTCTGAATGCAACGCACCTTATCACCATTGTCAGCGTCCACCTCTGCTTCACTGCTACAATGCTCTCCCTCCGTCGCAGAGCTCATACTCTCATCGCTGTCCCCGGGCTCATCCCTCTCATTGTTCCCACCCGGTGACCCACTGCCACTGGACCCACTTTCCTGTCCCCCACCCTCATCATCACTCTCTCTAGACTTTTCTGTCACTATGAGTTCAGCCATCCTGCCACCCTGCTGCCTTGTACGCTGGGTGCCATACTGTGAAGCAGGTGCATGCTGGCTAGTAAGGCGCGCTCTGTGAGCATCCAGGGCTTCCTCAGCTTCCCTGACAGCTGCTTCTGCGGTTGTCAGCACCTTTGACTTTTTGCCCCGATTCGTCTGCATCGCTGCCTTGCTTAAATTGATCAAGTGTAAATGGTCCCACCCACACCCAGGAGGATTAGGTGGACAGTAATCTCTGCACCTTGGAGTTGTTTGCACAGTTTGCTGTGTTGTTGCTGTGAGGCTTCTAGCTGAGCACCAGGCCTCGTATCTTCACAGTATTTGATTTCTATCAAGTGGATATGGCGGGCTGGAGTTGAGCTACTTCCCATATTGCGCAGTACCCGGTGTGAGGGTGGAGTGGGTGGTCTGTTTGGGTTAGTTGGGTGAGGAGTGACCAAGATAGCATCAGGGCGGCTGGATTTGCACCTGGTTTGAAAAGGAATCATGGGTTTGAAGAGGTAGGAAGGCACAGCACGATTAGAGATTTGCTCAGGGACTTGCAGGTTGTGCTGGGCCAAACGGTTTGTGTTGCCCGCATCCAACTGCACAAGATTGGCCCCATAAGAGCCATCACTGACCAGTTTCAAAATCATCCTGCAAGCAATATTGTGACGCTCAGTTACCATGTTGCGCATGACGGGGCATTGGCAGCCAGATAGGACGTGGAGAGTACTCTCCATGTGATGGCAATCAGGTAGGGGGCATCTAAGGCTAATGGATCTTTTATATCGGACTGCATGTTTCTGATTGTATAGGGTGCCTGTGCGGTATTGGAAGACAGTGCGTTTCGTTCAAGTTGAGAGTCTGGGCATATTCCAAAAGGCATTGCTCATGCTTTTGTTTACATGAGGTAGCAAGCTCTGGTAATAAGTGTAGTAGCCTGTCTTCCGGTCAGCATAGCCCAGCTTGTGCTGAGCATGCAAATGGGATTTCAGAGCATTTTTAAGGTCTGGGAGGTGCCTTAGACGAAGAGAAGAAGGTTGGGATTGGGATGGCCTAGAATCTGTTTCTTCCGGAGCCAGCCAGATTGTATTGTGGAAGGGTTTTCCTCCTGGGCCAGCGCTAGGGATTCCAGTATCAGTCAGGTTACCATCTTTGAGGGAGGCCTCGTATTTGGCAACCTGATCTGCACATTCGTTCCCAGCTATTCCAGCATGAGACTTGACCTTGTAGAAAAAGATGTGATCTTGAGAGGCTCGGGCAACGTTTGAGATCCTCTTCAGAACATCTCCTTGCACGTGATGCCTATGCTTCTCGGGGTACAGGATTTGCTTTCTGAGTTGGTGAAGTGAGCTGAGGCTATCTGTGGCAATATGTGTGTAATCATGAGTGAGTGCAGCAGCAATGGCAGCCAGCTCAGCTCTAGCTATGGTATTGGTAATACCAGCGCCATTAGGTTCAACTACTACTAATAAAATTTAGTAAATTTTGTGAGTCACTCATAGGATGGTACACACCTGCCCCTATAACTATCTTGCCGTCCTGGACCTGGCAACTGCCGTCTGTGTAGGCCCAATATCTCCAATCTGCAATTTTAAGCTGGAGTTTGGGATGGGACTGACAAGGACCTTCGACGGTAATGTCTGAGGCGGATCTTTGGGGGCCCTTGAAAATCTTCTTCATGTCTAAGGGGAGTTTTTCACACTTTCTTATCCCAAGCATCACTTTATGCCTTGTATTCTGAATGGGGTACGCTACTGACAATCCATTTAGCCTCTGGGATGGCTTTGGTTAGATCCTGAAGCCAGGTATAGTTCTGAATATTCAAGTGGACTTTGGCAGCCGTATTCCAGACTGTAATAATTTGTAAGTCCCAGGTATGCTGGAGGAGGACAGTTTCCTGGCTGGCTTAGGATTGGGGTTTGTCATAGGTAAGTTTGCTTTTTGGAATCATTCAATGATGGTCCCGAGCTTATAGCAAAGGTGCGGGTAGGCATTGAGGAGTGCTGAGTAGGGGTTGCTTATCATATGCCTGGCATATTAAGCCTGCCACTTGCTGGCAGAAGCATGAAGGTGTCTGTAGCCTCTGTGTTTAGGATGGCAGAGTAGATATAGAGTACATATATATTTAATCCTTCTGGCTCCCATGATGGTAACCAACAAACCTCAAGCAGTTCTTCTTTAGACTTATATGCTCTGTTATTTTTGTCTTCGTTGCTGAGGCTAGCACAGGCGGGACAGGCCCAGGCTTCAGCTGCGTTGATCTCTTGCCTTTGGTCATCATTATAGCATCCGAGTTCTCTCATGCATTTCCAGTGGTATGGACCTTTGCACACATCACAGACATACATGTCAAGGAAGGGGGGCTCCGAGTTGATAGGCTCCAGGCCTCCGTGGTAGTTGCATATCTGGCAACATGCACACTCAATGTCTGTGCAAGCAGCTGTGCAGATACTTGCTGGTTGGAAGCTAGCTTTCTTGGAGAGAGACAAGGCCCACTTCTCTATTATCATGAGCGCATAGTGTGTGTGGTATTGCTTCTGCTGGGTTGAGGGGTCATTACTCACGTCCTTTCTCTTGGCTGAATATATTCTCCATGCGTCTATATGTGTGATGTGGATGTCATTATAGTAGACAACATTAATGGCGTGGTTGGCTGTGGTTTCTTGAGCCAGCCTTTTCACCAAATTTTCTTTGTACCTCCAGACATCGTTACCTTGCCAATTCAGAGCTAGAGGGTAGGTGGTAAGGGTCTGAAGTTCTGCCTCTTCTTGAAGCAGAGCTTTCCTCTTTCTGTTATGACTCTGGATACTGTTTTGTGTATTTGAGCTGCTCGGGGTGTTGAGGTGGGTATGGGGAATGGAAGGCACGCCATTTTGTTGATTAACACTAGATCCCTGAGTGTTCTGGCTCAGGTGTTGCTGTGAATGTCTGAATTCTTGATTCTTAGCTGAGCGCGTGCGTTTGCTGGGAGGCCCGTCTTCATTGTGTGGATCAGGCTGACTAGCCTGAATGGTGGGAGCGCTGTCAGGAGGTGAGGTTCCAGCATTAGTGGTCTCTAAATTGACATTTTGCGTGGGAGGCAGGACATTGGATGGAATGGTGGTGTGAGCTGTGTTAGCAGTGGAGTGATGGGTGGATCTGCACTGGAAGTGCGTTCTTTTACTGGGTGGCTCAACCATGGGGGTAGTCACAATAGCAGGTATCACCTCCTGTGTAAGGGAGCAGATTTGCTGTGTAGCTAGCATATCAATGGATTGGTTAGTGTTTTGTGTCACAGGATGGGTTGGGTGTGCTCTATTTGTACTAGAAGGACATATTGTAGGATTTTGACGAGAATTGGGTGTCCTTAGGAGGCGACGCCCAGTAATCTCATGTCTGTAGTGTGTTGTGGAGGGAGGTTGTGGTGTAGGTACCACTTTGTAAATCGGTTGTCGTTCTTTTGAGGGTGGGCATGGATGCTAACGGAGGGGTTGAACTCTTCATTGAGTTGGGTATCAATGAGGCCACTTATGTGGGAATTGTTGATGCGGCGGTGGGCCGCATGGACTCTGGCTTCAGTGTTCTTGCAGATGAGGATTTTTTGGACAATAGCAGTGTTAAGCTCTTCGGTGGCTGGAAGGTTGATGAGGGCAGCCAGTCTATTAAGTGCCATTTTACATTTGGCGTTCACCTCAGAGTATTTTGCCTGGAGTTGAGCCACTGTGATAACCATGGTTTTGCAGGGGGATGTGAGGTCATGCATCCCATTAATACCAAGGCCCATGAGTGGTTGTATAATGCATGTGATGAGGTTTGAGAGGTTGCCGGGGGGGGGGGGGGGGGTTATGCAGTGACAGAGCTTTAGTAATGATTTTCAGGTCATCATGGAACATGCTTTCCCCTTCCTTTCTTAGGTGGAGTTCACTGAGGTGGATGCTGATTAACTGGCGTGCTCGCATACAGTGGTTCAGTTGTCTTTTTATGCGAAGGTTGGTCTTTACGCCATTGTTAAGGAAGTCTTTGAAAAGGTTCTTGAGGTGTGCTATTTGATTGTTGAGGAGATTAAGGCTAACTGCGCGATGTCTGGCTGAGGGGTCCTCTAGGCTGGATGTGAGTGCGGGGGCCATGCGCCTGTGGTATTCAACACAAATGGATGGGCGCCCTAGTCCAAAGTTATTCACGTCCTCTCGTATCATTGCTGCTGCTGTACTGATTGAGAGGTTGTATTTATGTTTAATGGTTCTGTCAATCATTTTGTCCCAGATGATAAGGTCTGCTGGGGCACATGGAGTAACTGCAAAGGCATAGGCAAGGCTAGGACTGATAGCTATGCAAATCATATCTTTGGCTTGACGGGGGGAGGTCCGGGAGAAGTTGAGGTTCTCAAGCTTATTTCTTAGGTTACAAGTCATACGTTGGATCTAATGCTTCCAGTTTAAATCCATAGTAAGTTGGACTCCGAGGTAAAGGAAGGGCTCCTCAGCTGGTAGGAATTGAGCTTTCTGTCCTAGGATGTCTATTTTTCCTTGGAGGTGATGCCTGAGGGCTTGGGAGGGTGTTACCCCATTATTATATTTTGGGGGGTGACTGTGGAGGACACTGGTGGCCTTTGTTTTGCTGCCAGATATGATGAGTGCTGCCCAGTCTGAATACAGAGTAAGCTTGTGGGCTTGGACTTTGAGGTCTTTAATTGTATTAGTAGGGCACAGGAGGTCATCAGCAAAGGCCGCGCTGCTCAAGATATTAGCAAGGTGGGTGTCAGTAGCATTTTGGTTTGGGATGCAGCTGTGCTGGTACCCACGGCCCCCTACGTGGAGCCATCAAAGAAGTGGTTCCATATAGAGCAAAAAGAGAAAGGCAGGTAGTGTATCACCTTGGATTGTCCCCCTCTCAACAGATATTTGTTTGGTGCTTCCTCCCGAGGGTAGCCTGACTTAAGTGGTAGCATTTTCATAGAGGTTTTTGACCGTGTCAATGGCATCAGTAGGAAAGCCCAAGTCATACATGATCCAAAGCATTCAGTCATGATCGGTGGTATTAAAAGCGGAGGTGAAGTCTACAATGAGGGCATAAATGTCTTTACTAAAAGCCTTAGCATCCTCAAGCCCCATGATGACATTCTGGAGCTGGTGGATTGTGTCTTTTTGGTTACGGAACCCAGCTTGAGTGGAGCTCAGAAGGGAGTGTGCTTCTGCTCACTCATAGAGTGTATTTGTGACCATGCGAGTCCACAGTTTGTAGAGTGTGTTTGCGAGCCCAATGGGTCTGTAGGATGAGATTTCTGTCTCTTCCCCCTTGAAAAGAAAAAAAGAACAAAAGAAAACTACGTAGGCAGAGGAAACTCTCCCTACATCAATTAAGGAAAGAGAGACACATTGGCTCAAAGAGCCTTAGTCTCCCTCACCAGAATATGAGAGGGGAGTTAATGTGGATCAGGTGGGTTTCTGGCAGCACGCTGCTCCAGGGCACCAGTGTTGTGATGAGTGTTTTTATTTTCAATGGCTCGTCTGGCCAGACCATGGTAGAGGTTAGTTTGTGCGCAAATTGTACAGAATGGGCATGGAGTTTTCTTGCAAGTGTTTCAGATCTCTGTGAGTCAATCCCTAAATTTAATTTAAATTGATCAAGGGTATGGGCAGTGTAGATAGTCCCACCCACACCCAGGAGGATTGGGTGGATAGTAATCTCTGCACCTTGGAGTTGTTTGCACAGTTCACTGTGTTGTTAATGTGAGGCTTGTAGCTGAGCACCAGGCCTCGAATCTTCACAGTATTTGATTTCTATCAAGTGAATATGGCGGGCTGGAGTTGTGCTGCTCCCCATGCTACGCAGGACCCGGTTTGAGGGTGGAGTGGGTGGTTTGTTTGGGTTAGTTAGGTAAGGAGTAAACAAGATTGCATCAGGGCGGCTGGAGTTGCGTCTGGATTGCATACAAACCGTGGGTTTGAAGAGGTTGGAAGGTACAGCACGATTAGAGGTTTGCTCAGGGACTTGCTAGAGATTTGCTCAGGGACCCCCTTGTTTTTGTCAATCAGGATAGTATCGCTAGTTTTCCATGACACTGGGGTAAGGCGGGTGGCTCACATGACGATGAAAAATTTGTGGATACATTCTTGGATCTCATGCGGGAGCATTCTCAGAATTTCGGTCTCTATTCCATCAGGGCCTGGTGATTTGTTATTGCTAAGTGATTTGATGCATTCATTGAATGTACTTTTATCAAGGATCTTGTAGTGTAGCCAGTCTCTTTGCTTAATCCCTTCTTGTTCCTCTTTTGTTATTTGAGATTGGAGCAGGAAGGGATTCGGTACAGGTTCTGTTTTTCCAGCCTGTTCCCAGGGGTAGTTGCGAGGTGCTTCCTCTGGCAGGTATTTTCCATTTTTTATGTTTACAACGCTCATGGCTTCTGTGTAGTAACTTTGGATAATCTGGGCCTGCCTTTCTGGTTCAGTCTCAATAGTGTTAGTTCCAGGGCCACGAAGGGCTCATAAGCCTGCTCTAGGCTGTGCATTTTTATCTCAGAAGCTTCCTCTGTGTGCTTGTTTGGGATTTTTGTTGACCATTTTGTTCAGTTGTTTACGGGCAATGTTGTTGCTTTCCTTATTCCTTGCTTCATCTATGTATTTCATGGCTCCTTTTGTGCTACTAGCAATACTCTCAATTTGCTGGAGGAGGGGGAGGTCAAAGTCTATGTACAATAGCCCCAGGATGGCATTGCATAAGGCTTGGTTCTCCTTGTTTTGTTCTATAACGAAAAGGACATTGGCTCCCCGCCTCGCCATACAAGGCCAAGGCAGCCTAGTAGCCACCAGTTCCGAAAAAAACAATAAAATAACAAGAAAAATAAATTGGCAGAGATGACGAGGCGGCTGTTTTCAAGCTTCTCCGCTGAGCAGCTGTCAGAGCTGCCGAAGCTCACGGTTTCTTGGCCGTCTGCACTAAGTATAGCTGGTGCTTCCACCGCACTGGGATGGAGTGTCACGCTGTTCATTACTGAGGTCCAGAAGGGCTCTGTGGTGAACAAGGTGGAGGCCCTGGACACCAAGCTGGACCGCTATGCGCATGACATCAAGAAGAAGGTGGATGCCCTGGACACCAAGCTGGACCGCTATGCGCATGACATCAAGAAGAAGGTGGATGCCCTGGACACCAAGCTGGAGGCCTTCAGGCAGGAGGTGTCCAGCAGCCTAAAGAGGCTGGAGCAGAGGTAGGTGCAGGCACTTGCTTGAGCTGGCTGATATGTGTTTGGTGCTGAAGGAACGTAGCCGCAACAGCATCACACTCGTTCCCTGTGCCTCGTGGCCCACAACACGTCTGAGCATTCCATCTTCATGCGCAGGGCGTCATTGGACAGGATTCAAACACAAGCTGAGGGGTGATGAAGAAGGCACGAGAAAGCGTGAGTGTTGCTGAACAATTGGTTGCCAAACGGTTACGGTTCTCTAGCCCGCAAGATTTCTTGCTCCTTTTATGCTTTGATTGCTGAGCAGCTTGCTGGCCTGCAGCTGTGCACACGCATGCATGCACGCATGGACCTGCCTGCCCATGCTCGTGAAAGCTCTAGGAGGAAGGTCTGGGGATGGGGGAGGGATGTGCTTCTTTCGCACTCGCTGCTGTGCACATGTGCATGCATGTAATTCACGCGCACCAGTATTATCTGCGGGAATCACTTTTTTTGCAATGGCATTGCATGTAATGCAATGCACAAAACTGCTTCTTGTGATATCCTTTGGCCGTACGGGACATTTCCCTGATGCAAACATGGTTCTCTGGTCGTTCCTAGGCTCACTGTCCTGTTGCACACCCATCAACACCTGCTGGTTCTCGGTCATCCGTGCTGTAGCTCGCAGCAGCAACAACAGTGGCGGCGGCAAGGGAAAGGATGACGGCTGGGGCGCCCTGTTCCTTTTGAGGCTGCGAATGCTAGTGCTGCTGTTGGGCGATGTACAGGTGGCGCCATAGCTGAGCTTTGTTTACAAATCGCACCGCTTCCAGCCCCAGCTGGAACTGTATAATTTCTCGAGGTCGGCGTATACCGTATATTTTTTGATCACGGCTTAAGGCTAAACAGGAAGCCTTATACCGAAAAACGCAAATATACGGTATATGCCGACCCCTAATGATTTCACGTGTGAGCGTTGCTGAAGGTGCTTCTCAATGACTTGCTGGGGGCGTGCCAGTGAGTGTGCATGCGCATGTGTGTGCGGGTGCGCGCTGGCATGCACGCTGATTTAAATGACTGCTATTCTTTGGGGCAGCAATTACATTGTGGTTATATAATTAGGGGTCGGCGTATACAGTATACAGGGATGTGCAATTACGCCATAATTGGATTTTGCTACCGTAATTACGTTACCGTTATTTACGCTTTTTGTTTCGATTGTCACCGTAATTACGGTAAATTAGAGTAACATTACGGTCAAAATTGAAATTACGGTTTACGCCGTAACCGTCAGAAGCACAATCCTGACCGTATATTTTTTTATCACGGCTTAAGGCTAAACAGAAAGCCTTATACTTAGAAACGCAAATATACAGTATACGCCGACCCCTATATGTAATGACTCTCGCGAAAGGGGATGCTTCTTCATTATTTCGTTTTGTATATTACGGCTGCAGGGACGTGCAAGGTCCTTGAAAATGTGGACTTCCTGGTGGTGACTCGGATTTCATTTTTGATTGGTGTTTTTCCTTTCTGTGCAACGTGGATTGTTTGAAATGCAGATGCGTTTTACTGCTGTGTAAACGGTTTTACGCTGATATTCAGATGTTCAGTCACAACTTGACTGCTCGGGCATACTAGCTTCAACCGGCAAGATGTTCTCTGCTTGCTGTTGAAGGTCTGGAACTCCAGTCTTTGAGCTATCATCCTGCTTTCTTTTCTCGTTGCTGGACCTGTCTTCTTTCTCTGTCTGCCGTGCTTCTCTCAGTCTGAACTCCGTGGTGGGTGGGTCATACAGTCTGTGCACCAATGTGGCCCCCTTTCCTTAATTGATGTAGGGAGTGTTTCACTGCCTACGTAGGTTTTCTTTTCTTTTTCTTTTCTTTTCTTTTCCGGCAAGATTTAGATTTAGATTTAGATTTAGATTTACACGGGGGGACCTTCAGCCAGACTGTTCGGCTGATCGGCCTGTGACTGGTCCTCGCCAGCCAACATAATGTCCATAAGCTCAGAAGCAAACGAAAAAAGCTTGTTGTTGTGTTGCAAGAGGTTTAGATTTAGATTTAGATTTATACAGGGGGACCTTCAGCCAGACTGTTCGGCTGATCGGCCTGTGACTGGTCCTCGCCAGCCAACATAATGTCCATAAGCTCAGAAACAAACGAAAAAAGCTTGTTGTTGTGTTGCAAGAGGAAATCAGAAGCATCCTGGACACTGTCTTGTTGTAAAAATGGTTGCTGCGGACTCTCGGAGAAAGCAAGAGTCTGCACGTAAAAACTCCTCCACTGGGGGAGGAGAAAACCGCAACAACCTATGAGTCCCAAGCAGAGTTGGCATGATGGCGCACTTGCCTTGTAGAAAAGTTACAATGAGTTACAATGGGGTTTGACCTCCAGCCAGGTAGTTTGGCTGCTCGGTCTGCTCAACTGTTCCAACTGCCCAAAAAATATCCATGAGATCGGAAATAAACGATAAGTCTCATTATTTTGCTTCTGCAAGAAATGAATAGCATCATCAGAGCTAGCTTGAGAATAGTAGAAAGTGCCTGAATCGTCCAGAAAAATTCTATAAAACGAGGGGAAGGCAGAAAATAAATGTGCATAAGCCCTTCGAAGAGAACACACAGAAGCGCAAGAACAAATGAACATCGCATGCTTTTCATCTTGGAGTCCTTGTTCACATCTATCACAAGTTGATGTGTGCTCCTGCCAAAGTGATGTCTCAACTCTTAAAGTATGAGCATGTAAACAAAAACGTGCTATGTTTCTTAGCGCGCGCTTGCCCAAATCAAGATGCAAATACCAGGGGACAGAAAAGGGCG
>OU611764.1:7036948-7206948 GCA_914767535.2 Dunaliella primolecta
GCCAAGCAGACATAATACACCCCTTGCTTGTAAGCTTTAGTATTGACATGATATAACAATCATTGTTACATGTATCTTGTGCCTTAGGGTACCGGGCATAGGGAATACATTTACATGTATGATCTATGTTTCTAAGACACTCTGTAGCAGGGGTATATTACCCCCAGGGAGCTGATTTCAGGAGTTCTTTTATAATCATATTATAGAGGGACGCTAGGTAGCAGCTCACGGAGACGGGCGCGACGGGAGCCCCCTCTGCTACTACTCAGATACCACGGGATATCACGCACAGACAAGGTACGGCGCTCTGCTGGCCCTTTGCCTGTTACATTGGTAGCGAAGCCAGTTCGACTCTGTTCGGACCTTTGGGTTATGGGCCCAACACGCTTCCACTGCGCATGTAACAATGATTGTTACACATGAGGCATTCATGAATGATCATGCAAACACTTGCACCCAGGCTCCTTGAAAAGAATACAAACCTATCTCAGCACACCCTCCCCAACAGAGGTCCCCAGCACCCACCCCCAAAACCCAGTAACACACACACATTGAGGAAACCAGCAAACAACAGGGCAAAACGGCAGGCAACACTTGGCTTCCACTCTCATGTTAGCTCTAATTGCACCTGGAGCATGGGCCTAAACCAGTGTTTCCGGGACCACCATGAGCCAAACGTAGACGAAGCTCATGAGAGGGTACAAGGGTTACAAGGGGAAAAAAGGCCTCAGTCAAGACGTTTGACTGCTAGCCTGTTCATAAATACACATGAGGTCATGAAGAAAAGTTTGTTGTTATCTTGGATTGATATCCTGGGAATTCACATGGTGAATGGTGCCTAGCTAGACACCTCTATAGAAAGGACATCCTGTGGGAGACGTGGAGGAGTAGGAAAGAGAAGTTGTGTTCAAAAAGTGAGGCATAATTTTGACGGAGAGAGCAAACCTGGGGATTGCAATCCCCAACATGGGGATTGCAATCCCCATTTGGAGCATCTGAACAACACATGTTTTTCATCTTGCAAGATGAAAATTGTACGTCATCAGAATCATGAGAGGGTACACTGGGCACCATAGTAGTGTGACTGGACAGGCATACGAGAAAGCATCAGAGTACAATGAGCTTTGATGCCAACATGTTGCAACATGTTGTACAAGGAGTATGTGATTCAATCTAGCTTATTCAGACCAGCTTCCAAAGCAGAGCAAGTAAGTAGGTAGTGTAATTGCGCAAGAGGAAGGCTAAAAGCACAGGGGGCATGTTGCAGCTTGGCAGCAGGCGCAAAAAGACAGGGCATCATGGCAGCCAGTGTTTCTATTAGGGGCGATACATCGCCATTTAGTCGCTTTCGGTCGCCATTCGCATCGACTCACCAGATTATACCGTACAAACTCGTGATCATTACGCAATACATATCTTTTTTCAAGGGCTGCGTAGTGCGTAATGGGTCTTTTCAGGGGGGTGCAAACTGGTGCGGAATGAGGAAATTATTTCGTTAAAGCGGGGTGCGAACTGGTGCGGAATGGGAAAAAAATAGCTGAATTATATCCTGAGACCCCCCCCCCCTGAAAGGCAATGGACAGGTTTGTGCGTTGTGTAGATGGACAGACAAGAGATGCGAACAACAAGGATCCTCTCCGGAGACCAAGCAGTCAAAGCATGCGTGCATGGTGAGCGCTAGCAAGGGTAAAGCGCTGCAGCAGAAGCGGAACAGGGAGGAAAAGCAGAAAGCAAACAAGGCTCAGCGGATCCGGATGCAGCTAGCAGGAAGGACAAGGACCTGGACGGCCTCGCAAAGCTGTCCTGTGCAGCAGCCCACAGCCCCTCCTGTGCAGCCATACCAAAATGAGACCAGAACAGCACGGAGGAAGATGGAGAGCATGAGATGGAGGAGCGAGCAGTAGCGATAGAAAGGGGGGCAGAAGGGGTGCGAGCAGTAGGATCAGGGGTAGTGCCCTCATCGCAGGATGGCAGGCTGCCATTGGCAAGGGGGGCACAGGGTGAGGATGAGGTGCAATGGGAGGACATTTGAACGCTTTGAAGATCGGCTGATGGGGACAAAATGCCGAATTTGAGGCCCCAACACAGCAAGAAGAGCAATGCATGCAATACCTTCAATGAATAGATTCTACTTTATCTGTGTTAGCGCTAAATGGGATGATTTTGCTTGGCTTTTGTGCTTTCATCAACAGCAGCAGCCTAGGATCAAACAGTTTCCAGACACTAGCTGCATGGATAGCAAATAGCTCATGAGTTCTGATCTGATTAATTAATTTCTTATAGGTAATTACTCAGCTGCTGTAAGGCCATAGAGCAATTGCTGAGCCTGTAAGTGCATGGTGAGGACTATGCTTGCTGGAGGGTGCGCGTTATGGGGGGGCGTAATGGCTGAAATTTCTGGGCAGGCTTTCC
Organism: Dunaliella primolecta; assembly: GCA_914767535.2. NCBI lineage: Eukaryota > Viridiplantae > Chlorophyta > Chlorophyceae > Chlamydomonadales > Dunaliellaceae > Dunaliella > Dunaliella primolecta. Next base: position 7,039,361 of record OU611764.1, read on the forward strand.
TTGAGGGTGCGTAATCCAGCATGCGTAATGTTGATAATAATTGTGCAGGCTTTCCTGGAAGGTGTGTAATGAGGCGTGCGTATTGCAAAAAAAAACTTTCAGCAGGGTGCGTACTGGTGTGTAATGGAGAAATTCAATTGCTGAAAAAAGGGGGTGCGGATTGGTCACGGGTCTGTACGGTATGGAATCAGCCAACCCTAGAAATTCGTCAGATGGCCTCAGAATCAATTAATTAATCTTTAAGTCGGCCTGACAGACTAGTAGCGCGCACGTAGTATTTACTGAAAAAGACAGTAACTTTATACGTACGTAAACCAATGCGAGAAAAATTTGACAACTTTTTTGTTGGCTGCTAGCGCTAGCGCATTTCAACAAGTTTACGAGCTACATATCGATCTAATTCCTGATGAACACTCTGCAGTCTACTTCGAAACGTGCTGTTAATGCATGCATGGATAGTACTAGTGCATCCATATGGAGCGCTTCCTCTTTCTCTTCCGCCGTAGATGCCATCGCCAGGCGTAATAACGCCATGGCAAGTGTCAGGCCCGAAGCCATTTGTCTTGTTCAGAGCTCTTTTCGTCAAGAGTGCATTTTGACAGAGTACCGAAACGGCGAGTTGCATTATTATAACAGTCATGGGGAAGCCACCCAAACAGAGTTTAACATTGCAACCAACATTGGGCGGCAACGGCGAATGAGGAGCCGAGGAGCGCGCTGTCCCATTTGGAAGGACGTGCAGAGAAGGACGTGTCTTGACTCAGACGATGAAAAGTTCGGTACGCGCTCTTACAAGATAATTTTGCGTTGTGATACAATACCGGTACGGTAGTGTCCAGGGAAGCCAACCATGTCTCTACTTCTGAGCGACCAGCTCTGCAGACGGTCCTGGGAAACCTGACTATGGCAGGCAACATTGTGTCCTTCACCAACACGGTGAGCACGGACGCATTCGGTGACCTGCAGACCACGTCGCGCACCAACTTCATGGACGCCCACAGTCCTTTTGGCATAACCAGACTGCGTGATGAGGTGTCGACGAAAAGCTCTGCCACTGTGTCCAAGAGCTTGGGCGCATCCGAGTACTAGCTCAATATTACGGCGGAGCCTTCCGACAGGGGAACGATGCACACAAGGCAGAGGGGCAAGTACGTGGCTGGCAACAGCGCTGAAGCACTCGTATCTGTGCGCATGGGTTCAGCATTAAAAGCGTGCTTTTGATCCCTGAAAGCGCGCTTTTAATACTTAGAAGCGGGCTTTTGATCCCTAAATGCGCGCTTTTAATACCTTAAAGCGCGCTTTTCTGTTTATAAGGTGGCGCTTCCGCTCCCCAATCACAGCCTCGTCCAAAAGGAAAGAAACATTAAATATAAAACGCTATTATGGCCAGGCGGGGAGCCAATGTCGTGTTCGCGTGAATCGCGGGTGAAAATTTTCCCGGTTTTGGAAATTTGTGAAATTTCGGAAATTTCTTTTTTGCCTAATCAAGCACTTTAATCATTTCTGAATGCTCTGCTCTCAGTGCTGGCCCTGATGAGTGCAGAGGTGCGAGACGTCTCCGAATGCGTGTGCCGCTGACTAGCAAGGACAGGGACTGCACCAGCAAGTGCAGCACTCAGTCGGAGCCAGCGTGCAACAGTCTCAGAGCAGGGGTTGCCCCCCAGCAGCTCTGAGATGCGCTTGTGTGTGAGCCCCTCCCTTGCCCAGCGGACAGCCTGCTGGCGGGCTGTGTGTGGGTAGAGGGAGCTTGTAACGGGTATATATGGCTAGCAATAGTTTAATGAATATCTCATTAAATGGGAAGGTTATTCATGGGACCATAACACGTGGGAGCCAGAGTCAATCCTGTTAGAGGATACACTAACAGCTGAATTACTCTGCGCCTACAAGGAAGAATTCTTGCCCCGATAATTCTCCTTGTCTTTATTTTCATCTCATAATGGCCATATGACCAGATAAGTCACTGTCTTATTTGAAGTAACAGAGCCTGAAACAGAGCCTGTTATGTGTATTCATGATTGCAACATTTATACACTCACACTTTTCAGAAAAATGCGGGAAATTTTGCCTTTGCTGCTTTCAAGACAGACTGATCATCTGCTCAAGACACAAAGGTTCCCTTATCCATTTTTCATACTTTTGAAAAGTTTTTACTCTCTTGGTACAAACCCGGGGACGGGTTTTCATCGAGGGGGGGGGCAATGTAACAATCATTGTTACATGTATCTTGTGCCTTAGAGTACCGGGCATAGGGAATACATTTACATGTATGATCTATGTTTCTAAGACACTTTGTAGCAGGGGTATATTACCCCCGGGGAGCTGATTTCAGGAGTCACTGTCCCCATGAGACGCACTTTGATATGCACTTTGATGGATCAAAGTGCATCTCGCGCATCAGGGGTCCCAGCCAAAAAAGGTAGAATGCGTTCCCTTTTGCTTGATGTTAGTTCCACAGCACCTGCTCTACCCTCAGCAGTTGCTGGCATGGCGGAAGAGGCGTGTTTGGAGAAAATTGTCTCTGAATCGGTCAAAATTGCACTTTGAGGATGTCAAAGTGCACTTTGAAGGCAAAAGTGCATCCCATCAAAGTGCACTTCCAGGATTCAGAAGGTGAATTTTACATGTTCTCTCTTGCATGGTCGTAGGATGGAAGCTCCTTCAAGGTGCAGGGTACTTGCTGGAAGTCAAATTAGCAGCCTTTTCAGACAGTTGACCACACCTGCACTTTGTTGACAATCAAAGTGCACTTTGATGTCTAGAAGTGCTGCAAAAGTGCACTTTGGCATGTTCACATCTGTACCTCAGATGTGAGCATTTCCTTGCTTTTGGCGCACCAATTCCTTTCATCAAGTTGGAAGGGTTATGGATGAATGACCGACAAGCACAAAGCAGCGCTGAGGGGGTGTTGGGGGTGTTGTATCTCAAAGTGCACTTTGGTCTCATCAAAGTGCACTTTGATGGCCTTCAAAGCGCGTACAAACCTGTTACAAACCTGTTACAAACCTGTTACAAGCCAAGTTGAATGGGGAAGTACTTAAGGCAGGATTGATGATGGCATTGTGATTGCTGGGGGTTATGATGGGAAAGGGTCCAGAGGGGTGGAACGTTGAGGTTTGACGATTGCTTTTCAAAGTGCACTTTGCTGCTGGACCAACCGCACTTTTGACTGCGCTTTTGTCAGCGCTTTGATAGCGCTTTGGTTGCACTTTTAAAAAGCGCTGTCAAAGTGCACTTTTGCCAGGAAAGCGGAGTTTACCAAAGCGGAGTTTACCAAAGCGCACATCAACGTGCGCTTTACCTACCCTACTGCACAACCCCCTCCGTGCGGGAGGTCCACTCCACAAGGGGTCTCCACGGGGGCCTGCAGGGCTTGCGGGGGCCCGTGGGTTTGGACTGCACATTTCTGGCATTTTGGCCCATACAGAGGTGCCTGTTACTGTGCAGGATTTCCATTCTGATTCTATCGCAATTCATTTGCATCTAGAGAATCATGAGCTGAGGAGAGCCTCGTTGGATTTTCAGTTGTGCAGCACTTAGCGATTTTTTTGCCAAAACCAAGGCTCTACTTCTACAAGCGACAGTGTTAAAATTTACAAACAAGATTAATGCCAACGCCGCTGCATGACTCCACCGCTGAGCAAATGATTGACCGTGAGCAAATGATTGACCGTGCTAGAGCTCCCCCACCGCTACCCCCTCTCCTCAACCCCCTTGCCCGCTGGACCCTGGAGGACCCTGGAGGCAATTGGAGCAGCTACGTATGGTGCTGGACAGCTGCAGCTCTGTGTGGTATTGGTGGCTGCTCAGCCTGACTGCAGCATGCGCACTGCCCCCTGCTCTCCTCCAGGATGCTCCCTGCACAGATAAGCACTAAGCATGCATCACTGACGTCTGATGTCGCTATGATTGTACGTGCAGGGGAAGCTGGAGGGCTGGAGAAGCATTCCCCTTCATGAAAATCACCACTGCTTCCTCCTTCTCCCCCATCGCCTTCACTGCAGCTGCAGCCCCCACCATCGAGGCTCTGAGCATGCTGTGTCCGTTGCTGCAGGTGTGCGCTTGCAAAGGCGCGCTTGCAGGGGCGGGGAGGCCGGTCAACCTTGTGGGCAGTTACAACTTCAGCGATTCTGCAACTTGATGAAGATTTGGTACTACAGGATTCATCCCCCGTGGAAGCATCTACTCCTGCGGGCCCCTGTCTATGTGTCTAATTCTGGAGGCCCCCGTACGGACCCCCGGGCTAGCACCTAAGTGCACTTTTCCTGTATCAAAGTGCGATTTAATAGCCCCAGGAAGCGCTTTGAGCGCGTCAAAGTGCAATTTAAAAGGAATCAAAGTGCAATTTACTCGTATAAAAGTCAGCTTTGACGAGAGATTTGACCACGACAAAGTGCACTTTGATGTGCGCTTTGACCAATTGCGCTTTTCTTCGAAAAGCGCACTTTGACAGCGCTTTGCAAAAGCGCCACCAAAGCGCTATCAAAGTGCTGATCAAAGTGCAGTCCCATCGGGACAGTGAGTTCTTTTATAATTATATTATAGAGGGACGCTAGGTAGCAGCTCACGGAGACGGGCGCGACGGGAGCCCCCTCTGCTACTACTCGGATACCACGGGAATCACACACACAGACAAGGTACGGCGCCCTGCTGGCCCTTTGCCTGTTACATTGGTAGCGAAGCCACTCCAGGGCCTCTCATGCGTCGCAAGATTGCATGAGGTCCCTGGTTCGATCCCTGGGAGATACACTTCGAAAAAGCGGAAAGTCTTTCCCGAAGGTCAATTGCCTGGCAATTGATCACTGGCCGTGGAATGTGCCCTCAATAAGTGAGGCTGACATGTAAAATCTTCGGATTCATGCGGTTGTGTTAGACTCACGAGGACGCGAGCTCAGGAGGGTGGGGAAGAATGTAACGGGTATATATGGCTAGCAATAGCCATCCGTATCATCCCGGGCTCTGCCTTTTCATAAGTGTTACAGAGCTCCTGCGGGAAGCAGAGTCTGCTTGAAGTTGCATTGCTGGCTTGCATGAGCGAGGCAGGCTCAATGATTGAAAGTGCCTGATTAGGCAAAAAAGAAAATTTCCGAAATTTCACAAATTTCCAAAACCGGGAAAATTTTTCATCCGCGATTCACGCGAACACGACATTGGCTCCCCCCCTGGCCATAACATAATGATGACACATTTATAATTAATTAATTAATTAGCTATTGAAAAGAACCACAAAAGAACCACAAAAGACGCTCCAACTGGCTTTCACACCTTGAAAGCGCGCTTTTGCTAATGAAAAGCTGGCTTTTCGGAAACTGTTACTCGCGTTTGAAGTTTAAAAGCTTACGTCAAAAGCGCGCTTTTGGGTGTCCAAAGCGCGGCCAAAAGCTGCCCAAAAGCGCGTCAAATTTGGGACAGTGTCCGTCAAACCTCCCCGAGGACACTCCCATAATCCCACACTTCTTTACCTCACTAACTTGAAAGGATAGGATAGGGTTACATAGCTGTACCTGCCTACAAGGGCAGCTTAGCTGAAGCAAAGGTGCCTGTAACCAAACCAAACCAAACTTGTGTAAATGTCAACTGAAAGCCTTGAGCTGAGTTCAAAAGTGTCAACTGTAAAAGTCACACACACTGTCACTCTAAATGAAACAAGCATGCAAAGTCATGCACAAAAAAAACTCCATAAGGCTGTAGTGTTAGGAAAATACACTTTTGTGTTTCCACAAGAAGCACAGAAATTTTGAGAACAGCACCGCTCTGAAAAAAGGTCCAAGAGGCCATAGTAAATGTGTTATGTTCTGCTTTGCACTTCAGATCTCAGCATCCACTGTTAAAGATGCAATGCAATGCTTCAGGAAGGGTAACCGCCAATACAGCCTGGTGAGTGCACATGTCAAAGAAGGCATCAACTGCGTTGCCTTGCTTGAATCTCTTCAGCAGATAAGTACCCTCTGTAATCTCTCCAAGACATGGCTCGGGGTATGGACAGCCCTTGAGGACCCCCATACACCCCCCAATACCTCATATTAGGGACCCATGCTGCTTTAATTGCCTGCGTAGTCTTATGTGCTCGAACTCGGGTCTCTTGGTCTGCAGTTTGTCAATGCCTCGTGGCTCCTCCAAAGCCACCTGCGTGCATTTCTTGTACAGCTGCTCCTGCAGCTGGGGGAGGGCAGTGTTGGTGCTGGACAGGGTTGGGCTCTTGGCTGGTGCGCTTCCGCTTGGTGGGAGTGACTGGGGCTCCGCTTGCTACAGCTGCTGTTGCTCCTGCTGCTCTCGTTCCTGCTGCTGCTGTTTGTGCTGGTGGTGGGGCAGGCGAAGTAGGTGCTTGCTCTTCTGGCCTTGCTGCTGCTGCTGCTGGTGATGGCGGAGGAGGCTTGAGTAGCTGCTTGAGCTGCTGCCCCAGTCGGCCTGCATTGAGGTGCAGGAAGGGCTCGCCAGGGCTGGGGATGCGGCCTGAAGGCAGGTGCTGGCGGAAGGGGTAGGGAACCAGCTCCATCTCACCAAGTTTGTCCACAATTGCTTTTCCCCTGACTTGCACAACCAGTTCCTCCCCATACCCACACTGTCCCCGGCCCAATTGCTGCAGCTGTATGGCCAGGTCCACCAGCGCATTCTGCAGGCGCGTCTTCTTCTGCACCAGGAGTGCTTGTGCTGCGTTGCTGCTATCGCGGAACCCCGCGTACGCTGCAGTCGCTGCCTCTGCCGTGCTGAACCAGACGATGTATCGCTGCTTGCCCAGTGCGTTGTCTCGCATCCGCTCCACATGCTGCACGCTGCCCACCTCGCACTGCAGGAAGGCTTCCACCCCGGCTGGTGTTGCTTCGCAGGGCAGCGCCCCTGCATTCCTGGAGCGCAGCAGGCGTACACTGTAGAACTTCTGACGTTCTTCCCTGTCTATGCTGCATGCTGCTGCCCAGTTGGTGTCAGCAGAGTCTCGGACAAGCTGGTCAACGCTGTCCCGAGTTGCTCGGCCATCCTCCTCCTGCTGCTGCTGCTGCTGCTGTAGCTGGAGCACCACTTGATTAAGCTCGTCGACCTTCTGTAGAAGCTGGCGCACAAGTTGCTCAATCTCCATCTCTTCTTGGCTTCTCACGTCACTTTTTCCCCAGGCACAGGTCAGCGTCCGCTCACTGTGTCATCCAATTTACTTTTGGCGTGTGTGCCCCATCTGCGTGCGCGCAAGCACACCTATCCCGCCTGGTAGGGCTCGTTCCGTTCTCAGAGTGTCGAAAACACTAGTGGAGCCCTACCAGACGGTGCAGTGGAAGCGTGAGCTCTCACGATTGTTCTTTTCCTTTTTCCCTTGCTAGGGGACCCTTGCTAGGGGAAGGGGAAGGGTTACATAGCTGTACCTGCCTGCGGGGGCAGCTTAGCTGAAGCAAAACGAGCCTGCAACCAAACCTAACTTGAAAGACAAGCTCAAAGCCCAAATGCATAACAAACACAAGCTTGGCTCTGCCGATATATCCAGTTGCTACTACACAGGCTGGCAGCAACTCATGCAACCACCATCTCATAACAGCAATACCAACACAGGCTTACCTAAGCTATCCCCTAAACTCGCTAACCAAAAAATTAGCAATTCCTTTTGGAGCAACCCTAAGGTTACCCTTAAGCAACACATACATCTTCTCAAGTACTGCACTGGCACAGTTTACACCCAGAAGCACGCTGTCAGGTTTAATCACACCTCTGGCTCTGCCAACTGCCGATTATGCGGCAATATGGATAGCATCAATTCAATTGTCCTCGGATGTTCACACCCAACATGCCGAGGTATGTTCACAAACAGACCAAACATTGCCCTCAGTCTCTGTTGCGAAGCCCTGAGCAAAGGTGCACATGGCTCATTCCTTGTTGCCTTGGACGCTTGCTGTAGAGAAAAGCTCCAAGAACAGGGCATTGAAGTCCCTGAAAACATCTCCAGGGATATTCCTGATTGGGCTTTTCCCAATGGTTCTGGCCCCTTTGCCCGACACCAAAGCCGTCCTGATGCTGTCTTTGTGCGCCCTATCCCAGGGAGAGCAACCCATCTTTACCCTAGGATGATACCTACCCACGACAGAGATATTCACCTTGTGGAACTTAATTCCTGCCCTGACACTAACCCCTTACCCAGCCTACGAACAGCTGCTGACCAGCATGCTGGTACCATTTCCAGACTTCGCACCCGTAGTCTCAGAAATCCAAATAGAAATAATAAGGTGACCTCGCACACCATTTTACTTGGTGTAGCAGGTACTATCTATAATGACTACACTATCACTCCCCTGGTTGAGCTGGGTCTTACCAGACATAACGCAGAAAAATTAGCCTCTCAATTAAGTTGCCATGCACTCCAATCATTATAAACACCAAGCACTCATTATACTTGCAGGGTTCTTCTGGCAGGGGCATCACTGGCCAGCCCCCCAGGGGTGAGGCAGTTTAGAGCAGGAGGAGGAGAGTCTACGCCCGCAGGCGCATAGCTGACAGCAACCCGCCTGACCCTCATTAGTTATTCCCCATCGGTTCATAGCTTGATTTAGGCTGGTCTGTGAACCTCCTCGGTGAGGCCCTAGCTAGCTTGCTAGTTAGGGGACCTTTCCTTCATGCACACAGCTGGACCTGGCTTGCGTAGACTATTCTTTTTATTTTCTTTACATAGGCAGAGGAAACTCTTCCTACATCAACTAAGGAAAATGTGACACATTGGCTCAAAGAGCCGCGAGTCCCCTCCTTTACACAAACCATATATAGCAGCACATGTTCATCATCAATGCTGTGAGTTATCATCTGATCCAGTAACTCTGAGGCCTTTGAGCATACTCTACCTTGTGCTACTCCATCAAACACCAGACCACAACAAGCACGATCTGGCCCCCAAATATAATTGAATGACTATGATGTAAGCTCAAGGAATGCCCTGGCAGGAGCGAGCCCGCCCTGCATGGTTGGTAGACGTGGGAGTGCCTGCAACCACTTCTGTGCTTGCTTCCTCTACAGCTTACAAGTTTCAGAAGTTCTGAATCAGAACCATAAGGCCCCCATTCATAACGGCCGACTGTTCATGAAAAGGTACATATATTCATGTATGCCCTTCCTCAACAAAGCAATGCATGCACACCAAGGTTACATCAGCCTTTCCAACAAGCATGTGTGTCACATACCTAAAACGTACCTGCCAACATGACGTCAAAGCATGCAAGCTAAAAGTTAAACTTAGGGGAGCCCCTTCCACATTACCACCCTGGCGACACTGCACACCCCTCACCATGCTTCTTCCTCAGACCAGCCTGAAAACTGCTCACTCTGCTGCCTGGCCACAAGCGTTTGTACACACTTTGCCATGCCACACCCTTAGGCTTCCTCCTATAGGCCAGCCGTGTCTTGTTTAGGTCTGAGGGCCCTTTGGTGAGACCCTCGCTAGCTTGCTAGTTAGGGAACCTTTCCTTAATGCACGCGGCGTTTTGGCTGGCGTAGAATTTCCTTTCATGCCACACCCATTCTGGACGCTGCAGAGTTTGCTGCCTTTCATTGCTACTGTGTTCACACAACCCTCACAGTGTTTGCTTGGAGTGGCAAACATGCACCTCCCCACACCTCCCCACACCGCGGCGCCTCCACGGGCGTGCAGTCCGTTCACCATACCCATCACTCTCTGTTGCTCTGGGCTGCCCATTGCACAGTTAACAGGTTGTATATTGGAGGAATGATTGCAAGGCCTCCAGCAAAGTGTGGACCTTCAATGCACTCTCCTCACTACGTCGCCTCCACAGGTGTGCGGTCCCTCCACCATGCCGCCAGCAGGGAACCAATCACAGAATGGCAGCACGCAGAGATGGCACATGGCACGGCCACCAGGGGGTCTGAGAAGTGCAGGGAGGCCAGCACAGCCCCCAGCGTGCTGTTCTGCATGCCCACCTGCACACACACACACACACACACACACACACACACACACACACACACACACATGTCATGAAGGTGAGAAAAAGGTGAGTTGACCAGTCGAAACAGAACAGAGTAAAAAATGCCCCCCTGCGACCTCCAGTGAGCAGGCCAGCATGCTAATCTGCACACTATATCAGAAGGGTGAGAAAAAGGAATGCCCTGCTTCGCACGCACGAGAAAAAAGAGTGAAAGAAGCCCCCTTGTGGCCAAAAGTGTGCACTCTTGCAAGCTGCATGGATCACGTGTTGGCATTGTAGTACATCTTTTAGGCATCCTATGACCTCTATTTGGCACCGTATCACCATTACTGGGCACTCTATGACCATCTCTGAACACTCCATGACTCTATGACCTCTGTTTGGCACTCAATGACCATTTCGGGGCACTCGGTGACCATCTCTGGGCACTCCATGACTCTATGACCTGTATTTGGCATTCTAAGACCATTTCTGGGCACTATGTGACCACCTCTGGGCACTCTATGACTCTATGACCTGTATTTGGCATTTTAAGACCATCTCTGGGCACTGTATGACCTCTATTTGGCACTCTGTGACCATCTGTGGGCACTCTGTGACCTCTATTTGGCCTTTTATGACCTTTCCTGGGCACTCTATGACCTCTTTGCAACAACAGCACACACAGACTGGCCAGGTCTTCCTTCTCTTTCGCCCGCTCCTTTTTTCCGCCAGGCAGCTGACTGGCTCACTCCGGCCCCCTGCCATTTAGGTGAAGCTGGTCTTGTTCAATTTCTCAGACCATGCCACTCCTTCCCTCCTGAACGCACAATGCTCGTCCCCACGACACAAAAAGCAGAACGCATAACACCATGCAATGGCACTCCTCACTTTGAAGCTGTTGGCATTCAGCACACGTTCCCACCCAAGCCCAAACAAGCTACACAGGTACCTCAGCACCCCCCCTGCTCCTCCTCACCCCAATACTGTCGGTGCGGCTGTTGTGGTGCGGCTGTTGGTGTGGCAAAAATGTCGGTGCGGCTCAGGCCCAGCGCTCACGAAGATGCTGCATACCCCGTGGCAAGGCTATAGGTAACGCCAAGCATCTCAACACACAGCCCTCCTCCTCACCTCAATGCTGTTGGTGCGGCTCAGGCCCCGCACTCACGAAGATGCCGCACACCCCGTGGCAAGGCTATAGGTGATGCCAAGCATCTCAACACACAGCCCTCCTCCTCACCTCAATGCTGTTGGTGCGGCTCAGGCCCCGCACTCACGAGGATGCCGCATACCCCGTGGCCAGGCTATAGGTAATGCCAAGCATCTCAACGCACAGCCCTCTTCCTCACCTCAATGCTGTTGGTGCGGCTGATTTTCTCGCTCAGGCCCAGCATCCGCGAGGCCGCGTACCCAATGGCAAAGCCACAGGAATGGAGGCCAACCACCGCAGCAAGCAATTTAGCCCCAGACTGCCTGGCGGCCTGCACAGCATTCCAGGGAAACGTCAGCGCACAGCTCTCTTTCCACCATGCTTTCACAATATGGAGAAGAAGGGCCATTTGAAAAGAGTTGGCACACCGCAACTGCCAGCTCGTGACGGCCTGGCCTAGCCTGCTTGTGAAGGCCTGGCCTGCTCGTGAGGTGCCTGGCTCTGCTCCTGAAAGCCTGGCGTTCTTCTGCTCGTGAAGTCCTGGCCCTACTAGTGCAGGCCTGACAATGCTCGTGAAGTCCTGGCTTGGTTCTGCTCGTGGAAGGCTGGCTCTGCTAGTGATGGCCTGGCTCTGCTCATGAAAGCCTGGCTCTGCTAGTGAAGGCCTGGCCTGCTTGTGAGGTGCCTGGCTTTGCTCCTGAAAGCCTGGCATTCTTCTGCTCATGAAGTCCTGGCTCTGCTCGTGAAGTCCTGGCTCTGCTCCTGAAAGCCTGGCTTGGTTCTGCTTGTGGAAGGCTGGCTCTGCTAGTGATGGCCTGGCTCTGCTCATGAAAGCCTGGCCTGGTTCTGCTTGTGATGGCCAGAGGCCGCTTGCAATCTCAGCAGGAATGGGGTGATCATAAAGAAAAGAAAAGTCTACGCAAGCCAAAGGCCGCATGCATTAAGGAAAGGTCCCTTAATTAGCAGGCTAGCAAGGGCTTCACCAAGGGTCCCTCAAAACTACACGGGGTGATCATTCATCCTTTGTCATACTTTTGTGAGTGGGAGCCCACATTGGCTGCCAAGGGCCGGGCTTGCAGCAGTCTTGTCACCAACTCACACATCCCTCAAGCGACTTGATTACGTCAATTATCACATTGTCATGATGCCACTTTCATTGTGACTTTATGAGAAGCTGAGACCCTCTGTTCCGACAAGCATAAATCACTACATTTCATTCACCGTACATAATAATGTCATCATTCTGTGCCCGCTACAAATATATTTATTTCATGTATCCTGCCATAATTCTGAACCCCCCTCAGTATTCATTTTTGGGTTTCCCATATGTTTCGCATATTTCTACAGGGGGTATCTGCTCCTTTGCCCTGATACTCCAAAGCTGTGAATTGATCGCAGCGTTTTACAGGCTGCACACTACTCCTGCACCCCCTGCATGTCCTGCATGTAAAGACCTCTAAGGCACACAATCCCTTAGGATCACTGTTAGGAAAGCTACTGCTCAAATGCCCCAAAAGTCCAGCTGGGCACATTGCCACTACAGTGAAGACTTGCTCACAATCCCTTACAAATTCAAACTACTGTGCAGAGAAGGACTCATTCCGCAGCCCCAAATTGATATTCAGTTTTGCACGCATCAACCACGCAGCCTAAAGTGAACTATTTACGCATTTGCGCATCAACCCCGCAGAGGCTCTTGCCCATTTTAACCCGCAAAAGCATAATGTGCATCATTTCCGAGCTTCTTGAATCATTTGCAGTCCAGTTAAATCGGAATTATCTTAGACATGCAAGGTCAATTTAACACCATGCATGTTGTACAATTGTACACACCCCTGCCTGCCCTTACCACTCCCCCTCTTCCCCAACTGCTGCCCTTTCCACTGCTCCCCTCCCAGCTGCTAAAAGAGCTGTAATCTTCTTACATCAGCTGCAATTATTTTACAAGGTGCTGTAGAGGGTACTGGATGGACTCATTCGTGCCAGGGACCAAATCAGCCTGCCTGTCTTGAGGACTCAATGCTGATGCAGCTGGTGGGGATTGCTGTCAGGCTGAGAAAGTGACGCAGCCATAACAGAGTCCTGACATCCCACATCCAGAAAGGCAGAAGGATCCAGGGCACAGAGGGGAGGAGCGCTATTGATCACACTCCTACTTGATCACGCTCCACAGAGGGGAGGGGCGCCACACTCCTCTCACTGTCCCGAAAAGCATTTATTATCGCAACCACGCACCGCCACCCACTCTAAATGTTTACTTTACATAAACGCATTCTCTGCGCAGGGTAAATAACGTTATTTTTGCGCGGTGAAGCACTTTCTACACGGTAAGCCCCTTTTTAAAGGAACGAAGTCAGCACTCAGTGCTGTTGTAACAGAGGACCAGGTTTTGTGCCTCCTAAATGTGCCGCGCGTGCCCATCTGGCCCTGCTCAATCTGCTGCTTGAGCGGACAGCAAGTTCTTTTGCATTCTGCTGCCACTCCTCAGGTGAGGAGGCCCCTCAATTGGGGTGAGGAAGCCACCCATTCCTTGCTATCGAAGTCCCTTTCTAACCATTTCATTTAAATCTAACCATTTCATTTAACTTTGTTCATTTTCACTTTCGCACATTCCCGCGTGCTCAAAAATAATAATTTTTTTTATTGTCTACTATCATCTCTCAAACACATGATCTTTGCAGGATGATACACATTATGTTTGGTATCATAATTTGTGACAAGCCAAGGCCTTCCCCTGGCCCTTGTCGCCCCTGGTGAGGGGCTCTGTTGACATGCAGCGCCTTCCTTGCCCATGTTCTCAAGGATAACTGGTCATGCGGATCCTGTTTACTTTCACAACAGGACTGGCATGACCGTTTTTCCTTCGGAGGACGGGCAAGGCAGGAACATGCTGCTTGTCAGCAGCCCATGCCAGCGTAGCATGCTAGATGCGGGCAAGACTGAGTGCAATGTGGGCAATACTGGCTCACAGTGCTGATCCAGGGCAGTGACTGCAGCATGAGCCAGGACAGTGAAGGCGGCATGAGCCAGGGCAGTGACTGCGCACCAGTAAAGAGCGGTTGTGAAAAATACCCCCACCCCCATCTTCTTTATCGCACTGTAGGCTAGGGTGTTTGAATCGATGCTCTGCAGCATAGGGTGTGCAAGGCATGTGCCTAATTTTGGATCATAATCATCCACCACTGTGGCTTGCACTGGGATGGCAGCAGCAGTCAGTGCTTCAAGCATGCAGGTGAGGAAGGCATAAGCCAGTGTTGTGGCGCCAAACAATTTATATAAAGGAGTCAAGATACCTTTACTCCTGGTATCTGCGCTGTGAGCGAGGGTGGTGGCAACGTTGAACACCACAGGCATGTGGTGAGCAAGACGTGCTTCAGTATTATGGCATCTAAATAACTGGGGATATAGAAGGGAATGTAGTAGGAGACCCATCTCTGCGCTGATAGTGAGGGTGGTGGTGACGATGAGTGCAACAGGCATGAGGTGAGCAAGACAGAATTCAGCAGTGTAACTCTGATTTAGCAAGGGCCTACCTTTGTAGCGCAGAGCACAAGCGCTACAAGCGAGGGCGGTGGCGGCGATAATCGCCACAAGCATGAGGTGAGCAAAACAGGGTTTAGTATTCGATTTGTTGCTGATTATCTAGCAGGGACCTACCTCTGCGCTGTGAGCGAGGGTCGTGGCGACGATGAGTGCCACAAGGAGGGAGGCGGCCGCAGGTGTAACCTTTGCAATGCGTGAGATGGTTCCCGGATATCTCCCATTAAGGACCACGCCAAGCAGCACAGGCGCTAAGACCACCTGAAGGAGGATGCGGGAACACAGCACACAGGGGTGGTCAGAGGGCAGCCCACTCAACACCACTGTCCAACACCTTACTGAGCAGCACAGGCGCTGACACTACCTGAAGGAGAAGAGGCACATCAAGTGTGCAGAAAAGTAAGAGCAAAATAGGACAGTTAAGAATTCAGGCCATGCAGAAGTTATAGACAAACTGCGGAGCAGCGTGCTGCTCACCATCAGGTATAAATGGATGGAAGCAATGCAACAAGAAATCCATGGCGCACAAACATGAGCAACATCACACACGCACTCACATACACATGCGCGCGTACACAACAGCACACAACTGCAGAGCAGGGAATCTGCTCGCGTAGTGGTGGCTGCCCCACCTGCAGACTACCTGCAAGCAGCAGACAACCTCAACAGGACCCTCAATAGGATCATGAACACACAACTATGAAGTTACAAATACACCTTGTTGCCTGTCCTTCCCGACCATCAATTGTGAACACAACTATGAAGTTACAAATACACCTTGTTGCCTGTCCTTCCCGACCATCAATTGTGCAATGGGGTCCAAGGGGGAGAGGTAGAGGGGAGGTTGGGGGCCAGACGGTGCCCCCTTCCTCTCCCGCGCCTACAGGCGAACGCATGTTTGAACAATGCGCCGAACCTCTAACTTTTTCAAACAGTTGGCGAACTTATCTTGTCAGACCAGTAGATGATACAACCTATCCTCACCCCTTGATGCCCACCTGGAGGGTGGACATGAACAGTGCTTTTGCGTTGACGGGCACCAGCGCGCCCGCAAGAAATTGTGTCAGCAGGGGGGTGGCAAAAATGGCGGTGAAGGTGGACGCGGTGGTCATCATGATGGACAGGCCCATCTCACCCTGTTTGGAGCAAACAATACATGGAATGAGAGGACGGAGAAAGGTATCCGTTGAGATTATATGCAGACAAGATTAAGCACAACAGCAAGGCAGGCACTGGATCCTCTGTCCTTCATCTAACAGGATACTTTTTTTCAAAAGGGAACAGCAAAGCCGGGCACTGGCCTGTTCCTCCTGTTACACCAGGTGTATATGGCAACAAAATGCCACACATAAAAGGAGGTGTGAAGGCGGCTTATATGGGAGCCTCTAGCGCAGGTATGCAGTGGACATGGTGGATGTGGCGGCGGCAAAGGGTGGGAGCCTCTGGTACAGAGCAATGTAGAGGAAATGGTGGTGGATGTGGCGGCAGCACAGGTGTTGTGGTGGACAGGCCCAAGCTGCCCCTTGCTGCCAGGAGCACAACAAAACGTGGCAGCAGTGACGGTGTTATCATGGATGGGGTACACATACACATCCGCGCGCATGCACAAACGCACGTGCGCTTGCGTACACACAAACACATACACATACGCGCACACACACAGTCACCTTGGCAATGAAGGCCACAATGTTGGATGCTGTGCCCCCCGGGCATGAGGACAGTAGGGTGATGCCTATTGCAGCCGCAGCATCCAGGCCTGCATATCTGCGTGCAGCATCAGGCATTGGCAGATCAGGATTTGCAGCAGAGGGGAGCCAATGGATGCGGTGCCAACAGAGGCTGCTGCACCAAGCTTGTAAACCTGCGCATCAAGCCATGCCAGATTTTGGCGTTTCTGTTCGTCTCCTCACTTCTTTTCTTGAAAGCAATACGGCAAAAGAAAGCAAACTGACGGAGGGGTTGTGTGGGGTTGGCATCATGCCAGCAGAGGAGCCACTGCAAACATTGCGAGGAAGTCGCACAGCTTGGCAAGGGGTAAGCTGAATTGCGTTATGGGGTGAGGGTATAGGGTTTTGGTTTTAGAACTGCAATACCCTAAGCACTAAACCTGGTGTATTTGACCGGCTTTGCAATCAAAGGATGAGAGATCTAGTGGTGTAAGCGAAGGCTCGGGTTATACTCCATCAAGGCCAAGAACACAGCAAGGCAGAGGGTCATGCTGCTGCCAACCTTGCATGTACGATAATTTTTTCTGTGGGATAGAGGGGCATGCACAGTGGGAGCAAATGTGCATGGCATTTGTTTTGTAGGATGTCAGTGGTGTTTTGCGGAAAGAGGGGCATGCACAGTGGGAGCAGACATCCTGAACGCAAGGCACTGTGAGATTGCAAACCCAAAGCAAGGCATGACCGTGCACTAAAGGCCCAAGCCAAGCATCAGAGACTCAGAGAAGTAGTGGAAAGATGGAGACATGTGCTGAACGCCACGCACCGTGAGATGGCAAATCCCAGGCAAGGCATGACCGTGTACTGGAGGCCCAGGCCAAACAGCAGGAGCCACGGGGAAGCAGTGAACACGCGGGAGAAGTCGGCAAGCTGCAGAGCAAGCCGGAGTGCATGCTCATGTGAGCAATGTTGGATTTGCAGCCCAAGACCAAATGGTGGAAGACGCATGAAGAGGCTTAGAGCATGAAGAAGAGAGGGCTAGAGCAGCCCAGGAAACATGCATGCACACAAGCATATTCACACAGATCGTGCACTTCCAGCTACAAAAGATGTCGATACTCAGGGAAGCTCAAACCCTCTGGTAACCCAAAGAACAATAAAGGATTGGCCTACGCCCGAGCTTCTTTTAAAGGCAAGTCGGATAGACCCAAGAAATTATGAAGTGCCTGTTGCGCAGTCCCCAAACTCCCTGTAACCCCCTGAACTTCCCTGGTGTACAAATGTTGGAAATTCGTGACATGCGAGGTATCTACTGCCTTGCTGCCCACCTTCATTGTGAGCCCCATGCCCAGCATGGTCGCCGCTAGAAGCCATGTGATCCAAGGTGTGGGGATCCAATTAAAGAGAGAAGGCTGAACGAGCGCAGCGATCGCACCCACAACGACCCACCTGCACAGACAAAGAGCGCATGACTGTGCATGCTGAGGCTAGCATCCCGTCGCATGAGGACATTGCCATGAGGTTGACTTTTGCGTTGTGCATCTTGATCACAAGAATCCTGGCTGGCCTATCAACCGAGCAACTGACCATTGAGATCCGCAGGGTCAGGTCCTTTCAACCCAAGTACTGTTTCCACGAAAGTGCTACTGTTACACCAAGTGCTGAAATCAGCTGGGTGTAATCCTCTCCGCCAGGGTATTGTCAGCAGCATTGGGTAGAACATTGCAAAGGCTTTCATCCTTCAAGCGCTGAGCCTTCAGGTGCTTTGGCCAAGGGCGAGGACGTATCAAAGCATCCCGATACCCTACTCACTGTTCTACTCAATGTTAACTGGTAACTTGCCAATCCAGTCCACCCAGATCTCTCCCTTTTTTTGGTCTAACCTCCTGGAGGTGACAAAAACGTGCACATGCTTGCTGGCCCACTCACAACCGCTTGCTTCATCATTTTCTGCAATTGCAATCGGGTGCACAGGACTCACACAGGACCCACACAGGGCTCAAAAGGAATACACACAGGACTCACACAGGGAACAGATTGGTAATCTTCTGAGAGGCCTCAGCCAATGCTGCCTCCCAGGGTGGGATGTGGGCTGCTGCTGCTGCCGCTGCATCCCCACTGCCGCCGCTGCTGCTACTGCTGCTGCCTTCTCCATTGCTGGCCTTGCCTGGAAGGCAGCGCCCTCTTGGTGACAGCAAGTGTGACTGTTGTTGCCCACTGTGTCGAGGGTTGGCGCGCCCGCCCTTTCTGCATCCCCTGATGTAAGCGTACGAGCGGGCATCATGCCAGCAGGGTTGAGCTGCGCATGCGGTGAGGTGTGGCCCTCTGTGGACGGCCAACCGCTGCATTTATCTGACCCTCAGCCTATGAGCAGCATGGAAGACCCAGGGCACGCATGATGGATGGAAGCAGTTTGATTTTTTGGAGCTGGAAGCTGCTACAACGTGGGTGCAGGGTCTGCGCGATTAATGCATGGAGCACATGCATTCACTAGCTACATACAGGCGTGTGCATGCTGTTGTGCTGCGCACACACCAGGATGTGAGCATTACAACAAGCACGTTGAGTGAAGATACACATGTGCAGGCACACTCACCCACTCAAGCCCAGGGATCAGAGTAGTTCCTAAGTTTACAAGCTCGCTGCCGGCACAGGTGCCATCTGCCTTGCTTCTGAGTCAACAGAGTCAACAGGCTAAATTAAAAAGATGTGCACTTTCACAATTGCGTTATAATTTTATTTTAAAAATTTTGATCATAAATCAGTTCAGAGTTGAGAGATTTTATTCAGGCTTTTATTTCGCATTCCAGGTCTAAAGCTATCAAGCAACCCCACAATTATGTGACCACCACAAATGCACCTGTATGGCTGTAGCCACTGCTCTTTACCCTTCCTTTGCCTGCCACACTTTTAAGTGTGGCCATGCTATACACTTGCAACTGCGTGCATGCAAGCAGCGACTTAATGCCAGCAGGCGAGCAGTTGCAAAGCCAACCGATGTAGGCAGAAAAGCCCCTGCAGCGTCAGAGTTGCCAGGGCAGCAGCAAGGCAGCAGCAGGAAAAAGGACAGCAAGCGCAGCAAGCGAGCCAAACAAAATGACAGAGCCGCAGCTCTTTCTCCCTCCTCTTTGTGGGAGACAGCTTATCAAGGGTACCTCCAGAATTTAAAACCTGCGTAAGTGTGCTTAAAAAGTTACTCCCTGGCTTGCTTGCTCCGCTTCTGTCTGATGATGCATTTTTCGTGTGTGTGTGTGTGTGTGTGTGTGTGTGTGTGTGTGTGTGTGTGTGTGTGCGCGCGCGCGCGTGTGTTCGTGCATGTGTACGTGTAACTCCTTCCCATCCGACTCTGAGCGCCTGGTGTTTTGTTGTGAAATGCATGGCAGCCTTGCAACCTTATCACAAAAATTGCAATCTTAGCAGCAACTGTCCCCAGTGAAGCGTGAAATTTGAAGGTTTTTGCTAATTAATGTTCAGGTCGATGAGCGATCAGTGTGGTCGTCCACAAACTGTTTCATTCCCTTCAGGCAGTTCGTTGAATCTACCTGAAACCCAGGCACAAGTGCCCATCATCACCATCATCCTTGTGCAGCCACTACCAAAACCTGAATTGCAAGCACTGATCTGATCTTTCTTATTACTGCTCTTTACATGTAGTTGATTGTTTTATAGGGTGTCGCCCGAGGTGAAATGGCCTTTTTTGCATGGTCCCACATATTGGGTAGCTGCATATCAGCACTAGAGCTCGGAACCTGTCCATCAAAGGGCACATTGTTGTGGCATGAACTCTGTTGTCCACCACCAAACCTTCATTTCAGGTCACCCGCTGCACCAAATCGGGTGATTATTGGTGATTAGGAGCCCTTGTACCAAAAGAGCATCATAAAAAGCAATGGATTGAAAAAGCCCAGCTTGGTTTGATTGATTTGCCAGGTACAGAGTTCCAGCCGTGTTTACCCAGGATGGAGCTGTAAGCCCTTTTTGGATGGGGTCATCCAATTTTTACCATTTTTCGGTGGATGTGAATTTTGAAATGATTTTGATTGGCATAGTTAGATCTGAGGAAGCAACACGAAGAAGAGCATGCTTTACAGCCTAGGCCAGTCGCCTCCCCCCCCCTGGAATTGTTCATTCATTATACACGCATCTGAGGCCCAGGCATATGCGCACGCCATCATCATCTCGCTCATGCGTCATCATCATCATCATCATCATCATTTTGCTCATGCATCCCCAGCCATCACCTTCCTTGCACCTTGATGCAACTGCTGCACCACTCTTCTTCCTTGTGATGTTCTTACGTTGGGTCATTTGCTGGGGCGCTTTGCCCTGTCTTCACCTTCCTTGCACCTTGATGCAAGCACGGGCATTCCGCGCCCCTTGCACAAATCTCTGACAAGCATGGCTACCCCCAGACCCCGACTGCCTTACACATGTCACCATGAGTGCTTTGCACATGCCTCCATAATTGCTTTGCACATGTCTCCATAACTGCTTTGCACATGTCGCCATAACTGCACCCCAGGGCTGCATTGCATATGCTCCACACCTGCGCATGCTCCGCACCTGCACATGCTCCGCACCCGCACATGCTCCATACCTGCACATTCTTGCATGCCCAGGTGCAAAAATGATCGCCAAAACCTGCAAGAGCTGCGTGCCGCCATGCGCGTTGCCCTCCGGGCCGGGGGCAAACCTGAGGCCGTGAGCACATGCCTACGCAAGCTGAGCCTCATGGGCTGCTATGACCCGCCCCTGTATTCCATGCTCACAGCCATGCTAGCACGCGCGTTGGTTCTGTGGCCGCGCATGTGTAGCCCCAGGTCAGTCGTGATGAGGTTGTTCTAGGGAGTGTAAGCCTCGTGTGCCTCGTTTGCAAAGCCTATGTTGTCCCAGGTCAGGGGTTTGGGGGAATGACATGCCCCATGTTCCTCACATGCCTCATATGCCTCACATGCCTGTCTCATCCTTGGTCAATCAGTGGTTACGTCTAGGAAATGCCTCATATGCTTGTTGTATTTTTGTTCGATATGTCTAAACCACAAGATGCCATAATTGTTCCTTAAGAACCTACATCAATATTTAATAAATCATTTAACTTTGTCAAAATTGGTTTTAGATATTGTACCTGATGGGTCTCTAAAAAAAAACAGTTTACCATTATAATTGCGCTTACTTGTAATTTATTTTTCTTACCTTGATAATCAGGAAGCATATGTGCTTCCCCCAAACCTATATTAAATCCTTTAATGAATGGAAGAAAAAAAGCTGGAAACAAAGTTTAACAAAAATAGGGTCTGTAATATCATAGCTATATTCCTGCTTTGAAGTAATAAAAAAATTTTGCACTACAATAGAATCTGTTTCAGAATTTAAATATGCAAATATATCAATAATTTGCTATGATTCAGAATGATGTGATTTATCTATATAGGATTCATGAATGATGAGATCCCAAAAATTTGAATAAGAAGCGTCTATTTTACCTTCAAAGTATAGTTGAAAAGATAAATAAGAGATCAAAGCGTCTGTAATTGGATCAATTTCTTTGTGTTTAGACAATCCTTAAGTATCTAAAGCAACGATGAAGAAATGTGTGCTTTATGATCTGAGTAATTTTTATAATCCACATATCCTCCTTCTGATTTTATTTTTGGAATTCACACATTTCAGTTTCATCTGTCATTATAAAATGCTCTTATATAGTTAAAATTTTTCTTTACAATATGTATAGTTAAAGACAGACCCGGAAACAATAGAATGATGACAAAATTTTATGTACCGTGCAGAAATGGACTCATCATGCACCCCCCAAAAAATAATTAGTTTTGCAATAACACATCAACAGCGCAGCACAAAATTAATTATTTTACACAATCGCGCAAGGGTGTTTTTGACCACTCATGACCCTCTCGCTGTCAAAATGTCAGTTTTTGCAACCGCGCACCTTCAAAATGAATATTTATTTTCCGTGCACGCAGTCACCCCGCAGGGCAAAAAACGATATTTATGCGCGGTGATTTAGTTTCTGCACGGTAATTTCAAGATCCAAGAAAGAAAAAGAAAAAGAAAAACCACGCAGGCAGAGGAAACTTTCCCTGCATCAATTAAGGAAAAGGGGACACATTGGCTCAGAAGAGCCTCGAATCCCCTCCACCCCTCCAAAAATGTCACTTGCATGGTTATTTTTGCTACTGTAAGTTCTCTGCCTTCTCTGCCTGAATAATAGGTATACAATGGCAAATGAGGATACACAACTCAGTCTACATTTTAACTCAAATCCCAAAAATGACACAAATCAAAACAGCTGAAAGTTTGTGCATGATTTTGGTTGGTGCTGGCTGTTGGCTGCTGGTAAAGAGGAGTAATCGTTTAGTCTGTTTTTTAAAGCAGATTCAAATATTGTGGCAAAGAAACAAATTCTGTATTAATCAAAGCCTGATCGTGTCGATGGCCAGTCACTGAGTGATTATGGGGAGGAGGGTCTGGGCTGTGGGTGAGAAGGTGTGGGTGTACAGCACCTGCGCATGCTAGAATGGCTTGTGTGGTCCCAGGTCAGTGGTTATAGAGTGAGGGTATGCCTCACATACCTCATGTGCCTGTGTGGTCCCAGGTCAGTGGTTATAGGGAAGGGGGAAGGGCTGTGGTTGAGGAGGTGTGGGTGTGTGTGAGAAGGTGGGTTTGTAAACAGGTGGGTGGGGTGGCTGCGGACAGAGGTTGCTGCAACAGGGGGAGGGCAGCTTCCATGGCGGTCTGCGCACAAGTGCTCAAGCACACACACACACACACACACACACACACACACGCATGCAGGCATGTAAGCCTTGCGCTGTTCAGTTGCGCGCTCTCACGTGCCTTTGATGTGCACGTGGATGACTTGGCTGCTTGGGTGGGGCGGCACCAAGAGCAACACCTGCAGAGGTGGAAGGCACAGGTGAGGGTGTGCAACACAATCGAAGCACCACGATCTGAAACTTGAAACGCCGCTTGGGCAGGTGGAAGGCACAAGAGAGAGTGAAGGGGCCCATCTGAAATGCTGCCTGGAACACCTTTGTTTTGCCTTCCTGGACAAGTGGAAGGCATCACAAGGGTGAGGAACACCACCTGAAACACTGTCTGAAACACTGTCTGAAACACCACCTGGAAAGGTTGAAGGCACAGGTGGGGGTAAGGCACCTGCGACACCCGTTGGTTCTCCTCGTTTGTTGAAAGCTCTCGTTGCTTGGGATGCAAAAAGCCCCAATACAGATGAGCTGGCTGCCCATGCTCCAGCCAACAACACGTGTGGGAGGGAGTGACACAAGCGACGCTGATGAAGTTGATGAAGCCGGCCCCTCCTATCGTGGCTTTGAAGCTGCAGGGCATAGGGCACCAATTTCAAGGATTACAAGGGGGTTGGCCTACAGCCCGAGACTCTGGCTGATCGGCTGCTGGTGAAGCACATGCTTCCAGCATCAGAAATTAAAACCATTTCTGGAAAAATCTGGCACCATTCAACCCTATACTGCAGACCATGCTCACCATGATGATGTGCACCGTGCATGCCTACCATGCCTACCATGCCTACCATGTTCACCATGATGATGTGCACCGTGCATGCCTACCATGCCTACCTGGCCTACCATGCCTACCATGTTCACCATGATGATGTGCACCGTGCATGCCTACCATGGCCTACCATGCCTACCATGTTCACCATGATGATGTGCACCGTGCATGCCTTGAGGTTTGGCAAGGAAACAAGGAAGGTGCTGGCTGTGCGAGCTGCCCCTGTCAGTCATTGTGCAGGGCCGTCATAGTGCATTATAGCATTGGCATTATAGCAAGGGCAATGCATCATGGTGCATCGTCTGTACAGGGTCATCATAGTGCATTAAATTAGCAAGGGCCATGCGTCACGGTGCATCGTCTGTATAGGGCCATGCCCTCAGGCACCTCAAGCAGGTTATACACTAGAAACAAAACTCTCTGGGGCGACCTGTGCCTCTCTAGATGGTCTGACAGGTAGTCATAAAAAACACCGCTAGGAGTCTTGAGCTCTCAAAGATCGACAAACGGCTCACCAGAAACGCACAAATTGCTAGGGACCCAAGTGCTTTGGGAAAGGGAAACAAAAAAAGGTTACTTTGCTGTGCCGCCTACGAGGGCAGCTTTGCCGAAGCAATAAAGATGCCTGCTACCAAACCTGGCCTTGTGCCGAGTGCCTTGAGTGCTCACACTTGACAAACAAGTGCACTTAATGTTGAGGACCTGCTCACTTGGGCAAACACCTGCAGCCCTTCTCACCTTTCCTTTTTGCATGGAACATATGCCAACTTGATCTAGCTGACAATAACGTACTCAGTGAATGGATTTCACCTTCAGCACTGCACCAGCTTGCTTGCACTTGTCCAACGCCCTGCTCTTTACCCAAGCTGTGCTAGCTACCAAAACGAAGCTGCTCACATGGTTCAACACTGCGCAATTTGACCCGCTGACTGCTCCCACTGCAGCTGCTTGACGCCACTGTTTGTGTGGGCTGTGCTATCCGCCACTGCTTGGTGTTTACCCGATAAGACATCACCCGACGGCAGTGTCTGCATATGTCCAGTGCTTGGCAGCATCTGAGCAACGCCCTGTTCATACAGGAACTGCCATTTGCGACTCTTCATCATCAATCAGGACATCACCTGATGGCAGTGTCTGCGTGTCCACTGCCCATGTAGCATCTGTCCAACGCCCTGTTCGCGTGGGCTGTGCTGTCTGCCACCGCGCGCGGTGACACGCCCGCCATGCGCGCCTGCGCACAGAGTCTGTTCGCTGCGGCCAACCACAGAGGCTCTGCTGGCTTTGCAGTCCGCAATGACTTGGGCAAGTTGTACTGGGCACACTTGGAGGCAAATCATGTGGGATTGAGAGGGGGGGGCCTGGTGGATGTGGAGTTGCAGCAGGCGGCTCAGGCGGAGGCAGAGCGTGTGCAGCGCAGTGTGAGTGAGGAACTGGGGGGGGTGATGCGGGAGGTGGCTGTGGTGCTTGGGAGCTTGGGGTATGGGGTGATTGCGATGCTTGAGGGAGGGCAAGTGGGTTATGGCATGGTGGGAGATCATGAGGGGGGACAAGTGGGGGGTGACGTGGTTAGAATGCATGAGGGAGGACAAGTGGGGTATGATGTGGCTGCAATGCACAAGGGAGGGCAAGCGGGGTCAGGGCATAGTGGGGGTCTCAGGGAGGAGGTGAGCATGGAGTGTGCTGGCGCCAGTGGTGGGCGGAGGGACTGTGAAGCAGGAGAGGTCAGGGGCGCAAGCTGCAACAGCAGCTGTGGTCATGGTAGCAGCGGGATTAGCAGCTCACTTCTGGCAACACCCTTGTCTACACCCGCTGCTTCCACGGCCACCACTCACACATTTGGTGCCCAAGCTGCCACCGCCGAAGCAATTACACACCACAGTAGCCATGCGCGCGACTGCGCCCACGGACCCGCCATGTGCCTCAGCCCCATCGTTGTCGCGTTCACGCGACAGCAGGACTACGCACGCCACCCTGCTCACTGGCTCAGAGGGAAGGCTGCGCTGCGGCTGGCTCACGCTGCACGAGTCCCTGGCGTTGCTGGCGTGGCGGTGGTACGGCTCGAAGAGTGGGAGGTGGTACGTGGGGACTTTGGTGCAGAGCGTGCGTACCTGGCATCCAGGATGCAACTGCAGGCGCTGCTGGGTGAGGGGTGTGCGGCGCTGGGTGATGGCACTGGTGACAGGGGTGCAGGTTAGCACCACCTCATGTAGGCCAAGGGTACACCAGGCTTTTCTGCGGTCGCCCATGCAGACGGTGCATGGACTTCCTTGTGTTGGGCACAGCCTCCAATCATAATCAAGGGCTGAGAGGATGGCAAGCAGGGCTTTGCGCTGCAAGGGTAGACACACCTGTCTTTGATGGCATTTGGGGAAGACCCAAGTTGCATGTGCATGTGCATATGATGATGAAGAGGGGGCTCTGCCCTGCGTACATACAGCCAGCTCTGGTTTGTAGGCCAATTGTGCGCAAAATAAGGATGCTTGCATGGACCTGGCTTGCCCAGGAAAGCAAAGCACAAAGGATCATACAGGCTGTCTTCCTATGTTACTCGGCCAGCTCTGGTCTGTAGAACTTCCCTTCTTGAAATGCATGCAATCTCCTTGATTCATGTGTTGCCATAACCAAGCAGGTCAGCTAAGCAGGTGACAAGGCCGATTGAAGGATAGGGCTTATAAGACTGAGCATTACAGAGATGGAAAATAGGAGGGGGAATCGTGGCCACGCAAAGGATGCAGAAAGCGTGAAGGTAGGCCAGTGATTAGGAATTTGGTGTTTTAAGCGTGCCTTGCTCCTAGTGCTTGAGGATATGAGTCAAGCCTTTTTCATAGATTTGCCAGATACCACACAGAAAGCATGTGCTGTGTGTGCCGCAATGTCAGATAGCTTACAGGCATGTAATGTTTCTGCTGGTGGCCATTTTGTTGATTTAAGAGGGCCTGTATTATGTCTTAGAGGCCCAGCAAGCATCCTTAATCCATGGAACACAATTGGACCAGAAAATTTGTGAAGATTGGCAACTGTTTCCAAATGTGTGAATGCGCATTTTAAAGATTGCGCCAAATTTTATGGACTCTACACCTTTGACTTGACTCTGGAAGCAAATACAATTCATTATTTTTTCTCTGTAGGGAAACATAAGTTCTTTCTTTTGCAAAGTGATTCTGCAAGTAGAGTACATCTAATTTTATAGTGATAGCTAGCCTCTTTGACAGGCTGGACTAGCAAGCTCAGCAGCCAGTGGCTACCCAGTCACTGGTAAAATTACAATTAGAGCTAGTGCATTTTGCATTGTCATGGCTGACTGCTGTGTCTGCCTGAACTTTTCATGTCATGTTCTCAGCATTGGCATTCTTCCCCTGCAGCCTCACCAGAGGGAAGAAGAAGGTATCTGTGCAGCCAGGGACGTACTCCTTGAATGCATGTGAGACGCAGGGCCTAAAACGTGACCCTCCAACCCTTTCTTGTTTTCTCTGTTTCATTCTTTTGCCAGCCTGGGTGGTGAAGGAGGCTCATGTCTCTTTAAGCCTATGTGTCTCTTTTCCTACATTGACAGAGTGTTTGTGTTGCCCTCGAACTTTTCTTTCTAGGAATATGCAATAAATATGATTGGGACACTGTTTAAGTCAAAGGTCACACTGTCCTGATTTGCTCTTCTCAGGTTCTGACAAACTTGGGCACTCGGTTGCAGCACCCGTTTTGTTCTACACCCCTAAAATGTGCACCATGTCTTAGCGACCTCATGAACCAGGCTGATGCCCTAGGGTTAACCATTCACAACAGCGCCTCAAAGTCCTCGACATAATTATTTGCATTACTCTTGTCCTCCAGATCGGACTGTGTTGGTTACAGGCATTTTCTTTTGCTTCAGCAGAACTATCCTCGTAGCAAGATACATGCTTTACAAAAAAGGTCACCAGTCAAATGTTAAAGATAGAAGGAGGAAAACATGCAGTGAAAACACTTCCCACATCAATGAAGGAAAAGAGGATACCTTGCGCTGAAAGGAAAGGAAAGGAAAGGGTTACATAGCTGTACCTGCCTATGTGGGCAGAAAAGAACAACTACGTAGGCAGAAGAAACTCTCCCTACATCAATTAAGGAAAAATGAGACGCATTGGCTCAGAAGGGCCGTGAGTCCCCTCCACCACAAAGCTGTGAAGTAAAAATGCTAATGGGGATCTGGAGGGTTTTAAAAGCACCCGGCTCCAAAACCTGGCTGTGAAAAGTATTTGTGTTTTCAATAGCACGCCTAGTGGTAACAAGCTTGTTGGCATACATGACAGAATGGGCATGAAGTTTGTGAGCAAGTTTATTGGCGCGTTGGTGGTCAAGTCCCAGTTGTTTAAACTGGTTAAGGGTGTGCTCAGTGTAGCAGGTCCCACCAACACCCAAAAAAATGGTGTGGAGAGTCACAACTGTTGCATGAATGAGTTTGCAGAGGTCTGCATGCTGCCGCTGTGCCGCCTCCAACTGCTGTCCAGGCCTCTTGTCTTCAAAGTACTTGGTTTCAAGCAAGTGCACATGCCGTTGGTTTACATTCAGTCGATGGGGTTGCCTCATGCGGTTGGATGTTGTGGTCCTCAGTGTTGGGCTGTGTCTGCTGCGTAACGCATGATGGTGTGAGCAGGAGATAGAAGGAGAAGAAGGTGTGGGTTTGGCTTTATAGGGAGTAATCAGTGTAGCATCAGGACGGCTGGAGGTGAGTCTAGAAAATAAAAAGAAAAGTCTACGCAAACCAAAGGCTGCATACATTAAGGAAAGGTCCCTTAACTAGCAGGCTAGAAAGGGCCTCACCAAGGGTCCCTCAAAACTACACTAGCTACAGCTAGCCTGAGAGAGGGAAGAAAAAGAACTAATGAGGATCGGGCGGTTTGTCAGCAGTGCCCCAAGACGCCTGGACTCTCCTTCTCCTGGTATCCAACTCCCCGCACCCAGCGACCCCCCCCCCCCCCCCCGAAGCCCCCAGTAAGCAAAGAGCATGTCTGGTGTTAATGATAGTGGTTAGTCTCTGTATGGTGTGACAGCTCAGTTCGGAAGCTAGGGATTTTGCTTTGTGTTTGGATAGGCCCAGATTGACAAGAGGTTTGATTGTGTACTCATTGTAAATGGTGCCAGCCACACCAATCAGAATAATGTGTAGAGTCACTTTATTATTCCTGTTTGAGTTTCTTGAGCTGCGGGCTCTAAGTCTGGTTAGTGTGTGGGCATGCTGGGCAGTTGCAGTTTCCAAAGTAACGGAGTGGTTGATGTCTGCCAGTGGACAGAATTTCAGTTCAACGAGGTGGATATCTCTATCTTGAGGAAGGATCTTGGGAGGACTAAGGTGGGCTCGTCGGCCTGGGATAGAGCGCACAAAGAGAGCATCAGGGCAGCTTTGGTGGCGGGCAGAGGAGCCAGTACCATTAGGGAAAAAACAGTCTGGAATAACTCGTGAGATAGTTTCAGGGACTTGTATGCTCTGATCCAGGAGTCTCTCATTACGGCAGGCATCCATACCAATAAGGGAGATCTCTTAGAAAAGGCAGCTTAGCTGAAGCGAAAAAAGTAAAGCTTAGGCACCGAGTATCCTCTCCACCGAGAGAAGAAAATAGTTGTGGGGATCAGGAGGGTTTCTAGCAGTAGCCCGCCTGATTTTGGTGATAAGACTTAAAAGAAGTCAGCTCAAGAGCATGTTTGGTGCTCGCAAATTTTATGGGCGCATTCAGGAGCCTCCAAGAAGCATAACTTTTGAAAGGGTAGTACATGTCCGGTAGATAACAACATATTCGGAATCCTGGGATTAAGGGCTATCGATTGATATATGTATGGGTCCGATCCGAGGAGGGGGTGGTGGTGGGGTGTCTGGCGGTGAAAATGGGCTTCTTGAAAATTTGGGACCCCCCCTCCAGAATTTTTCTGGGCCACTTCTACAGAATTCTAAAGACACCATTGGATTCCTGAGCTCAAGAACTGTCCATTGGCACCCTTTTGGTGCAAATTGAGTAAAAGGGGGGGTCTGTATGCATGGCTGGGAGTCAGTGCCATGCGCGCAAGGGTGTGGGCGGCAGGGGGTGTAGAGGCGAACATGCGGCAAACCAGTTCAAACTTCCAGGATAGTGACAATGTATGATGTGATTATGCATGGTGAAGTCAGGAGGGCAGTTAGTGGACTTGCAAGCCAGTTGTGGGTGCCTGGAAGGGCAGGTATGCATGGGCGTCCGCTGCTCAGTTTTTGTCCCATAACTCTGCTGCAACTCACTTTTCCAGTATGGTGAGTATGCAGATGGATGGGGAACTGAAAAAGGAGGAGATTGGTACCCTTTTTGTCCGGGTGGGGTTACTGCATGGGGGGTTTAGGGGTGGGTGGGTGGGTCAGGGGGGTCCTGCCCAGTTTTTGGACTACCCTTTCACTACTTTTTTTTTAGGCTCCTGGCGCATTGGACAGAATGAGCATGATGCTTCAGAGCAAGGTTGGTGGCTTTACGACTGTCAAGACCACGCTCTTTATGAGGCTCCAAAGTGTGAGGGGTGTAGATGACCCCGTCCGCACCTAACAGTATGGTATGGAGGGTGACTTGCGCTGAGGCCCTTGAAAGATTGCAACAGAGGTCACAGTGCTGCTGC
The DNA here is from genome assembly GCA_914767535.2 of Dunaliella primolecta. Lineage (NCBI taxonomy): Eukaryota > Viridiplantae > Chlorophyta > Chlorophyceae > Chlamydomonadales > Dunaliellaceae > Dunaliella > Dunaliella primolecta. The sequence continues at coordinate 7,069,753 of OU611764.1, forward strand.
TTGGGGGCCTTGAGCAAATTCATGGCATGGTGTCCTCGCAGTATTTGACCTCTACGATATGGATGTGCCACTATGCTGGAAGGAGCTGGCTAGGGTGGCAAATCTTACAAGCAGGTGGCGTGGCTGTGTCACCAATCAAATGTAACCCTTTCCTCACATTTCTATGATTGGTTTTAAATTGATTTCAAACCAAGGGTTGTATGTAAACATGGATGCTGCTATTTCCAACAAATTGTGTGCAACGTGGTGTGGTTACAGGCATCTTCATCGCCATTGGAGGAACCGCCGGAGGCAGGTGCCGCTATGTACTACCCTTTCCCTCTGCTTTCCTTCAAAAAGAAGAAAAGTCACCAGCCAAAAGGCCGTGTGCATTAAGGAAAGATTTCACAACTAGCAAGCTAGCAAAGGTCTCTTTTTACCTCCTGCTCATACCATCGTGCGTTACGCAGCAGACACAAAACCACACTGAGGACCACAACAGCCAACCGCATGAGGCAACCCCACCAACTGAATGTAAACCAGCGGCATGTGCACCTGATCAAAATCAAGTACTGTTAAGACACAAGGCCTGGACAACAATTGGGGGCAGCACAGCGGCAGCATGCAGACCTCTCATTAATGCAAAAGTTGTGACTCTCCACACCATCCTTTTAGGTGTTGGTGGGACCTGCTACACTGAGCACACCCTTAACCAGTTTAAACAACTGGGACTTGACCACCAACGCGCCAATAAACTTGCTCGCAAACGTCATGTCCATTCTGTCATGTATGCCAACAAGCTTGTTAGAAAGAAAAGAAAAGACTACGCTAGCCAAAAGGCCGCATGCATTAAGGAAAGGTCCCCTATCCAGCAAGCTAGAAAGGGTCTCACCAAAGGGCCCTCAAACCTAAACTAGACTAAGCTAGCCTCGGAGAAAGCCAGAAACAGAGCTAATGAGGATCTGGAGGGTTGGCTGCCATGCTTCTGAACGCCCGGACTCTCCTTCTCCTCCTCTCCTCCTCCACGCTTGTTACCACTAGGCGTGCTATTGAAAATACGAATACTTTTTGCAGCCAGGTTATGGAGCCGCGTGCTTCCAAAAACCCTTCAGATCCCCATTAGAATCTTCTTTTGTAGCTCCGTGGTGAAGGGGATTCAAGGCTCTTCTGAGCCAATGTGTCCCCTTTTCCATAATTGATGTAGGGAGAGTTTGCCTACGTATTTTTTCCTTTTTCCTAGCAAAGGTCTCACCAAAGGGCCCTCAAGACTTTCATGATAAATATTACAAGAAGGCAGTGAGGTCAAAAGCCAATTGCAGAAGAAAGTGCTTGAAAGGCAGAGAAGAAAAAAACTACGCAGGCTGTGATAACACTCCCCACATCAATTAAGGAATAGAGAATTCCTAGGGCCGAGGCACCTTGTATACCCTTTACCAAGTGAAACATAAGAAAGGAGTCAATGGAGATCAGGAGGGTTACTAGCAGTAGCCCCTGCCCGATCTTGGTGATGAGAGTTGAAAATTGCGATTGTTTTCAATAACATGCCTAGTAATAACAAGCTCGTTGGCATACATAACAGCATGTGCATGACGTTTGCGGGCAAGTTTAATGGCACAACTGTGGTGAAGTGCTAGTTGCTTGAATTGGTTGAGGGTACACTCAGTGTTACAGGTCCCGCCAGGCTTGTTCTCCTTGAAACGTTTTGGATGTGATGTCATGCAAGATCAGCGCCACATATGCCGCATATGATATGCGCCAAGAAAGAAAGAAAGACTTTCGCTTGCCGTTCGGCCGCGTGCATTGCAAGGACAATGCCTCCCAATGACTCCCACCGAGCGCCACTTATTGTGCTGAAGAGGCATTTCACTGGACGTTAAGCTCTACATTCTCTAAAACAAAGCACAATGCAGCCTTTCTGCAATAATAACCTCCAACTGAAAAATTAACCTATATATCCATGATTTGAAGTGACAGTGAAGAGCAATCCAGCGGTCAGGGGTTCTTACCCTGGTAGCCACATTCGCTACGCACAAGAAACTTGGAGGAATCCGGGTGGTTGGTGAGTTCCCTGACGGGTTCTTCCCTTAATGCACGCTCAAGGGCGTAGTTAAAAAAAAAGAGCAATAACACAAAGTGGCCAGTACTGCGAGAGTGTGGCCAAGAACCTTTGCAGCTTTATTTGTTTAGGTTTACTGTCAAGTTTTTTGAAATAAGGAAACGTTACGTCAAGTGCTGAAAGCAGACTTACACCTTGCTGATAGGGACGGGTCCCGTTGGTCTGCCTATCATAACTCCCTCTCATCCAGATATTCCGGTTTTTCTGTCTGCCATCCCATTTACACCGAGGAAGCTATGACTCAGGCCTTACGCCATGGTATCTACTCAGCCATTCTCAACACAGAGGCCACTGCTACTTTCATGTTCCTCCCTGTATGGGGACATAACATGATAACTAACCCCTATTCCAAACTCATCACTGCCTATCCACATCTCTGTTGTGAACTTGGAACCATCGCTCGTACTAACCTTTGCTACAACAATCCAAAAAGAAAAGAAAAAGAGAAGTCTACGTAGGCCAGAGGCCGCGTGCTTCAAGGAAAGGTCCCTTAACTAGCAGGCTAGAAAGGGCCTCACCAAGGGTCCCTCAAAACTACACTAGCTTTAGCTAGCCTAGGAGAGGGAAGAAACAGAACTAATGAGGATCAGGCGGGTTGTCAGCAGTGCCCCGAGACGCCCGGACTCTCCTTCTCCTGGTATCCAACTCCGCGCGCCCAGTAACCCCCCCCCTGAAGCCCCCGGTAAGCAAAGAGCATGTCTGGTGTTAGTGATAGTGGTTAATCTTTGACAACGATCCACAATCCTCCATCAACCAGGAAATACCCCTTTCTCAGCACACCTGGGACCTACAAATTATTGCAGTCTGGAACACAGCTGCGAGGATTCATCTAAGCAATCATAACCCAGCTTGGCTACAAGGCCTGGCTTCGGCTGTAACAGAAGTTAACTGGAAGCTGTGCAGTGTTGGCAACCATTCTACTATCAATACAATGCATGCTGATATGCCTGGATTCAATAAATGCCAACGCCGCCCCTCTGACAAACAACAAATATCTAGATATCTTACCTCTCCACACATAGGTAATCAGGAAGAACTTTTTGTACCTAACCAATCTATGCCAACCCTCAAGCTCAAAGTCCCTGACTGGAGGACATGGGCTTACACTGATGGTAGTTGTCAAATCCAGAATGGCATACAAGAAATTGGAGCAGGCGTCTACTGCCCTCTCACTGACAGCAGAAGTTTTGTCGAGCCCAACGGTGCTGGAATTACCAACACCATATGTCGAGCTGAATTAGCAGCAATTGCTGCTGCCATCACGCACTCTTATTCTCACATTGCTTCAGACAGTCTCACCTCTCTTCATCAAATATGTAAACAACTTATTTACCCAGAGAAGCACAAACACCATATTCAAGGAGACGTCCTAAAAACCATGTCTACCCTCATTAGCAACTCACAAACCAATATTTGTTTCTACAAAGTAAAATCTCATGCTGGCATTGCTGGTAACGGGTGTGCAGATGCTATTGCTAAACATCAAGCAAGCCAAGCCAATAACAATGTGGCTGATACCGGGATCCCTAGCGGGCCCCGGCGGAAATCCTTTTTCTCTTTTATTTTGGTTAGCCAAAGAGGAAAAAAAGAACACAATGCTGGCACATCCACAGCTCCTACACCCAAACCTAAAATCACCTACCTACCCAATCTTCAAAATGCTCTCAAATCTCAAATGCATACAAAACACAGACTTGGATATGCCAACTCCAAAACAGGCTACTACTCATATTATCAGAGTTTGTTACCACATGTAGATAAGAAAATCAGCAATGCCTTCAGGAACATGTCCTGTATATCCACACCCATGAAGCGCACCATCCTACAATATCGCACTGGCACCCTCTATAACCAAAAACATGCGGTTCGCTTCAAAAGGTCCACTAACCCACTTTGCCCTCTCACAGGCTGTCATCAATTAGACAGCGCACTCCACATGCTTTCAGGCTGTCAAAATCATATTACCTCCAGCATGAAAACTGAGCGCCACAATGTTGCTGGAAGAATGATCATCAAAGCTCTCAGCAAAAGCCCGTGGGGAGCAGGCTTGGTTAACATGGACATAGGGAGTGGTGATAGGTTGGCGCAGCACAACCTTCAAATCCCTGCACATGCATCAAACATAATTATACCCCCTTACCTCTTTCCACGTAATTTCTCTAAGAGACCTAGACTCACCTCCAGCCGTCCTGATGCTATACTCCCTACAAAGCCAAACCCACTTCTTCTTCTCCTTCTACCTCCTGCTCACACCATCATGTGTTACGCAGCAGACACAACCCCACACTGAGGACCTCGACAGCCAACTGCGTGAGGCAACCCCACCAACTGGATGTAAACCAGCGGCATGTGCACTTGATTGAAATCAAGTACTGTGAAGACACGAGGCCTGGAAAGCAGTTGGAGGCGGCACAGCGGCAGCATGCAGACCTCTGCAAACTCATTAATGCAAAAGTTGTGACTCTCCACACCATCCTTTTGGGTGTTGGTGGGACCTGCTACACTGAGCACACCCTTAACCAGTTTAAACAACTGGGACTTGACCACCAACGCGCCAATAAACTTGCTCGCAAACTTCATGCCCATTCTGTCATGTATGCCAACAAGCTTGTTACCACTAGGCGTGCTATCGAAAACAGGAATACTTCTTGCAGCCTGGTTATGGAGCCGGGTGCTTCCAATAACCCTCCAGATCCCCATTAGAGCCTTCTTTTTGTAGCTCCGTGGTGGAGGGGACTCACGGTTCTTCTGAGCCAATGTGTCTCCTTTTCCTTAATTGATGTAGGGAGAGTTTCCTCTGCCTACGTAGTTTTTCTTTTTCTTCTTTTCTTTCTGCGCGGCTTGCTATCCTGGCAAGCATGGAGCTGTACATTAATGTGGCATGGATATTCGAGAAACAGTTTGAGCTACTTCTACGCTTCCCATATACCTCTGTTTTTTAGCAATGCAAAAACAGTCGTAGACTTCAAGCTTTTCCTTTAGTTTCAAGCTTAGTTTCAAGTTTTAGGTTTGGTTTGGTAGCAGGCATCTCTTCATGCTTCAGCTAAGCTGCCCTCATAGGCAGGTACAGCTACGTAACCCTTTCCTTTCCTTTCCTTTCCTTTCCTTTCCTTTCCTTTCCTTTCCTTTTGCGCAGCTTCCAAACACTGATCCTATTCCTTTCTTGGCGAGCACAATTTGAGACTAGTACGGCCCTTTTTTTCCTTCCTAATTTTGCATTTATGAACAGGCCAGCAGTCAAACGTCTTGACTGAGGCCTTTTCCCCTTGTAACCCTTGTACAGCCTGCGGCATGGCTGTGCGAGTGATGTTTTCTCATCAGTCCGTACACGCAAACCATCATTCTTACCAAACATTGAATGTGATCAACAAACAAGCCAATGAGAGCAGGCTGTTTCTGCCAGCGCCCCCTTCTTTCCATGGTCAAGTCAAACAAGCACAGTCAAGGAAACAAACTCAGCAGAAGTCATGCATCACAAGAAAATCGGGCTGCGTGATCGGCACAGTGAGCCCATCTGTACTTAAGCAGGAGCAAATGTACCATGTGTGTCCAGCCACATATTATATTTGCACGCGCGCCGCATTGTGCGCGGTTGCCACAAAAACATGTACCCCTCCCACTTGTTCAACCCATGCAAATCACGACTGCCTACTGCTCCTCTTCCCCTCCTCCCCATTCTTAAACAAGGCAGCTCAGAGAAGCAAGGGGCCTCACACCTGCTCCCGCAGTCTGCCCCCCTTCTTCCCAGCGCAACACCACACCATGAAAAGACGCTGCAGGAAGGGCAGCTGCATGGAGGCGCGCTCACACCAGCAACGCTCCTGCAGCTGTTATCCAGGCCCTGCCGCTGCTGCTGCCACTGCTACTGCTGCTGCTGCCCTTGCGGCCCCCCTAGTCCCTGCTGCTGCTGCTGCTGCTGCTGCTGCTGCTGCTGCTGCTGACGCAGCATCATCAGGCGGTGTGCTTGCTGCAGATGCGCCTGCAGCTCCTCCTGCGTGAGCTGCCGCCCAAGCGCAGCCTGTGCCTGTGCCTGCGCATGCAAGTGCAACGCAAGAAGGACACATTTTGACTGCTCAGTGCGCATGCAATTGTAACACAGAAAGGACACATTTTGACTGCTCAGTGCGCATGCAATTGTAACACAGAAAGGACACATTTTGACTGCTCAGTGCACACATTGCGGCTGCGCCTGTGTCCGTGGACGCATCAACCGCTCCATGCAAACACTGTGCCTGCTCCTGCACACCCTGTGCATGCAAGAAGGACACATTCTGACTGCTCAGTGTGCAAACAGCCCCTTCGTAAAACGTAACCGACGACGCTCGTGGGCTATACCACACACGAATGCAAGGCGGCCAACATATGCACGCACCTGCGCCTGCTGCACCCACAGCTGCTGCCGTTGCCACTGCTGCAGAAGCAGCTGCTGCTGGTACAAGGCCGCGGCTGCAGCGTCTGGTTGCGCACCACCACCACCACCATTCACAGCGCCGCTTCCTGCTGCTGCTCCTTGGGAGGCTGCTGCATGCTGCTGGAGCTGTTGCTTCTGCTGCTGCTGTAGCTGTTGCTGCTGTAGCTGCTGTGCTATGTGCGCACCTGCACCAGCAGCAGCCGTAGGTGCTTGGGCAGCGTGAGGTGCGGCGGCATATGGGTGCTGAGGGTAGTTGGGCCTGGCTGCTGCTGCTGCTGTCGTCGCTGGTGCCGACGGACCCCCTCGGCTGCCGCCCATCATGCCAGCGCCTGTCCCCACCAGCGCCGCCGCTGCTGCCTCTTCCGCTGTTTCTGCCTGCTCCTCTGCGCCTTGCTGCCGCTGCTGCTGCTGCTGCTGCAATTGGTGTTGGTGAGGGTGTTGGTGCTGTCGGTAAAGGTGCGTGCTTGGCCCTGTGCGCGCATGCTCATGAGGCAGACCGGCGGAAGTGGTGATGGTGGTGGGGTAGCCAGCTGGTGCGGCAGCAGCTGCACTGCCGGCAGAGGGCTGCGTGCTGCTGGGTAAGTGGTGCATATGGTTGTGCATGGCGCTGCTGTATGCGTGGGGCGGGAGGTACCCAGCTGCAGGGTTGAGCGGAGGTTGTTGCTGCGGGTGGCTTGCCGGTATGGGGTAGCTGCCGCCGCCGCCGACGCCTGCACCCCCTCCTCCGGCTGCAGCTGCTGCGGCCCACATACGCTGCTGCCATTGCAGGTGCTGCGCTTGCAGGTGTTGCTGCTGGTGGGGGGGGAGCTGGTGCGGGTGGAGAGGGTGCTGGAGCGTGGGGTGGTGGTGCATGGCTGCTCCTGCTGCCGGGTGCTGCTGCTGCTGCTGCAGCAGCTGCTGCTGTGGCTGTTGCAGTGTTTGCTGCCCGCCCCCTGACTTCCTGCTCCGTGAGGGGTGCGCACCCCCGCCTCCACTCCCACCTGCGCTGCCTATGGCAGCCGCATCGGCGGCTGCCTCCACCACCAGAGCTGTGGGCTTGCGCCGGCGACCGGAGCTCGTGTACTGCAAGACACGCATCATGCATGCGAGGTATGAAACACGCATGCAAGATGTTTAACACACACGCGAGCCACGAAGCATGCCAAGGCTGTGGTGCCATCAGTGGGAGCTTGAGTACTGCGAGGCACAGAGCACTATGCATATGCAAGACATGAGAGACGCATGTGAGCCACGAAGCATACCAAGGCTGTGGTGCCATCAGTGGGAGCTTGAGTACTGCGAGGCACAGAGCATTATGCATATGCAAGACAGGAGAGACGCATGTGAGCCACGAAGCATACCAAGGCTGTGGTGCCATCAGTGGGAGCTTGAGTACTGCGAGGCACAGAGCATTATGCATATGCAAGACAGGAGAGACGCATGTGAGCCACGAAGCATACCAAGGCTGTGGTGCCATCAGTGGGAGCTTGAGTACTGCGAGGCACAGAGCATTATGCATATGCAAGACAGGAGAGACGCATGTGAGCCACGAAGCATACCAAGGCTGTGGTGCCATCAGTGGGAGCTTGAGTACTGCGAGGCACAGAGCATTATGCATATGCAAGACAGGAGAGACGCATGTGAGCCACGAAGCATACCAAGGCTGTGGTGCCATCAGTGGGAGCTTGAGTACTGCGAGGCACAGAGCATTATGCATATGCAAGACAGGAGAGACGCATGTGAGCCACGAAGCATACCAAGGCTGTGGTGCCATCAGTGGGAGCTTGAGTACTGCGAGGCACAGAGCATTATGCATATGCAAGACAGGAGAGACGCATGCGAGCCACGAAGCATACCAAGGCTGTGGTGCCATCAGTGGGAGCTTGAGTACTGCGAGGCACAGAGCATTATGCATATGCAAGACAGGAGAGACGCATGTGAGCCACGAAGCATACCAAGGCTGTGGTGCCATCAGTGGGAGCTTGAGTACTGCGAGGCACAGAGCATTATGCATATGCAAGACAGGAGAGACGCATGTGAGCCACGAAGCATACCAAGGCTGTGGTGCCATCAGTGGGAGCTTGAGTACTGCGAGGCACAGAGCATTATGCATATGCAAGACAGGAGAGACGCATGTGAGCCACGAAGCATACCAAGGCTGTGGTGCCATCAGTGGGAGCTTGAGTACTGCGAGGCACAGAGCATTATGCATATGCAAGACAGGAGAGACGCATGTGAGCCACGAAGCATACCAAGGCTGTGGTGCCATCAGTGGGAGCTTGAGTACTGCGAGGCACAGAGCATTATCCATATGCAAGACAGGAGAGACGCATGTGAGCCACGAAGCATACCAAGGCTGTGGTGCCATCAGTGGGAGCTTGAGTACTGCGAGGCACAGAGCATTATGCATATGCAAGACAGGAGAGACGCATGCGAGCCACGAAGCATACCAAGGCTGTGGTGCCATCAGTGGGAGCTTGAGTACTGCGAGGCACAGAGCATTATGCATATGCAAGACAGGAGAGACGCATGTGAGCCACGAAGCATACCAAGGCTGTGGTGCCATCAGTGGGAGCTTGAGTACTGCGAGGCACAGAGCATTATGCATATGCAAGACATGAGAGACGCATGTGAGCCACGAAGCATACCAAGGCTGTGGTGCCATCAGTGGGAGCTTGAGTACTGCGAGGCACAGAGCATTATGCATATGCAAGACAGGAGAGACGCATGTGAGCCACGAAGCATACCAAGGCTGTGGTGCCATCAGTGGGAGCTTGAGTACTGCGAGGCACAGAGCATTATGCATATGCAAGACAGGAGAGACGCATGTGAGCCACGAAGCATACCAAGGCTGTGGTGCCATCAGTGGGAGCTTGAGTACTGCGAGGCACAGAGCATTATGCATATGCAAGACAGGAGAGACGCATGTGAGCCACGAAGCATACCAAGGCTGTGGTGCCATCAGTGGGAGCTTGAGTACTGCGAGGCACAGAGCATTATGCATATGCAAGACAGGAGAGACGCATGTGAGCCACGAAGCATACCAAGGCTGTGGTGCCATCAGTGGGAGCTTGAGTACTGCGAGGCACAGAGCATTATGCATATGCAAGACAGGAGAGACGCATGTGAGCCACGAAGCATACCAAGGCTGTGGTGCCATCAGTGGGAGCTTGAGTACTGCGAGGCACAGAGCATTATGCATATGCAAGACAGGAGAGACGCATGCGAGCCACGAAGCATACCAAGGCTGTGGTGCCATCAGTGGGAGCTTGAGTACTGCGAGGCACAGAGCATTATGCATATGCAAGACAGGAGAGACGCATGTGAGCCACGAAGCATGCCAAGGCTGTGGTGCCATCAGTGGGAGCTTGAGTACTGCGAGGCACAGAGCACTATGCATATGCAAGACATGAGAGACGCATGTGAGCCACGAAGCATACCAAGGCTGTGGTGCCATCAGTGGGAGCTTGAGTACTGCGAGGCACAGAGCATTATGCATATGCAAGACAGGAGAGACGCATGTGAGCCACGAAGCATACCAAGGCTGTGGTGCCATCAGTGGGAGCTTGAGTACTGCGAGGCACAGAGCATTATGCATATGCAAGACAGGAGAGACGCATGTGAGCCACGAAGCATACCAAGGCTGTGGTGCCATCAGTGGGAGCTTGAGTACTGCGAGGCACAGAGCATTATGCATATGCAAGACAGGAGAGACGCATGTGAGCCACGAAGCATACCAAGGCTGTGGTGCCATCAGTGGGAGCTTGAGTACTGCGAGGCACAGAGCATTATGCATATGCAAGACAGGAGAGACGCATGTGAGCCACGAAGCATACCAAGGCTGTGGTGCCATCAGTGGGAGCTTGAGTACTGCGAGGCACAGAGCATTATGCATATGCAAGACAGGAGAGACGCATGCGAGACATGTAACATGCCTGCAGCCGTAGCTGTGCAACTGCCGAGCATGCAACAAAGCACCCAGGAAGGACCAGGGCATGCAGTTGCATCGGCAAACAATGCAAGGGCTGGAGACTGCAGCATGGGCAAGCACTTGCAGTGGTGGCAAAACAACAGGTTTGTGCAATGCTGTGTGTGGAATATCCTCCCAACCTGCCCATTCCTCCCTACTTGTTGCATGCCTGAACACAGCTGCATTTATCCTCTTGCCTGTAGAGCCAACCCTGATTTCCGCACACACACACACACACACACACACACACACACACACACACACACGAGTAAACAAGAGCAACAGCGCCATGAGCCAGAACTGGTCGGCACTGCCAGTGCTACAACACGGTTTTCTGAACAACAGCTCCTGACAATGAAGGACCTTAGAGTGGTGGGACTCGAAGAAGAGGGACCACCGTTGCCCCCACAAACAGAATCCCCATCACCAGCAACCCACACACCTGCTGCGCAGCTGCTCTCTTGCTAGGAGCCCAATCCGACTCATCACCATCATCCTCATTCAAATCATCGGCATCCCCTGAATCATAGCTGCCCCCACGCCCTTGCCCCTGCTGCTGCTGTTGTTGTGGCGCAGGAGAGGGGTTCAGCGCCTCTTGCTCCATGGCACGCTGGTGGGGGGCCCACAGTGCATTGAACAGCTGCTGCGCCGCCTGCGTGGCACCACAGTTGTGTGTGTGTGAGTGTGTGTGTGTGTGTGTGTGTGAACAAGAGGGTTGCCTGGGAGTGAGCCTTGGGGGGCATGCTCAGGCTCTGAGCAAGAGCCAGCAGCGCTTACGGACCCTATTCCAGTTGCGAGCTCATATACTTCTACTAATGTTCCCTTCAGCCTACATGCCAACATGTGTACCCGTGTGACAAATAGGAGGCAGCGTCTGTTGGTTCATCTGTCCCCCTTTTGTCACTGTGCATCTGCCCCCTCAGCCCACTTCTGCCAACGCGCTTCTGAGTGACTTGGGATAGGAGGTGTTGCGTCCGTTGTGTCATCCATCCCTCTATAGCCACTTGTCATTGTGCATCCGCCCCCTTCAGCCCACATATGTTAAGCTGGTTTGGGTGGAGCTTTATGCTGTGCAGCCCACATGTCGTGATGACATTTGAGTGGCGTGATATGGAGTTCAGGAACCGGCTCGCCAACAAGGCTCAGCTCGTCCCGTGAGCAGCAAATAAAACAGTGTTGGTCTCATGAGCATGGTCTCATGCGCAGCAAACAAAACACGTCATGATCTCATGAGCATGGTCTCATGCGCAGCAAACAAAACACGTCATGGTCTCATGAGCATGGTCTCATGCGCAGCAAACAAAACACGTCATGGTCTCATGAGCATGGTCTCATGCGCAGCAAACAAAACACGTCATGATCTCATGAGCATGGTCTCATGCGCAGCAAACAAAACACGTCATGGTCTCATGAGCATGGTCTCATGCGCAGCAAACAAAACACGTCATGATCTCATGAGCATGGTCTCATGCGCAGCAAACAAAACACGTCATGGTCTCATGAGCATGGTCTCATGCGCAGCAAACAAAACACGTCATGATCTCATGAGCATGGTCTCATGCGCAGCAAACAAAACACGTCATGGTCTCATGAGCATGGTCTCATGCGCAGCAAACAAAACACGTCATGATCTCATGAGCATGGTCTCATGCGCAGCAAACAAAACACGTCATGGTCTCATGAGCATGGTCTCATGCGCAGCAAACAAAACACGTCATGATCTCATGAGCATGGTCTCATGCGCAGCAAACAAAACACGTCATGATCTCATGAGCATGGTCTCATGCGCAGCAAACAAAACACGTCATGGTCTCATGAGCATGGTCTCATGCGCAGCAAACAAAACACGTCATGATCTCATGAGCATGGTCTCATGCGCAGCAAACAAAACACGTCATGGTCTCATGAGCATGGTCTCATGAGCATGGTCTCATGCGCAGCAAACAAAACACGTCATGATCTCATGAGCATGGTCTCATGCGCAGCAAACAAAACACGTCATGGTCTCATGAGCATGGTCTCATGCGCAGCAAACAAAACACGTCATGATCTCATGAGCATGGTCTCATGCGCAGCAAACAAAACACGTCATGGTCTCATGAGCATGGTCTCATGCGCAGCAAACAAAACACGTCATGATCTCATGAGCATGGTCTCATGCGCAGCAAACAAAACACGTCATGGTCTCATGAGCATGGTCTCATGCGCAGCAAACAAAACACGTCATGATCTCATGAGCATGGTCTCATGCGCAGCAAACAAAACACGTCATGGTCTCATGAGCATGGTCTCATGCGCAGCAAACAAAACACGTCATGATCTCATGAGCATGGTCTCATGCGCAGCAAACAAAACACGTCATGGTCTCATGAGCATGGTCTCATGCGCAGCAAACAAAACACGTCATGGTCTCATGAGCATGGTCTCATGCGCAGCAAACAAAACACGTCATGATCTCATGAGCATGGTCTCATGCGCAGCAAACAAAACACGTCATGGTCTCATGAGCATGGTCTCATGCGCAGCAAACAAAACACGTCATGATCTCATGAGCATGGTCTCATGCGCAGCAAGCAAAACACGTCATGGTCTCATGAGCATGGTCTCATGCGCAGCAAACAAAACACGTCATGATCTCATGAGCATGGTCTCATGCGCAGCAAACAAAACACGTCATGGTCTCATGAGCATGGTCTCATGCGCAGCAAACAAAACACGTCATGATCTCATGAGCATGGTCTCATGCGCAGCAAACAAAACACGTCATGGTCTCATGAGCATGGTCTCATGCGCAGCAAACAAAACACGTCATGATCTCATGAGCATGGTCTCATGCGCAGCAAACAAAACACGTCATGGTCTCATGAGCATGGTCTCATGCGCAGCAAACAAAACACGTCATGATCTCATGAGCATGGTCTCATGCGCAGCAAACAAAACACGTCATGGTCTCATGAGCATGGTCTCATGCGCAGCAAACAAAAGACGTCATGGTCTCATGAGCATGGTCTTGTGAGCAACAAATAGAACACGTCATGGTCTCATGAGCAGCGAATGAACGCGTCATGCACGGCAAACAAGCGTCCTTCTTCCCTGGTCCTGCCGACCCAGGCTGCACAGCAAAGACAGCGTCGCTGCAAGACAACTCAAACACCAAACAAAAGGAGCCTCAGCACAGCAAGCAGGCTGCTTGCAAGCCAGGCTGTAAGCACAATACAGGGCAGAGCACACACAAAAGGAAGGGTACCGAGTGAGCCCCTTTTCTAGCTTGCCTGCTAAGGAACCTTTCCTCACCTTTCCCTATACACACGCCTTTCTGGCCAGCGAAGGTTTTCATATTCTTTTTTAAGGGATGTGACACAAGGAATCCAGGCTGCACAGCAAAAAAGGCTGACTGCAAACAGGTCACACAGCATTGGACAGATCACACAAGGAATGCAACATACGAGAAATGCAAGTCGCGCAGCAAGCAAGACTGCGCAGTAATTGAGACTGCCAGGCAGGCAGCTTGGTAACCACTGGACACAGCACACAAGAAATCCAGGCTGCACAGCAATAAAGATTGCTGGCAGGCAGCTCGTGAAGCACAGCAAAGACCTCCACAAAGGCACATCCTACCCTGCCGGACTCGTACACCAGGTCCCCCTCCTCATTGTACAGGAAGCAGTTGTGCCAGACCAGCGCCACGTCAGAGAGGAACTGCAAGAGCAAGGGATGTGTGTGTGTGCGCGCGTGCGTGCGTGCGTGTGTGTGTGTGTGCGCGCGTGTGCGTGTGTGTGTACGCGTGCATGCGTGCGCACATGCACGCGCTCACGCGCGCTCCTCTCCTTCTGTCTCTTGTTGAGTGAGCAACAGTAAAGTTGAATGGGCTGACACAAATGTTGGCATTGCAGTAGGCCATCCTACAGACGACAATATTTGTGCTGATGTCCAACAACTCCCAACACACACATACACACCTGCTGTACGCTGCTGTACCGCCGTTTTCTCAGGCGGTCGTCGATGGTGCCCAGGTCCATGGGCTGCTTCACCACCTACAAACAGATGGTTGTTACATACCATTTCTTTCCAAGAGAAAAGAGCATCCCAGCAGCAGCGCTCTCAGGACAGAAAGCAGATCAAGGTGATAAGGTGAAGGCATGGCAACGTCCAGATTGGAGTGGGGCAAGTGGCAAAGCAGCGCCCATATCGCACGGCATGGCCATACCTGCTCTTCAAAAGGGAGCTGAGAGCCCCCGGTCAGCAAGGACGATGGCCTCAGCCAACTCATCAAGGCATGGAGTCCAAGCTCATGCAGTCACAACCGCTGCAACAAGCCACCTACCTCATGGTACCCTGGTGCCTCCTTCTCCTTCACAGGCGCAGCAAACAAGAAGCCCTTGCAGCCGCGGTCGTGCATCACGCCGCGCACGACTTCGCTACCGCGCAGACCCCAGTGGTCGTAGCGTGCCTGCGTGTGTGCGCAGGATGTGGTGCACAAAACAAGCTTACAGTCCACACTTACAGGGATGCCATAGACAGTGAGATAATGACTTTGCTACCGCACAAAACCCAGTCATCAAAGCGCACCTGCATTGTTACACCACATACATCCGAACAAGGTACCTAACACACAAGGACTCCAACCACCTTCTTTGCCTGGTACGCTGCCGCACCTCCTGCCCCTGTGTGACTCGCTGTATCTCTTGACTTCACATACATTAGACACCTTCTCAAAGACACACAGACTCCACCCACCTGCTTCGGCTGGTAAGCCGCCGAACCTCCGGCTCGCGACCGCGACCGGCTGGAGCCCCCGCCACTGCTGCCACCGCCTGCCTGTGATTGCGAGGGCCGACGCTGGCGGCTGCTGGAGCCGCTGTGGGGGGTGCGTGTGCCGGGGGTGGCGATGACGCTGTGGATGGGCAGGCCATGCTGGGCTGCGGGGGCAAAGGGGGCAGAGGGAAAGAGATGTTGCAAAGGTGTGTGCATGCGTGCGTGCGTGTGTGTGCGTGTGTTGGGGGGTGTATGCACCAGGGGTGGTGTGTGTGTTGGGGAGGTGTCACCAGGGGTGGCACTGTGGATGGGCAGGCCATGCTGGTAAGAGAGCAGGGGCAGGGAAATGAGGGCTTGGGGACCTGCGCACTCCACGGTCAATTGGGTGACAAGGTGTAGCATGGGTCTACATGATGCTTTGCATGGGCATGCCGTGGTCTCTGCTTCTGACACCACAGTACAATGCAAACATGTGCATGCAGCACAATGCAAGCATGGCTGTGCATGGGCATGCAATGGCACGCTGCAGCGTGATGCTTTACGTAGCAATGCCGTGGTCTCTGTTGCTGACTTGTAGCACAACGCAAACACGTACATGCAGCACAATGCAAGCATGGCTGTGCATGGGCATGCAATGGCATGCTGCAGCGTGATGCTTTACGTAGCAATGCCGTGGTCTCTGTTGCTGACTCGTAGCACAACGCAAACACGTACATGCAGCACAATGCAAGCATGGCTGTGCATCGGATGATGCATGCCGTGGGATATTGCAGCGTGATGCTTTACGTAGCAATGCCGTGGTCTCTGTTGCTGACTCACAGCACCATGCCAACATGTACACGCATTGCAAAGCAAGCAAGCATGGCTGTGCATGGGCATGCCATGGCATGATGCGTCATGATGCTGTGTATGGCATGCCGTGGCCTCTGCTTCCAATCCCACAGCACTAGCAGGCATGCAGGTGCAGCACTGTGCAACATATGACGCAGCACTGAGCAGCACCAAGCAAACATGGCGTTGCATGGGCACGGCGTGGCATGGTGCTGCGCATGGGCATGCTGTGGCCGCTGTTCCTAAACGCCACAGAGCTCAATGCAAACCACTAACACCGTCATCAAAACAACAACCTGAATTGTCCCCCACCGCACGCGCACACAAACATACACAGATACACATTCTCCCTTGCTCCTCCCCACACACCTGCGAGGCGCTCAAACAATGCTGAGCTTGTCCGCGCATCCTCTGCAATCTCTGAGGCGGGCTCATTGAACTCCAGGCAGTTGGACCACACCTGTGGGAGGGAAAGCACATCTGATCTCAGAGAAAGCACATCTTATCTATATGGCAGTAAGGTGATGTCTACACTAGACACCAGCCAGCATGCTTGAAGGAAGATACCGAAACAGCAACAGTCAGCATTTACACTAGTGACCATGAAAGCGCGCTGCAAGACAGGTTTTGTGGTGCTGTTTCACGTGGTGGCCTTTGGGGCCGGGATGTGTGAAGCTGCTGAACTTAGCGGTCATTCAGGTTACAACGCGCCAACACTGCCAAAGTCAGGCAGGAAAAAGGGAGAGCAGGAAGCTCAGTAGGTGTGTGTGTGTGTGTGTGTGTGTGTGTGTGTGTGTGTGTGTGTGTGTGTGCAGAAATGCTGCCTGCAGTGAGCAGTACTCGAAAGTAATCAATCTATTGCCTTTTGAAAACCTCTGCCCCCATGCATGCATCTGCGGCTGCCCACTTACCACCCCACCAAAAGCTTGATTTTGATTTTGGAAAGAGCCATGAGCACGCATCGACCTGACAGTGCACGTGTGACAAAAGGAGGCGTTCTTTCTTTATAAATCCCACCTTCTGCACGTCCGCCACCACCTCTGCCAGGCTGCTGTACGTGTTTCCACCCCCACTGAGTGTGCGGGTCAGCTTGGCCATGACTGTGCCCAGGTCCATGGGCTCGGTGATGATGTCGTAGTAGCCGGGCACCTACATGTAGTTGGATGATACGCGCACAGGCACAGGCACGTGTGTGTGCGTGTGTGTGTGTGTGTGTGTGTGTGTGTGTGTGTGCGTGTGTGTGCGTGCGTGCGTGTGTGTGTGTGTGTGTGTGTGTGTGTGCGCGTGTGTGTGTGTGTGTGTGTTGAGGCGGTGGCAGACACGCCGGCCATGGCAAACTGGGAATTTGGAGGTAACGCCTTTGTACATGGCTCATTGCCTCTCAATCCTGTTGCTCCTGGGCAGCCACCAAGTCCTTTTGCAATGCACCAACTGACTGGAAACATCACCACCACACCATCCACGGCCTTCAACACGAAACAGACTTGGCCCTTTGATACTAATTGTTGCATGCCCTCATGTTGCTATGAGGTTAGGGTTTAAGGCTCAGGGTCATAGGGTCGCCCTGTGATGCTAAGCGCCTCCTCTCCCTCTACAATGCATACAGCCAAGCAAGTGTGGTCGCTCTTTGATCCGCCCAACTCGTCATCCCATCTTCACCTCATTGTTGTCAGGAGGCCCATAAGCTGAGTACAATTGGGGGTGCCATGAGCTCCTGAACCTAAGATCCTTACCCCAACCTTAGCTCAACACCAGAATCCTAAGGCCCCGTCCCAGTCCCACCGCATCACCTCCTACAGGCTCCGAGAAGCTGATGGCGGTCGGGGATGATCACCTACAGGCTCCATGAGCTCAAGCACCTACAAAGCCCTAACCCAAACCTTTTGTTACCTAGGCCCAAACCCAAATTTCAAACCCCTACCCCGCCTCACCTCCTCCTCATCAACAGGCTCCAAGAAGCTAATTGCGGATGGGGATGCCATGAGCTCGCGCACCACCAAGCGCGCCCGCTGTGCCCAGTCGCCAGGCACATCTGCGCACGGCGCAACACGACAATTTTTGGGTGCTTGTTTCTTGGATGCATAGAGTATTCCATCACAGTAGTGGGGACCAGGCGCGTACAAATCCCGCTCACTCTCAAGGCGCGTCCATGAGTGCATCTATGTGGCAAGGATGCCAAAGCTGTGAGGTATCCAAGCACGCAGTACCCATGACTGAATGCATGTGCTGAGGATGCACATGTTCCGTGAGTTGCATGATGAGGCTGCGGAAGCCGTGGCGTGCTGCCCATGACACAAGCCAGGCAAACTGACATCATCAATAAAGTTTGACTCCGTGAATGAGGGGGGGAGGCGTCCACAAATCATGGATATGAGGGATGCAAGGCACATTGAGGCACCGGGGTTGTACAAAAAAAAGAGCTAACAACTGTTTATGAACTTGGCTTTTGTCGGACTGTTGGCCAACTTTTTAAAAATTTTCTCATTGGTTATTCTATTCAACATTAAAAAACCGGCACATTCTAATGCCCTGCCAGGCAAATCCAGGAATGAGGGGGAGCTGTCCACAAAACCATCCTTAATGAGGCGCTGCCCATGAAGCATGCAAGGCGCACCGGTGAAGGCAACTGGCCATTGCACGAGCTTGTCTCTGTTTCGTGGCCGCAGCACACCCCATCCACACACACCAGGCTCATACGCTGTGCCCAGCTCTTCTCAGGCCTCACATGTGTGGGATGACAGAGCAAAATCGTCACACACATACACACACACACCTGCACTGCCCGGGGCAGCGCGCCCAGCGCCTTTGTGCTGAGGCATGATCCTGGGCCTGCTGCCAGCATTGCTGCCCAGGGCTGCCTGCTCGCCTCCTGTGGGTCCCATGGCAGCAGCCCTGCCCTCCACATCCGCTTGAGCCCACAGCTGCGACAAAGGTCCACACCAAATCACGAGCATGATCAGAAGCTAAGCCGGTAACCAGGCGGCAGTCAGTGCTGCCTGGCTGAATACAGAGCACAGCTGCAGAGAACAGCTACAGAGCACACCGCCTACACCGCTCCTCTGGGCAGAGCACATGATTTTATAGTATCCATTCCCTCCCTGTCCTGTCCTTTCCTGTCTTTCCCTTCCCCTTCCTGTCCTGTCCTTTCCTCTCCTCACCCGTGACTGGATGAATTCTGCAGTTGGCTGCTTTCTGACCTGTCCTGCCCTGCCCTGTTTTGCCACCCTCCTCTTGATTCTTTTCCATTTCTCACCTGTGACAGGATGGACTCGCAGTTGGCTGCGTCGGCACAGATGCCAGAGCCTGGCTGGTTGAAGGTGCGGCAGTTGGACCAGATGAGCCCCAGGTCACGTAGCACCTGCTTGCACGCGCACAAATTGTGTGTGCGTGTGTGTGTGTGTTGAGGGGTTTTAAGGCTGGTGCTGTATATAAATAGCCAGGAATGCATTCAAAATGAAACATTGAAATTGAAATTAATGCATGGTGCGCCCAAATATATCTGACATTGGCACTTCAGCTATCGCACAATGTGACAAAGAGCGTGACATTGGCATTGACATCACCACGTGATGCGTCCCAAAATGTGACATTGAAAATGGCACATTTCGTGTGTGCTCTTCCTGCACTGGCTCAGTCAGTGGCTGCCTGGCAGCATCAGCTGTACACATTCACACACATTCTTTGCCATCTGGACGCGACTCTGCGCGTCACCTCTCCCCCCCCCACAACACACTCCCCACACCATCTTTCACCCCGCAAGGCTCAATGCATGCGTCCCTGCCTCAATCAACCCTTGAAAAAAGACCAAGCACCTGCAGCCATACTTACACCACCCTCACCTGCACTGCAGAGATGAACAAATGAGTTACCACTTCTTTCAATCCTGCAGAAGACAACGCACCTCTGCACCTGCAGCCACCCTCACACCACCCTCACATGCTGAGGGATGAACACATGTGTTGCCGCCTCCTTCAATCCTGTGATATACAGTGGACCTATGCACCTGCAGTTTCACTCACACCCTCACCAACTGTGCAGAGCCAAACACATGTGTCGCCACCTAAATCGGTCCTGGACAAAAAATACTTACATGCACCTGTAGCCTCGCTCACACCGACCACACTTGCTCTGCGCAGAGCAGATCACCACCTTCATCGATCCTGCAAGAAGACACGACTGTGCACCTGCAATCTCCCTCACACCGTGTTTACCTGCTGTGGAGAGCTGTACACGTTCGCTGCCAGGTTGCTGCTGACGGTGCCCAGATCCATGGGCTCTGCAATTTCGTCGCGGTAGCCAGGCACCAGCTGCATGACAGAAGTACGGTTGGCAAAAAAGCATGTGAGTTTTGCTGCACACAAGAAACATGGGTGGTACAGGTGGAAGCTTTCTCCTGACAGAAACTTCAAAAGCCTGTTTCCTCGGTCAGTTTCTTCATAAGCCTGTGTGAGGCATCAGAAGGTGGCTCCATAAGATAGCTCCAGGAGCATTTTGGTTGTGCTGTGTCCTTCTTTAATTTTGGTACGCATATGTGAGAGGCGCTAAACGAGAGACCCAGACGGCATACCAAAGCACCAAAATAACAACTTGTGGCAGGATCTGGAGCTTTGTGTGGCTCGATCTTGCCAGAGCAATTAAAGCACCAACTCATTTGCACATTTGTCCTCTTAGGTGCCCTGCAACAGCATACATTGCTGCCAAGGGGATTGCATGGCAAGGCTCGGTGGCGCGCAAAGTACAGCAGTCACCTTAAAACGTCTTTTTGAGAGATGCAGCACCTTGTGTGGCAGGGTGTGAGGGTTGCCATATGTAGTTAGTCGTGAACATGAAGATTAGGCCCTGCGCTGGCTTTGCACAGGGTTGTAAGCCCTCTGAAGATGATCCAAGGACAGTGCGTGATTCATACTTTGGGCATTGTACCAATTTAGGTGAAGCCATGGCCACCAAACAGGGTTTCGATCAGAGGTCCATGGCCACTAAAGGCGATCCATGGCCACAAGGACGACCTTACAATTTCTACTTGCTGCTGTGCAAGCAGTTATCACCACCAAATGCAGAGATTATGGATGCACACAGCTGTGGCTTGCAAAGCAATGAGGAATTCCTGGAGCATGGAAAAGGAACGCAAGGCTGATCACCTGTCCTGTTGTGCAAGGGAGCTGGCATAACATGATAAGCAGGTAGAAGCTATAGATGTATTTGAAAGGGTGCAATGCTTAAGCTGGTAGCACTACAAAACGAACCCAATGAATGCACAAAACTGCACATAGATAACGCTTGTAGGACTTATGAAAGCTTGAGTGGGAAGAAGCACTTGTCTTTATCAAAGGATGCGGAGGAATAATTGACACCGTTCAATCAGACTGGCTCCTTAAAGCAGGCTTTAAGGAGCAGTTGCACCCGAGGCTCCTTTGTTGGCCAGTCACCATTTGCACACAGGTGCATGACACACAACATTTTCAATGATGCTCAAGTGCTGATACAATTAATCAGTCATGGCACGCGCGCACACATACACACACACACCTCGCTAACAAGCTCCCAAAACAACTCTGCACATGGCTCCATCAGCGTCGCCACCACACTTAAAACCGCAAAAAATGATAGGGCGGTAAATGGATGTACATAGCAACGTAATCATCAGTTCGGAGGGCCAGCTTTGCGCACCTCCTCATCCACAGGCTCCAGAAACAGCTCCGCACAGGGCTCCTTCATCAGCGCCGCCACCACACTGCGTGCAGCCTCCTTCCAGTTGGCGTGGCTAGGCAGGCCCTGCACATGCCCACATGGATTTGCATGCATGAGTACATATGCACACACACAATAGCATGGACGCACGTACATACATATCAACTTGCATGCGCGAGTGCACTAAAAAGCGCATGCGTTCACCCTGGCGAGCACCAGTGCTGCTCAGCTGACCGACAAATGTGTATGTATACGCCAGCGCGTGTGTAAAACTGTGGTTGACTTTGCACCACTGGCTCACCCACAGCATCGCACCAGCGCCCTCGCATGCATACCCACAACGCACCTGCAAGGACGAGCGCTGGCGCTTCGCAGAGGAACCGCTCCGTCTCCTGCCCCCTGCAGCTCCACCCCAGCCTGCCCCTCCCGGAACCTCCTCCTCCTCTTCCTCACTTTCATCACCAAAGCGCTTACGGGTGCCTGTGCCAAACAAGCACACATCGGAAGCTTTTTGAAATGCAGCACTTGCGGGTGCCAAACAAGCACACATCGGAACTGAGGCTTTCCAGCACACAGCCCTTGCAGGTGCTTGTGCCAAAGACTGCCAATGGTAAACACTGAATCTCCCCAGACAACACTTAGCGAGAACTGGCCAAAACCTGGTCGGGGAGGAGGAGTTGCGAGAGTTGGCTGAACCAGACTGCAACAAAAAAGAGCAGTGGAAGGGAGGAGCCACAAATACGAATGGGGCGCTCATAGTCATCACTACTTAGGACACAAGCTCCAACATAGCAGCGTGTATATCCTGTGCGCTTACGCTCACGCATGCTCGTACTTGTCAATTCCCGGGCCCACGACACATGCATCATTATCTGCTAACAGCACAAGCTCACCTGCTGTGCTGCGACGCGAATGCCGACCGTCACCCTCTGCCCCTCCAGCCCCCCGCTTGTGCGCACCAGGGCCACCAGAGGCATCCTCGCCATGCTGCTGCAGACAAACACACATGTACATGAAAACACAGGTGTGCATGAAAGGGCAAGCAATGTCAGCCCTGCACTTGTGCGCAACAGCGCCACCAAAGGCATCCTCGCCATGCTGCTGCAGACAAACACACATGTACATGAAAACACAGGTGTGCGTGAAAGGGCAAGCAATGTCAGCCCCGCGCTTGTGCGCACCACCAGAGGCATCCTGGCCATGCTGCTGCATGCGCACGCATGCGTCCACACACACACACACACACACACACAGGACACACCTCCTTGCGTGTGGTCTCCTCGTCAGTCAACCCTTCTCTGCCGCCTTCCACCCCATGGCCATCGCCTTCGCTCTCACCTGCACCCACACAAGCAGGTGCACCGTGTGAGCAAGTGCACTGTGTAGTGCAGTACCCCAGCTTGTCACATGCGGAGCCTTTTTGAAGAGAAACTAGGCCCTGAGGCCCTGAGGGAGAGGTCCCCAAAGGGCCCCCTCCCCACACACACATATACACTCTGTGCAGCAGGTTTTGCCTGCACGCACCAGCTGCAGCAGCGGCAGCGTGCTTCCTGGCCTCCGTGATGGACCGCCACCTGGCACCATAGCGTGCCCGGCCCTTGTGCTGGCCGCGCTTGCGTCGGGGTAGGCCATCAGGGCCCAGAGCAGCCTGCACAGAGATGCACAAAGTTGTTTGGTCTATTTTTGTAGATGACAAAATAGCATGCACACAGGTGCACACAAGCACTCGCATGAAAGGCAAAATGACACATAGAGAGATGCGCAGAAGCGCAGGTGTGACAATGGGACACTCGTGTTTCTAAGTGACACATATGTCTGGGGACAGGGTCGACCATTGCAGCCCATGGAAGCCTGAACAAAAAACCAAAGCAGGGGGAGCATATAAAACACATACAGAGCTTCTGTGTTCCCACCTGTGCTTCCTCCGTGGATGCCGCCTGTGCCAGTATGTAGGATGGCGCACGCACACACACACACACACACACACACACACATACACATACACACAAACACACAGAAAGCTGCCGTGGTCCGCACCTGTGCTTCCTCTGCAGCTGACGCCTGTGCCAGCATGTAGGGTGGTGGGGGCAGGGGCAGGCCGTCCGGCCCCAGCAGCACCAGTACACCAGTGGTGCCGGGCTTGCCCTTCTGCCGGCTGCCCCTGGTGGCGCGGCCCACGGCGCGGCGTTTTGGCCTGCTGGCAGCAGCCAACCTGCAGGAGACGGCCATGGAGGATGAAATGTCTGCTTTTTTTATTGAAAAAAGGGCACGGCGTTTTGGCCTGCTGGCTGCAGCCAACCTGCAAGGGAAGGCGGGACTAAAGTGGTGCGGCCCGGGGCACAGTGCTTGGGCTTGGTGGTGGCAGCCAACCTACAAGAGATAAGGTCACGGATGATGAGAAGTCTGCTTCAAAAGTGGAACAAGGCACGGCATTTTGGCCTGTGGCAGCAGCCAACCTGTAGGAGATGGCGATGGACAACAAAGCAGTTGCTTGTCTGATCAAGCAGGGCACGGCCCTTGGGCCTGCTAGGGGCAGCCAATCTGCACGGGAAGGCGGTGCACAGCATTGAGGCAATGAGATAACAAAGTGTTTGCTTGTCTGGCCGAAGTAAGGGTGGAGCGTTTTGGTCTGCTGGTGGTGGCCAACCTGCGGGGGGGGCGTGAGGCAATATTTATGCATGGGTAATGAAACTTGAAGCAACAAAGCATTTTTCCAACCATGGACAGGGCTCAGCATTTTTGCCATGAAGCAATGCATGATGAGATAAGTGGATTTGCATTTCCAATCAAAAATAGGGCGCAGCTCTTGACCTGCTGGCGCCAATTTGCAGGGGAAGGCATGGAAAAAAAATTCAAGCAATGCATGATGAGATGATTGGGTTTGTTTCAATTTGTTTATTGGATTATTTTTATTTTTGCAATCAAAAATGGGGTGCGCTGCATTTTGGCCTGCTGACAGCAACCAAGTTGCAGGGGGCCAGAAAGAAGCAAACAAAAATGCAGTGGTGTTCCCCATCACTTAAGGGAGCGTGGGTTGAATGTTGCGAGTTGTGAGGGAAATCCAGGCCTAGCAGCCATAGTATGAGAAACAACAAAGGGACAAGTTTGAAGCTTGCTTGCCTTGCTCCTGGCGCTCAAGGCTGCACTGCCTTCAACACAGGATAGTGCCATTACCATTAAAATTCCAGCAATCCAATGTAATGTATTGACCGTGACTTCAGCTCAGGTGGTCTCTGAAAGTGACACACACATACACATACATCACTCATTTGCATCCCCCACCCCCACCCCCCACCTGCCAGACGTGCGCGCTTCCACTCCCACATCCTAAGAAACACAGTCACTGACACATCCACATCTACATACATACAAGCACGCATCACCCTTACCGCGCCGCCTCCTCTTCGCTGTCATTGCCCATGCCTGCCAGCAGTTCGCGCTCCCAATCATCCTCCTCCTCACGCACGGCTTCAGGCACCTGCATGTCATGAAAAAATGTCGACATGATGGGTGTTCAGGGCAAGGGGGGAGGGAAAAATGCTTGCATGAAAACTAGCAAGCAAGCATGCGTGCGTGTGTGTGTGTGTGTGTGTGTGTGTGTGTGTGTGTGTGTGTGCGCGTGTGTGTGCAAGAACAGCAGAAGTTAACAGTAACAGTAACAGTAGAGAGGAACAAAAGGAAACCCAGCTTTGTTGTGCCACCAGAATCCATTGCACTGCAAGACCTCACATTCACAATGCCACAGAGCACCAGCATGTCCACAGCATTGTCCATGCCACAGACCACCAACATGTCCACAGCATTGTCCATGCCAAAAAGCACCAGCAAGTCCACGTCACTGTCCATGCCAAAAAGCACCAGCAAGTCCACGTCACTGTCCATGCCAAAAATGCCCACAACAACGAATACAGGTGAGCCCATCCACACTTACAGCGCTGACGGAGGCTTTGTTTGCGGCAAACGCTGCTGACCGCCGCACGCGCAGCGCGGCCTCTACAGCCAGACGGCGTCCCAGGGCGGCCACCATCCACACTGGCACCTGCCACTCAGGCACCCACCTGCATGTGCGGGCATGCCAACAAAATGGAGGTGCGCTTTAAGGTCCTAGCGCTTGCAAGCATGTGCACCTGTACAGGCAACTGCCACTTGCAAAGCTACCAGCACATGCGCGCATGCTCTTTGGAATATTTGCTTGTGCAAAGAAACACACAGGCTGCTGTGTGCATGGGTGTACAGTGTATAAAAGAGTGCATGCATGCAATTGCAGCAATGTAGGAACACAGAGAGAGAGAGAGAGAGAGAGAGAGAGAGAGAGAGAGAGAGAGAGAGAGGTGTATCAAGTTTGAAAGAATAGGAACATCTCTTCGGTATTTCAACCTTCTAAATCCACCTTCCTTGCCATACTCTACTATATACATCACACCTCCACAAATTGTCTTTTTTACAGGAAGTCACAAACACAATTGCAGCACTTTCTAGGCAGTCAGCTCAGCACCTCTCTCTGCTGCAACACACTCCCGCAGCACTTCCCGGACAGTGGCATGGCTCCCTCATCCTCATCAGACGACCCTGCAAACACTGCACCTCCAGGTGGGTGCCTGCTGTTTTCGGGGGCGCTCACACTTCAACTCACCTGCAACACTTCCCCGGGGCAAGCATGACTTCCTCATCCTCATCAGATGACCCTGCAAACACTGCGCCTCCAGGGGTGGTGCCAGCTGCTGTCAGGGCCTCCACCACCTCCTCCTCCTCCATGTTGTCAGACACAAGGAACACCTCATGGGCACCCTGCACGCATGTGTGTGTGTGTGTGTGTGTGTGTGTGTGTGTGTGTGTGTGTGTGTGTGCGCGCGCGCACATGCACGTGCACACGCGCCAAACAGAAACGCAATGTAGTGCTGGAATGTGGGCAGCAAAGAAACAGAGGCAGTTACATTCACACACTCCTGAGTGCATGTTTCTTTAGCACTGCAAGAGCGCTGCTTAAGAGTGTTAAGCTTTAGAGCGTGTGTGACATAAGTACTCGAACAGGACCCGTGGCATGCTGGCATATCGGCATCACAGTTAAAATGAGCACATCCTTGTGACCTGCAACGCCAGCACTGCATGCTAATAATCTTACAACCACACTGGGTAGTGCACATCCCCCTACCCACCCTCCCATTTTCATACACTAACGCGCGCACACACACATATACACACACAAACACATTTCCATCTTCACGTTTAAAACCACACACCTGTGGTACATCATCCCCTGGTGGCAGCGGCCTGCGCGCAGCGAGGCTGAGGCCTGCAAATGCAGGTGGCACCTCCTCCTCATGCTCAGGGGCCCGCAGTGAGGCCCAGTGCACGGCAGCATCATATGCGCGCACCTGTGCGCGCAGTGCGTGCGTGTGTGCACGTGTGTGTGTGTGTGTGTGTGTGTGTGTGTGTGTGTGTGCGCGTGTGTGAGCATGTGCGATTTGAGTGGCTGCTTTCAAATGTGTGCATGAACTGCGCAAGCAGGCCACCATGTCACCACAGGGCACACACCATGGTAGGACAGCATGGCAAGACACCCTGGCGCCATGGCGGGACAGCATGTCACCACAGGGCACACACCATGGTAGGACAGCATGGCAAGACACCCTGGCGCCATGGCGGGACAGCATGTCACCACAGGGCACACACCATGGTAGGACAGCATGGCAAGACACCCTGGCACCATGGCGGGACAGCATGGCACCACAGGGCACGCACCATGGTAGGACAGCATGGCAAGACACCCTGGCACCATGGCGGGACAGCATGGCACCCTGGCTTGACATGGTAGGACAGCATGACGAGACACCCTGGCGCCATGGCAGGGCAGCATGGCACCCTGGCTTGACATGGAAAAATGAAGAAACGCTGGCGTTCTAATTCTGATGCTGACACTCAACCTGCCTTTGACAGCTTGCCCCTAGACCGGACGAACGTCAGCCGACAACCTTCCTTGCGGCAGTGCCTTTGCGGAAACATCCTGTGCTTGCAAGACCACACCATTCAGCCAATGAAGCTGAGAATAATGCCCACATACCTAAACCACGCGGCCTCCACTGCAATCATCACCGCCATCATTGTTATCGCTGAAGCTCACCACTGCATTCATTGAAGCCACCTCTGCCATCTCATTGCAATCATCATAGTCAACCTGTCACAGCCATCTCGGCTGTGCCTGTATCTCCAGTGTACACACTGAGAAAAAACTCACTCCTTTAGGAACTCATCAGACCTCATCAGAGCCATCACTCACTCCATTTGTCACCAAGACTGTTGCCGAAGGGCACTCACTCCGTTTGTCCGTCCCACTGCCATTTACCTTAGCGCACGCGCGCACGCACGCGCACACACACACACACACGCACACACCTGCAGCCCCAGCATGCCAGTGGAGGTGGAGGCTTCCACAGCCGCAATCCAGGCCAAGCGGGGCACGACCATGTGGCGGCCATTGTCTTTGTACCGCACAACCTGTGCACGGACATTCATGTGCATGTGTGCAAATAAGGGCTGCACCATACCTTAACCACAAAACTTGATATATTCCTGAAAGTTGAAATTCCATCGTCAACCGATGCATGCGTAATTCACGCAGCATGAACTTTTTAATTAATTCATACATAACATTAATTAATGAGAATGGAATGCAACTGGGAGCCAGCAGCTGTGAAGCACGTGTGCACACACACATACACATGCATGCCAACGCATTCGGGCTGGGCAAGCATATGTACCACAGGGGTATGCTGGCAAGGCCGCCTTTGCACGAAAGGTCAGTGTGAATACCAGGGCAACAATTATATACAAGATATGCATACGTACCAGGGGTATGCTGACGAGCCCGCCCTTGCGTGCCAGCTTCTGCGTGGTTGCACGCGGTAGGTAGCCCCCGCCCTGAGCGCGCCGCACAGGGTGGCGGAAGAACTGCCAGCCAGTGTAGATGGGCACCCTGTGCACGCATGTATGCGTATGTGCGTATGCGTGTGTATATGTGTGTGTGTGTGTGCGTGTGCGCATGTGTGTGTGTGTGTGTGTGTGTATGTGTGTGTGTGTGTGTGCACGCTAGGGTGTGCGCGCACGCATGCGCGCGCATGCCTGGAAGTCTGTGTGGACACAATGGAGTGTGATGGCTGAGGACTAGAGTGTGTGTGCTCACAACAGGAAAATGAAGCACTTGAGTACACACTTAGTAAGTGCCTTGTTGTTCTATTGCTGTCGTAATAAGGCACATGGAAGCTGTAACGAAAATGCTTGAAGCAGTGATCAAATGTGCATGCCGTGCAAGTCTCTCAAAGCTTGCCTTATTGAGGTTAAAACCGAAAAAATGCGTGCTCTTATGCAGAAATGCTGCCCCCTTTCAAAGCTACACGACTTAGGGTCATGAATGTTTGGGTAGGAGCTCAGCCTTGCAAGGTCTTTCTTGGACTGTAGTTGCAGCAACATGCGGCTGCATGCAGCTGTGCCTGCAAGTGTGCATGCAAACCATCCCTCACTCACCAGTTGGCGTGGCGTTCCTCCTCGTCCTCCATGTCAGCCAGCATGTCTCCCCACCTGCTTAGACAAAAGGCGTGTGTGTGTATGTGTGTGTGCGCGCGCGCATGACAAGGAGGAAACAGGCATGCATAGGCTACGATGTACACACTCATATTTATACACAAGAGGGTATGAGTAAGGTGTGAGGCAACAATTGGAGGTGATCGCGTACACCAGAAATCAGCAAAGCGACTTCATTTGGCATAAAGCAGACCCTACAGACCTGCAGCCTAGCACAGACACTTTTGAGCCTCCTCACAGGGACACACTTAAAGCAGGATGTAGGCCACTATTGCAAATGAATTGAGTTGTACACACGCGCGCGCACGCACGCACACACACACACACACACACACACACACACACACACACACACACACACACACACACACACACACACACACACACACACACACACACACAGACAGGCAGACCCACCATTCTCCAGATTCGGGCCCTGAGGTGTCGCCAGTTTCTGCCTCCCCAGCTTTCCCGCCTTGCGTGCCAGCACCAGCAGCGCCAGCAGCCCCAGCGCCAGCCCCAGCCCCAGCACCAGCGCTGCCAGCTTCGCTCCAGCCGCCGCTGCGTCGCGTGAGGCGGCCGCGGCGATCACGACGATTTTCGGCAGCAGCGGCTGCAGCAGCAGCAGCTGCTGACTGGGGCTTGAGCTGGCCTTGCAGTTTGCCCTGTGCATCAGCAGCAGCAGGGGGTGGTTGATGAGCAAGGTATGCAGCACATAAACCCCGAAGCACAGCAGCAGCAACAGCAGCAGCAGCAGCAGCAGCAGCAGCAGTGGGGCAGGCCAAAAGTTGCATGAGGGGGGGTATATGTATATAGGCTCAGGTATGCGTCAGGTTTGCACATGCCACCATCATGCTCCAACATGCACAAAGAATGAGACAAGCGACCCTGAAAATGCCTAGCAAGGCTCCTCGTCATACAGCCAGTTTGTGAGCTGGCCCGTAGAGTGGGCACAAACCTGCCAACCAAAGCTGAGCACATCCAGCAAGGAAGGTGGCTGTACAAGGAGCTGGAGTGAAGGAGGGTGCTGTTGGGGTGGGTTGTCACGACAGTAACGATCTTAGCTGGACAGGTGTCACTCATGGACATGCAGCATATGTCGCTCCTTGCCCTAAATAGCACACACAACATACGTACGCACCTGTGCTGCGACAGCTGCTGCCCGGGAGGGCCTGCGGGCCCCCACACCCCACGCCTCCTCCTCTGCAACCCCCGCACCCCCCGCCTCCAACGCTGCCAGCGCTGCGCGCTCCGCCGCCGCCGCTTTTTCTGCACGCTTTGCCGCCTGACGCAAACGCGCAGCCTCGCGCGACGCGGGCGTGGAGGGTGCGCCCTTTCTCCTTCCGCCTGATCGTCTGCCGGAGCTGCGTGCGCTGCCCCCGCCCTCCTCCTTGCCCTCCTCTCCACCTTCCTCCTCCTTGCCCTCCTCTTCTCCGTCTCCTTCCTCTCCCCCCTCGCCAGCACCTCCATCACCACCACCAACACCACCCGCATCCGCAGCAGCACCACCATCTCCAGTGCCGTCTTCCTTCTTCACGTCCTTGGCCGCATCCTGTGCTGGGGTGGCTTCCTCCTCTTTGACGGCAGGGCTGTCAGCGCCTCCCCCCATCTGGGAAGGCTCCACCTTCTTGTCTATAGCCTGCCCCTCCCCACCCTCCAGTTGCTGCTGCTGCTGCTGCTGCGACTGAGGTTCCTGCATTTGCTCGTCCACCGGTTCAGGCTTTGGTGTCGCGCCACCTGCGCCTTCCTGACCTGGGTCACTCTTGTGCTTCGCCTCTGCATCCCCCTGGGTGGGCTTCTCCTCTTCCTCCTCTTCCTCCATTTTCACGTCCTCATCGCCACCCTCACTTTTCACCTCGCCACCCTCACCCTTTTCGGCCTTGTCGTCCTTTCTGACCTCCTCAACCTGCAGGCAAACCAGCACGCAAAGCATCAGAGGTTGTGCATCAAAGGTGGTTTCTTCCTTCCTGACCAAATCCGCCTGCAGGCTGGCAAGCACGCAGAGCATCAGAGGTTGGGCATGTAATTGAGCAAGGACTCCAACCACCAAGAGGCGACAACAACTCAGCAAAAACATCACGTATGCTCACATTCACGCCTTGCAGCCCTCTGCAGCTCACACCTGGGCCGAGAACTGCAAGCTCAAACCAAGTGACTTTCATTGCATGAAAAGAGGGGATGAGCGCGCGCGCACACGAGTTTATGCGGGAGCACAATTTCATGTATACATGATTTATGAGACAGCCCACCTTACGCCCCAGCTGCAGTTGGATCAGCTGCCGGCGGTTGAGGTGCGGTGCTGCATTGCGGCCGCTGCGCTTGCCGTAGATCGGGGGTGGAGGGTCAGACGGGTCGGGCAGGAGCAGCCTGCGCGATCGTGCAGCAGGGGGCGCAGCAAGACTCATGATAGGGCTCTCACGAGAGAGAGCTGAGTGTTTAGGGCACACCAGATTGGGATTTGGTTTGCATGTGTGATGGTGTGTGGGTGCAAAAGCAGCCTCAGACCATGCACTTCCAGATGGTAGCATCCAGCGAGTGGCACTGCCCTGCTCAGCAACCAGGAGCCACATCAGCAAAGCACTTTTTGCAAAGGAACCTGCATACCTGCAATCCTACACCTTGCTGCACTTACACACACACATACACACACAGCATTCCTGGCACAGCACCTGAAGGGCCGCATGCGCCGTCCGAGACGGTGGCGCGAGCACAGAGCTTTCGTAGCTCCTGCTGCTGCTGTGTCTGTCACTGCTGGGCTGACAGTCGCATTGGCAGAGGCAGTGGCAATAGTATTGGTGTGGGTGTTAGGAGCGCCGTTGTTATTATTGTCTGGAGCGGCCACTGCATTACTATTCCCCTTGTTGTCTGCAGCAGGTGGAGCAGCGGTGGCGTCGTTGGTGTGGGAGTCAGTGCCAGTGTGGTGCATGGTGTCATTTTCAGTGGCAGTGACATTTGTGGAGGTGGTGGGAGGAGCGATGTTGATGGTGGCATGGGGGGCTGCGCCAGCTTGAGGAGGGGCCTGTGATGAGGGCAGTGCAGGCGGTGGTGGGGAGAGCACGGTCGTGGCCGGGTGCAGCTGCTGCTGCTGGGATGGTGGCAGTGCGGGCGCTGGTGGAGAGAACGGGGACTTTTCCGGGTGCGGCTGCTGCTGCTGCTGCTGCTGGGATGATAGGGGCAAGTGGGGGCAGCACGAGGGTGGACAAGAGGGCGGGGTGAAGCCCCAGATGCCGGGGGACCCTGCGCAAGCACACCATCGACCAGCACAGGTGCAGACAGGGGGCTTCAGAGTCTTGTGTGTTGCACAGGTCACACTCTGTGAAATTGGTGTTCAAAGTATCCACAAGCCCCTGCACAGGCACAACATCAACCAGCACAGGCGCAGACAGAAGGCTCAGAGCTTTGAAAGGGGGTTGTGTATCTTTAAAGGAGCCCCAGGTGCCGGGGGACCCAGCGCGAGCACACCAAATCCACCATTACAGGCGCAGGCAGAGGGCTCAGAGTCTGCGCATTGCAGAGGTAGCGCTGCATGGAATTGGAGTAGTAAAGATTAATTATGAACGAGTCCCTGCGCAAGCGCACCATCGACCAGCACAAACACAGACAGGGCTCAGAGTCTTTGCAGGAGGTCAAGAGCCAAAGGGAAGACCTTGAGGCTGTGCAGAAGGCTGGCAAGCAGCAGCAGCAGCAGCAGCCGCAGCAGTTGTAGCAGAGGACAAGGCACCCAAGAGCTTCCCGGGTTGTGCATGAACTCCCACCCAACCACACACACACACACACACACACACACACACACACACACACACACACACACACACACACACACACACACACAGACACACACACACAGACACATGTGCTCTCACCTTTACCCAAATGTGCAGATGGCTCCCACGACCCTCGCGTGGCGTGCACAGAGCGCCGCACACTGCCCTCCAGCATGAGCATGCAGCGCGCCAGTTGTGGCACCTACAGGCACATGCGGACAAGGGAACACACACAGGTTAGATGCAGCCATGACACAGTAGTGTGAGTGTGGCGTAAGAAGTGAGGGCATGCAGCGTGCAAGCCCTGGCACCTGCAGGCGCATGCGGACAAGGGAACGCACAGGTTAAGAGGCAGCCATGACACAGCAGTGTGAGCGTGGCGTAAGAAGTGAGGGCATGCAGCGTGCAAGCCCTGGCACCTGCAGGCGCATGCACACACGGGAACACACAGGTCAAGAGGCAGCCATGACACAGCAGTGTGAGCGTGGCGCAAACTAAGGGAAAAAGTAGGCGAGTGAGCCAAAAAAGTGGGCATGCAGCGTGCAAGCCTGGCACCTGCAGGCGCATGCACACTCAAGAGAGAGACACAAAGGTCAGAGGCAGCCATGAAACAGTGGTGTGTGTGTGAGTATATGGATGGCACCGTGAAAGGAAAACCTTTGAGATAGCCTGTAGCAAGGGCATGCAGTGCGCAAGCTCTGGCACCTGCAGGTGAATGCACACAGGTCAGAGGTAGCCATGAAACAGTGGTGTGCGTATGGATGGCACCATGACAGGGAAACTTTAAAGATGCCCATAGTGTGGGCATGCAGCGCGCAAGCTGTGCCACCTACAGCCACAAATCCACATGAGGACGCAGGCCAGCAACCTGGAAAGTGTATGCAGGAGGAGCATGCAGTGGGCCAGTTGTGACGCCTACAGAGACATGCATGCTTGCAAAATGCAGTTGTGGGCTAGCAAGCACCAGTTAGTGTGAGCTCGGCAGTTGTGGCCAGGCAGCAAATGTAAAAAGGCTACAGCTTGCTAGCTGCAGGAACAAAGTCGGCTCTGCGCCTGTGCGTGTGCTTGATCAGCGCGGACACATGCTCAGCAAAAGCTGCAAAGGGCTTGGCTGGAACTTTGCATTGAGCCTGTTTTAAGTATGCCACAAGCTGTGTAGGCTACTCCAGCATTCATCCACAGAAACAGGGGACTCAGAAACACACTCCAATCACACCAAAGCATACAACTGCAGTGTCTGCACCGAACACGGAAGCGGTGCATGCTATGCCCTGGAATTAGCTGGAACCCAACAAACTCCAGTATATAGCATACGCTTTCGTGTTCTGCGCAAACAGACCCAGCTAACTCCGAAGCTGAGCGCCGGATCCTGGAAGAAGACCTTGGCAGTGCAGCATGGTGCAGCAAGCGGGGGTGGTGCAGCACTTGCACCACAAAAGGAAAGGCAGACAAAGGCCTGCGTGAGTATGCACTGGTTGAGCACGCATGCCGGCAAACACCACCAAATCCCATGCAACCATACCGTGGTGCAGCTGCGAACGAGGGCCAGCCACTCTTGCCGCCACGTCAGCGCACCAAGGTGCGGCTCCGGCGCTGCTGCTGGCTCTTCCTCTTCCTCATCCTCATCTGCTCCCTTCCGCCGCCGCTGCCGTCGTTGCTGCTGCTGCTGCTGCTCTAACGTTTCTTTGTGCTCGTCCCCCTGCTGCTGTGGTTGGCCGGGCGCTGGCTGTGCGTCCACATCCATGCTCTCCCTTTGCTGCTGCTGCTGCTGCTGCTGCTGCTGCTGGTGCGGCTGCTGTGGGGGTGCCTCAATCTGCAAAGGCTGCACACTGCCACTTGGTGCAGGCACAGCGTGTGCGATACCGTTGTCGGTACGTGTGTGAGCAGTGTGGTTGAGTTGGTTCGAGGGTGGGGGAGTGGAGGGCTGGTAGAGGCTGGGGGGCAGCTGCTCCCAGGGCCCACCCAGCACACCAAACAGCTCGCGCTCGGCCCTCAGCAGCCAGTACTGTGGATACACGCGTGTGTGTGTGTGTGTGTGTGTGTGTGTGTGTGTGTGTGTGTGTGTGTGTGCGTGTGTGTTGTGTGTGTGTGTGTGTGTGTGTGTGTGTGTGTGCGCGTGTGTTGTGTGTGTGTGTGTGCATGTATGTATGTGTGTATATGCGCGCGCGCTTTGCCAAGGAGGGGAAGACGGGTGGGGTGTCTGCCCTGCACAAGCAACTGAACGGGGTATAAGTAATCTCATAAGCAGATGCTCAGAGTCCCTGAGACCAGCAGGCTGAGCAGTCAGACCACCTTGCTGATGGCCAGAACCCCAAGTAAACTAAATCAAACTAAACAAAGTCCCCCCCTGTAGTATGGAGGGGCTGAGCACTGCCCCAGGCTCCATCCACGGGGGCCTTTCACCACCAAAGCTGCTCGTGTGCATCATCACAGCCACAGCAAATGCTGGACCAGGAAGCCGTGCGCAGAGGCCGCATCATCCTTGTTACCTGCCACAACACACACACACACACACACACACACACACACACACACACACACACAGATCCAAACACACACACCTGCAGCACTGCCGCCTGCAGACAAGCACACCTACAGCACCGCCAGTCGACGGCTGGGCACCACCCCAACCCCTTGCGCACCAATTCATGTGACAAAAAAACACACACCTGCAGCACCGCCAGTCGACGGCTGGGCGCCGCGCCAACCCCTTGCGCACCAATTCATGTGACAAAAAACACACACCTACAGCACCGCCAGTCGACGGCTAGGCGCTGCGCCAACCCCTTGCGCACCAATTCATGTGACAAAAAACACACCTGCAGCACTGCCAGTCGACGGCTGGGCGCCGCGCCAACCCCTTGCGCATCCACCCCTTCTGAAACCCCGGCCTCTCCAGCAGGCACACTGCCTGCCATTCCACACCCTGCACTCCCTTCCACATCTTCATCACCAAAGCTCTTTGCCCGCGTCTGCTGCTGTTGCTGTTGCTGTTGCTGCTGCTGCTGCTGTTGATGCTGCAGTGGCGGCTCGTCTATATCCATGCCCTCCCCTGCAGCAGAAGACCTGGCCCCGGCCTTCCCTGCTGCCACGTCAGCCACTGCATGCGCTTCTGCTGCAGCTGCCGCTGCTACACCTGCAGCACCTGTGCCTGGTAGCGATGACGGCTGCTGCTGCTGCTGCTGCTGCTGCTGTGCACCCTCTCCTTGCTTAGCAGCACCAGCAGAGGCTGGCTTGGCAGCGTTTGCTCCTGGTGTAGACTCTCGCTGATCCGCACTGGCTGTTGTACCGTTGGTGCCATCGCCACAGCTATTTGCAGCAGCAGCAGCAGCAGCAGAGGTAGGGGGGACCGCATCCTGAGCGTCTGCGCTGGCAGAGCGCCCTGGCTTTGGCGGCAGGGGCTGGCTGCTCGGGAGGCTGGGAGCCTTAACCTTGCCCTACGTGTGCAAACGGAAAGAAGACACAACCTTGACGCTTGGTTCTGCCTTAAAGCCTTGCACCCTGGTATCCCCATACACCCTGCCTTTACGTGTGCTACGCAACAAATCGCTGGGGCATCTGTAGCCTGTTGCTGTGCACAATCCTTTTGCTTGCTCTGCACACATACCTGCGTCCCTTCCTACCTAGCACACACAACTACCTGCCAGGTTCCCTCCTACCCTGCTTTCTGCTTGCTGCCCTTGAGGAAAATTTCTGTTTCATTTTCATCACAGTCCTCAAAGCTTCCCCTAAAACCTGTTTGCAAAACAATAGCCCACCCTGGTAGCATTTGAACCTATGAAGTGCAAATTCATTGGCACCTTTATTGTTGCCCTTTTTGCAAGTATGATTCCAAAGCCATTTTGTTACAAGAAGTGCCCTCCCTCTACACACACACACACACACACACATACACACACACACACCATGGGCCACTGGAAGGAGGAAATGGGCATGGGGGCCGCCAGTTGGGCAATGATGGCCGCCCCACCGGCTGTGCGCCTCAAGCGCTTTGACTCTGTGTCCACATGCAGCTTCAGGGCCTCCGTAGCATGCAGCCAGCCAGCCTTGTACCTGGAGGGCGAGGTGTGAACGAGCGTGTAAGCATGCATGCATCTGTGCGTGCGTGCGTGCGTGCGTGTGTGTGTGTGTGTGTGTGTGTGTGTGTGTGTGTGCAGTTGGTGCAGTACTTTACGCACGCAACGCAATGCACCCACTATTTTGATAACTGTGCCCCCCAACATTCAAGTCAACCTATTTTCCTCGTCCGTTTTTGAGTCACACAGAGCAGAGTCACAGTCACACCCCTACGGTTTTGAGTCAAGCAGGTGCAAACAGCTCTGCCCTCAAAAAATGGTCCGGGGGCAGGGCCAGCTCCATCCTCCGGCCAATCCTCTTTGGTCAAGACCCTTGAGTCTGTAACTCTCACCTATTCACATAAGGCTCCGGAGCCGGCGGTGGGCTTCCCTCCCTCTGTTCCTCCTCTTCCTCCTCATCCTCCTCAGACACCAGCAGCACCCCTGAGTGAGGTCCCTGCTTGAGCGCGCGCAGCGCGGCATTGCACGCTGAGTTGAGGGATGAATTGCCATGTGCGCGCGCGTTGGCTGCCAGCGAGATCATGCTGCACCGCAGTTTGATCACACACGGAGGAATTGGATACTTAGCATGTGTATCTGTGTCTGTGTGAGTTGGCCCTTCACATGGGCACACAGGGTCAGACAATGCACATCATAACCCTTAAATTTGCAACTTCTTGCACAAGCATCCATATTCAAATGTCTTTGCAAGTGGTCCAGTGCAAGCACGGTGAACTGTGCTGCACACGCGCGCAGGCACCACACCTCTTCACAGCCCTTCTGTGCATAGGAAAATCATGCCCAGTCATGCCCAGCAACCATGTATTTGCACACAGTCACAAACAACCAGTGCCAGTGCAGATGAGTGCAGGCGCCGAACCTGTTCACGGCCCCTCTGCACACCATGAAGATCATGCCCAGTCATGCCCAGCAACCATGTGCTTGCACACAGTCACAAACAGCCAGTGCCAGTGCAGACGTGCGCAGGAACCTTACCTATTCACGGCCTCTTTGCCTGTTAGAAATGTCATGCCCAAGCTGGGCATGTCCCCACGCACTGCCACAGCCTCGCCTCCTTTGCTGCCGCGCCTCCTGCGCCTGTTGTTGCTGGCCTGCTGCAGCTGCTGCTGCACCTCTGCAAGGTGCATGCATGCGTGGGCACATTTAAAGCAGCTGTTTGTTTGCAAGAAGTAAACGAACAGCGCGTGCTGTTGCTGGCCTGCTGCAGCTGCTGCTGCACCTCTGCAAGGTGCATGCATGCGTGGGCACATATAAAGCAGATGTTTGTTTGCAAAATGTACATGGAAGTACATGAACAGCGCCTGTTGCTACTGGTCTCCGGCAGCTACTGCTGCACCTCTGCAAATTGCATGCATGAAGAGCAGACGTTCTTTCGCAAATGCATGCACATTTTGCAGATGTGCAGTCACTCCTCCATTTCCTGCAGCAGCACCGGAGGCAGGGAGGAAGTTCCACATTCTAGCTGACTTGCCTACAAGCATGCAAGCTTGCGCAAACAAGCAGAAGCACTTCAACAACACATACACAGAGGTTGTGTGCATGCTTACAAACGCACCCCTCAAGCCGGGTGGCGGCAGGCTGGGCTGCTCAAACACGCAGCCCCAGGCCTGCCACGTTGACACTGTGCAGGTCCTGCCGCACTGGCTGGCCAGGCGGCCGCGCTTCCGTTTGTAGCCGTCTCCCACAGGCAGCACACGCAGGCCCGCAGACTCGCCTGTGCGGGTGTGCACACATGCAGCAAGTAAGCGTGTATGTTTTTTTCTACTTATGGCCGTCCCCCACAGGCGGCACGTGCAGGCCCGCAGACTCACCTGCGTGTGTGTGTGTGTGTTGACATGCGGCAAACCGTGTGCGTGCTGGTGTTGACATGCATGTGTTGGCATGCAGCAACAAAAAGGATGCGTGTGTCCGTACGCAGCAGTGCGTGTGGTGACATGCAGCAACAAAGCGTGACACATGGGCATACAGAGCAAACTGCGAAAGGCCATGGATGGTTTTGACTGTTAGGGCCAGCTGCACTGTTTTGTCCACACATGCAGACGTTCAGATTCTATCAAATGCAGGCACTGCACACTAACAACATAGCACTTGAAATGGAGCAGGCCTTGGGAGAAATCAAGTAAAGCCCGTGGCTGTAGCGCTTGGAGAGCGCATGGATCCAACCAATGTGGGTGGGGAGGAAGTGTCTTTTCAGGGAGAGAAGCTCGGGTGAAGTGTCCTCCTGGCTCCACACACAAGGCAATACGCAGTACCGCTGCCTTTTTCTTTGGCCCCCCACAGAACTCCGTCGGTGAACCGCCACACCCACCTCTCCCACCGACGCTGCACTCCGGGCACAGCCATTCTTGCGTGGCAGCATTGCGTGCCGTGGATGTGTCTGTCAGGCAGCGGCTGTGGTACGCAGCAGGGCAGCCGTCACAGCAGACCAGGGAGCCGCCTATGCCGCATAGCACACACTCGCTCACGTTGTCATCACCCGCACCGGACTGCACAGCAGGGGACGCATGTAACTTATGGTGTTTATGTTGTAAGGTCCTGTGTTTGGGGACCGCGCACAGCACTGTGCCGCTGATCGCACCTTGGTGGCACGGTCAGGGTCATACGTCCTGCTGCGTGTCTGGGGGCAGTGCGCTGCGCTATGCAGCTCAGCACTGCGCTGTTGGCCATTTCTTGGTGGCACAACTACGGTCATGCACAGCTAGTAGGTACACTGTGAAATACAGGAACCATGCACATCGATGTTCACTCTGCCTCAGTTGTGTGTGTTACTTCTGTGTGCCGAGGCGCGTGGATACACACGCGGAGCACGCATATATGTTTTTGTTTCAACTTCACTCGTTCCCCAGAGGCCTTTTGATACACATCCATGCGGCACAAGGCAAGTTCAACCAGGGTGTACCTCCTCACAGCAGACAGGAGAAGCCTGAGCGCCACACAAGAAAGGGGGCCCCACACCGTGCGCTCTGCGATGTGCTGCTTTTGCTGTCCTGGTTAGTCTTTCTGTCATAACCATTGTAACAGTTGCAACCATTGAGCACCGTACAACAAAAGAGGCCCTGCACCTTGTGCTCCGCGATGCGCTTCTCCCGCTGCTCTGGCGTCCGCATGGCATACGCACCGCCCAGCCCCAGCTGCCGCGCATGGAACTGCCCTCCCATCTCTCGCCTGCAGCTCAGTCGTGGATTGCACTTCAGTCACGAGGTGCACTGTCAAGGATTGAGTTGAGACTGCACTGCAACGATCACAGTCGTGCTTTCAGCGCGCAGTTCGCCTGAGCATGCGCGCTTACGGCCCTGCAGCATGATGACAAAAAAGTGAGCCCATGCACATCACATCCCCCTAGGGTTGGCCATTCCTGTGCCCTCATGCTATATTTTCCTACTTTTTGGCAGGGGAAATGTGAAGTATATGGCGTACTTGCATGGCACAGGCCAACCTCACAGTCCCGCCTTTCCTGAGACAGAGACGCAAAATCGTGCACCTCTGGCACAGATCCACCCATCAGAGGGCCAAAGCAGCCCTTTCCCCCCTTCAACTTGCACCAGCTGGCCCAGAGCTCCGCGACTTGTGGTCAACAAGCACCTTTACCCACCGGCCCCCCCGCCTCCATACACACACCCCTCTTCTAACCACGCACAGCGTACTAACCTGTCGATCTCAGCCCGGATGGGAGGCACATCCAGCAAATCGTCACACAGGCGGCCCAGCATGCGCGCCACCTGCGCCACAACAAAAGGGGCATATGCACGCAAAAGAACACAAATGAGTCAACATGCATCTGCACGCACGCGCTGTTACATTACTAAACTGGTCAGTTGGAATTTCTA
The DNA here is from genome assembly GCA_914767535.2 of Dunaliella primolecta. Taxonomy (NCBI): domain Eukaryota; kingdom Viridiplantae; phylum Chlorophyta; class Chlorophyceae; order Chlamydomonadales; family Dunaliellaceae; genus Dunaliella; species Dunaliella primolecta. The sequence continues at coordinate 7,110,727 of OU611764.1, forward strand.
TGGAGCGTGATGGACCAATCTTAAAATCTGAGTCGTCTCTTGTTTCGCTCTCTTTTTAAATATCTGTGTAAAAGCCCAACATGCCGGCCCCATAACACGCGCGTGTCCAGTTGGATCAGTGCACCTGCTGGACACCCTCATGACGCAATGAACTGCACTGCATCACAATGCAGAGTGCTTTTTACACCACATCTCAAGGCGCACCGTCCCACGCCACAAAGGGCACTGCACGAAAATGGACCTGAATTGCATGACTCCACACATGAACACACCTGCGTGGGTCCTAAGCTGCAGTACTCCTGGATGATATGGCGCCGCCTCTGAGGGCCACCGCCTACCCCAATGCGGCTGCCGCCCTCTACCATCACCCCTCGCCTGCGAGCCCCTCCCCCTGCTGATGATGGCACTGATGCTGGGGCGGGAGCTATTGGTGCTCCTGGGGCTGTTTGTGCTGGTGCTGATGCTGATGCTGATGGTGCTGCTGCTGCTGCTGCAATTGGTCCGGCGGGCAGCACGCGTGACGCAGGGATGTGCCGCAACCGCGCGCGCAGCAGCTGCCGGTCACCCATGAGCTCAAGCCACTCCCACACAAACTCAGGCCAGGTCACCTGAGGGAGCACATATGACACACACAAATGACATAAAACACCTGAGGGAACATTCAACAGGGAGGACACAAATGGCATAGACACCTGAGGGGCACCTGAACACACAACGGGGAACACACAAATGACAGAGACACCCAGGGAACACATAGGCACACACACACACACACACGCACATAAGGACTGTTAACTTGACAAGCGCCATGCTCCCCATCAGCATGCGAGGCATGCACACAGCATCCTGGCCAAGGGCAATATCATTCCAGGCAAGATTTCCGAGGGTCCGAGTAATTGACGCATGTGCACACGTGCACATGCGCATGAACACACACACATGCACACACAGGATCCTCACCTCGTCCAGTAAGTCCAGTGGCAGCTTGCGCCTCTTGCGGTCCCGAGGGCTCTCATTGCCTGCCAGCGTGCGCAGCACACACAAGTGCACCTCATCCAGCAGGGGGCTCTCACCTCCACTAGCTAGGGCGTGCACCAGCTCCTGTGTGTGTGTGTGTGTGTGTGTGTGTGTGTGTGTGTGTGCGCGCGCGCGCGCGCGTGCGTGCGCGCGCGCACACAATGGCCAAACAGTACCATATCACACAAGCAGGACGCCTTCAACAGTTTCAAATTCAACTGCATTTTTTGTACAGTTGATGAAACCAAAACAGTAGCAAATCAGGGAAAGGTGTCCCACTCTTCAAACATGAGTTCTTGGCACTGCATGCATTGATGAAGCGTTGCTTGCGAAATAGCAAGCATGCAAGGACTTCTGCCTTGCCAGCTCGCGCAGATGACACCAATGTTCTGTGCATGGAGGCCTGTTGCAATGGACCAGTGGCCTCTCTGAAGCACGGCAGCCTGGTCAAAGTGTTGGTCAAAGTGTCCTCGCATCTGTTAATTTCAGCAGTACATGCATGCCTAAGTGCTGATTGGGCTGGTTCCTGCAGCAGAGGCCATGCCTGAGCACCTGCAGTGAGAAAGGGCTGAGGCGCAGCTGCCAGGAGAAGGCACGCAGGATGGCATATGCGCCCACAGCACTGGAGAAGGCTGCTGCTGGGATGCTGACAGGCGGGGTGATCTTTTCGCCGCAACCCGCTGCCCTATTGCTGCTGTTGCAAGCTGGCAGGGTGACCAGCAGCAGGGGCGCATCCTTGCCCTCCTGCTCCCCCTCATCTTCTGCTGCGCTGCTGCTGGTGCTGTGGCCGCTGGCGCCTGACCCATCATCATCAGCATCAGCATCATCATCATCATCATCATCCTCGCTGGGGTCTTGGGAGGAGGGTGGGGGTGAGGAGGGGGCAGACTGAGAGGCCTTTGAGGGGCGGCCTCGCGGGCGGCCCCTGCCTCTGGCTTTGCCTGGCTTCTCCTGGCTTTTCCATGGCGTGGATGCTGCGCTGTGTGCTTTGCCTGCGGGCTTGCGGGCCCCTGAGCCTGCTTTGCCTCCTTGGCCTGCCTCCTTGCTACCCCCCTTGCTGCCAGAGGTGTTGAGGGCACGCCCACGCCCCTTCTTGCTTCCTACCCCCACAGCAAAATCGGAGTCCTCATCATCTGATGTGTCTGCACTGTCACTGTCCTCATCCTCCTCACTGTCCTCGTCGAGGCCATCGCTCCCCGCTCCCTGCTTGCCCACGGCGATCTTGGGCTTCGCGGTGGTCTCGGGCTGCTGCGAGGCCCGTGTCTGCGGGCGCTTCTTGGGGGGCAACACCTCCTCCTCCTCTGAGCTGTTGTTGTCCGCTTGGGCAGTGTCAGGGGAGGAAGCACCCCCTTTAGCTGCTGCAGCTGCTGCTGCTCCTGCTGCTGCCTGCTGCTCAGGGGAGGCGGATCGTTTGTGTCTAGGCATGGTTGACCTGGGCAGCTGTGTTCTGTGCTTGCACTGCAAGGACTGGGGGAAGGGCTAGAGCTCAGGCATGCCGCATGCTGTCCTGGCTTGCCCAGCCACAGCCTGATGAGTGGGGCGGATGCTGGCTGGTCTGAGGGGGAGATTAAGGGGTGGATTAAGGGTTCAGTTGTTGATGTGTCCGTGGAAAACAGACAGACAGAGAGGCGATGCCACAACAAGCCCCCAAACCACCGAAAAAGTGTCGTGTGCGTCTAAAACAGCGTGCGCATCTAAAACACGCTTGTGTACACTATCGGCGCTAAGCTCTCACTCACCCCTTTGCTCCTCCTTGGCACGCTAAGCTGTTCTCATCAACGTATGGGCAGCTCCTCGCACCGCTGACCTCCTCCTTTAATACATAAATTATAAATATTATTTCTGTGAGCCCACCTCGAGCCACGCGGCAGTTGGCCCCCACCCATGAAGATAAAATTTGAAATGCCCATTTGCCCCATTGCAGGCTCTCTCAGCTTCCTCCCATCGAGCCCCGCATCCTCCTGTCAAGCCCCACATCCACCCAACAGCCTGTCCCCTCCTGTATTTACTCCTCATACTGTTTGACCATTCGCTGCCCCATCATCCAGGCTGAAATCCCACATCCAGAATGCAAAAGCATGCCTGCGGACTTGGTCAAAGTGCGGGGCTTGTCCTCTTTATGTCCACTTTTCCGCGATTGGCCAGGACTCTGTGCCTGCGGCATCTTCCCATTCCTATTCGAACACCCAGCACAATTGGGCTCAGCTTGTCTCTCAACTGGCGGAGAGAGGCAGCAAGGATTACCGAGGATCAGCAAGATGAAAAGGATGAAGGGTAGGCTTCGCATCTTGATACTCAAAGCATAAATGCAAGCATCCATTTTGCCGTTTGCCATTCGCTGCGCTTGCCAAATGCATGCTCGTATGATGAAGCTCAAGTTCTTAGACAAACGCTCCAATTGTGCCTAACATATATCTACTAAAGCCTACAAATCATTATGGGGCCAAGATGCTCTTCCATTTTAATCATAAATGTCTGTGCATACTGCGTGCTGGAACCTTTCAGCTTAATACTGTGCAGGTAGGCAGAGCAAGGAGAACAAACAGCTTGGTCTTTAATCAGGAAAGGACACATGCGTGCACGTACACACACAGCGTACGCGTGGTGATGTGAACAATGGCTTTGCAGTACCACCCATCTAGTGGGCATGTCTGAGCATGTTAGACAGCTGGTCGTTAGAGGGGAAGGTCACTGAGATCCGTGGCACGCTGGCTGTGTCCATCAGCAAACTTAGTGCAGGAGAGTTGCACTGATCAACTAGCACAATAATAAGAGCTGAGGCAACCATGTTGCCCTATTTGCCCTTTTAGGTTCCATTGCCTGCAATTTTAGAGTTCATTGCCTGCATCACTTAGTCAGCATTACAGTGCAGGAAACCATCTCAGCTTTCGAAGAAGATGCTCAAGGCCACACCAACAGCTTCAAATGCAGTCCCTTTAACAAAAAATTTGATGCAATACTGTAAGAATCCGCTGAACAATGAGTGCCTCTCCATGAGGTCTGGTCCCCTGCATTAATGTTCATGTCAAGCAATTTTGCTTGATCTGGTCCCTACGTTGATGATAATGATAATCAATATTGCTTAGTCTGGTAAGGGTTTGATCCATGACACAATGTTCCTGCCATGAGAGGCAAAGCCAGCAAGGAAAAGAAATGCAAATCACAATCTGTGTCAAAGTGGTAGCAAGTGACCTTTCCAGGTGTTCCTTGTAATCAGTCTTTGCAAGAAATTCATGGAGAGCTTCCCATGTGTGGTGTCAGAAAGCTCAAGCTTTCCTTTTTATTCTGTGAATTAATTCTCCATGCTCCTCCTGTTCATACGCTCACAAGTCCTCCACAAGATGTTTGATAGGGACACAAAAACTTTTTCCGGCCAGGTTCTGTAGCCAGTTGCCAGGAACCAGAAACCCTTCAGGTTTCCACTACGCTTCTTTGTTTCAACCTTTTTGATGAAGGGGCCCGCAGCTCCTTGGGCCAATGTGACCCTATTTCCTTATTTGGTGCAGGAGTATTCCTCTGCCTCTACAAATTTATGTTTTGTTTTGTAGCTTAAGTTCAGGGATGTAGCTGACCATCCAAGATGTCTGCTTGGGATTTCAGGGGGCCTACGAGCTAAGCCAATAGAGATTATGATGTAAGCTTATGGGATCTCAGGAGCAAGGCTTAAGAGGCTATCATCCAATATACAGCAGTAAGTTATTGCTGAGGTGCACAAACCTATGGGCTTGCCCCCTTGTTGCATTATTGGCAACGAGATCAAAGGGCTTTGGCCTCGTAGGGGTGATTCAGGCATGTGGAGCGCTAAAAAAATTGATCTGTTGTATTGTGGTAGAGTTATATTTGTTAGAAGGGCCTCTATTATGGGCTCGTTGGGCATGGCTAAAACCAAAATTGTGTACAAATGCCAATTGGAGGAGTCAAGTCCTTATGGTGGGCTCATAAGTGTTAGTTTCTATGAAATATCGCAAAACCGTCACTCTCCATGAGAGTTTCTCTGCCTACGTAGTTTTTCTTTTCTTGTTTCCCATGAAACAAGCATGTCAAGTGTATTCACTTGCACTCAATCAGGATTGCAGAAAATGTCAGATTCCAACACTTCCGTGTTCCCACTTTACCTTCAGAGAAGAACTAATTGCTTTGTTTGCCTGGATGAGCACCATTTTAATCTAAGAAGGGCAGTTGGATTTACCAGCTGCCGACAGCCTTGAATAACATGCTTAACGCCCAACAATTGTTGCAGCCATATGTACCAAAGCCAAGATGAATATGAAAGACTTGGAGGAGGTCTTTGTGAGCAACTTGCTTTGAACTTATCCATGATTGGAGAAGGCTAGACAATCTGATCACAAGAGGCTCGTGCTTCCAGTAGGGTCCGACATGAGTCATGAGGACACACCACTGGGTGGCACTCACACTTTGGCGTACCACTGGGCTCTGTACCAGGTTGGTGGAATGAAAGAAAACGGAACGGTAAGCCTTTGCTACTTCTTTATTTACGACAAGATTTTCCTCGTAAATTAATGCGCTATATCTCATGCTGACGCCTATCCTGTCACAACCCTCATGGGAAAAACCAACGGTATCATGGAAACAGTAACCCTTGTAACTCTTGTATCGTGGAAAGAGGTGTCCATTGAGCAACAACTTGTTGATCAGTTGTTTGAAATGATTGGCACACTGTACAAGACGAAAAGCACATTATTCTAGATTGTCCATCTCAGGATTTGACAAATTTGCGCGCTCAATTCTAGCATCTGTTTAGCTCTGCACCCCCTAGTAGTGCAACACGTCTTAGAGACTTTGTGAACCAGGCTGATGTCTTATGATTAGCCAAGTTTGTGTCAGCGTGCAAATGCTGTGACTGAGTATTAAGGTTTGCTTAGTCCTTCAGATCAGACTGGTTATCAGAAAAAGATAAAGTAGAACTACGCAGGCAGTGAAAACACTCCTCACATCAATTAAGGAGAAGAGGACACCTAGGGCCGAGGCATCGTGTAGTCCCTTCACCAAGAGAAACAAAAGAAAAAAGTCAATGGGGATCAAGAGGGTTACTAGCAGTAGGATAGGATAGGATAGGATAGGGGTTACATAGCTGTACCTGCCTACAAGGGCAGCTTAGCTGAAGCAAAAGGTGCCTGTCACCGAACCATACTTGTGCAAATGTCAACTGAAAGCCTTCAAGTTAAGCTGAGTTCATAAGTGTCAACTTAATAGCAGTAGCCCATGCCTAATCCTGGTGACGAGAATTGAGAGAAGTCTTCTCAAGAGCGCTTCTGGTGCTAGCAAGTTTATGAGTGTACTGGACGGAATGGGCATGAAGCTTCAAAGCAAGCTTGGTGGCTGTATGAGTGTCAAGGCCAAACTCTTTAAGAGGCTCCAGCGTGTTGAGGGTGTAGATGCCCTCTCCCACACCTAACAAGGTTTACAAGGTTTACAAGGTTTACAAGGGAACATAACCTTCAGCCAGATAGTTTGGCTGCTCAGTGCGTTGAAAGAAATCCATCAATTCAGAGATAAAACGATAATTGCAATTGTCTTGATACTGGAAAAAACGAAACACGTCCTCAGATCCAGCATGGGAGAAATAGAAAGAGCCTTCTTCATTTATCACTATTCTGTGTGCAGAGAAGTCATAATATCAATCTGGTGACAGATTGGTGTATGAAAAAGGGAAAGATTCCGGACACGCAGTTTGGCTTCTTTCCAGGAAGGAGCACTCTGCATCCTCTGTTCATTCTGAGGCACCTCAAGCATGCTGCGAAAAAATTGAAGCCACGGAATTCTTCCAGATTGCACGTTGCTTTCATTGACTTTTCTCAAGCTTATGACACCGTGCCCAGACAGCAGCTTTGGTCTCACTTGCAGCGCAATGCAATGCCGACTCCTCTGCTCAGTGTGATCAGAGACATGTATGATAATGATGAGTACATTCTAATGGATGGTGAGAAAAGGGCGCGCGTGCAGCCATCGAACGGTGTTAAGCAAGGTTGTCCTTTGTCCCCCCTTCTTTTCTCTCTGTACATCAATGATATGGGCAGAGAGATAAGTGAGGGCATTGAGGGTGCTGTGACTGGTGATAGAGTGAATGGTGTGTCCCACATGATGTACGCTGATGACCTTGGATTAACTACGAATGACCCTGGTGAAATGCAGAAGATGCTGGACAGACTCCGTGTGTATGCCCAGAGAAAAGGGTTGACTGTAAACACAGCTAAGTCTGAGGTGGTGCACTTCAACAGTACGTCTGTCTCTCCTCTGCAGAATCCTTTTACGTATGATGGAGTGGTCCTTCCAGAGAAGGACAGGTTCAAATATTTGGGAGTGCTGTTGGATAAAAAGATGGATTTAAAGGTAGCTGAGGAGCATGCGGTGCGGCCTTATATGGCTGCACAGAGAAGGATTTCGGAGTTTGCCAAGGGTCATGACCTGAAAAACAGGCCTCATGCTATGCTCTGGTTGTCCAAGGTGTATGGCATTCCTGCTGGGATGTATGCGTGCCAGGTGTGGGGAACTCATTACTTGAGAGAAGGCAGTGAGTTTGATAGTCAATTGCAGAAAAGACATCTGTGTTCCTTGAGGCGCATTCTTGGAGTAAAGAACAGTACTACAAATTGGCCGGTGTTGAGAGAGTGTGGCCAGGAGCCTCTGCAGTTCTTCTGGTTCCGTGCCTCCATCAAGTTTTTTAATAGCATGCTTGACTCCAATAGTGAAGTTTTGCGTCGTGTGCTGAGGGCTGATTTAAGTCTGGCTTCTTTTGATTCCTCTTGCTGGTCTGCTGAAGTCTCTGATGCTTTTGGTGGGATGCGGAATGGTGATTCGTTCAAACAGAACATGCTGAGAGCTGAGAAAATCCCCATGCAAGAGTTCATTGGTGATTTGCGATACAGACAGCAGAAAGTGTGGAGAGGGGCCGATGTTTTTTGTCCTCGTGCAGTTAACAAGAAGGCAGTGACGTATCATAAGTGGTGTGGGAATTCTGAGAGTGGTCCCAGAGGTGCTCCTTTTTGTATCCCCTCGTATCTGTTCAAGGATTTGGACAAGCATGTTTTGAGAAACATTAGCAGATTTAGATTGCGTGCTCATCACTTGAGAGTGGAGTCTGGTAAATGGCTTGGGGGTTCAAGTATCTGTGATAAGTGTGAGTGTGGGGAAGTCCAGGATGAAAAACATGTGCTTTTCTTTTGCAAATGTACTGAGGTGCGTGAGCTACGCACGAGATACAAGGACCTTTTCGAGGAGATGTTTAAGACTTTGCGTGTGTTTGCTCCGCCTTCAAACGCTGACTTTATTCCATTCTTGGCTTGCCATCATACTATCACTGATTCTGAGATCAATGCTTTCCTAAATCAAGACTCATACAGACTTCTTAGATTTGTGTCAGACTTAGTCTCAATTTTTGATACTGGTTGAGCTTGTTTCACCAGCTGCCATCAGCCAGAGTCTCGGGCTGTAGGCCACCATTGTAAACCCCTTGTAAACCCCTTGAGAAGTCATAGAAAAGATATGCATACTTCCTTCTAAGACAGCACAAAAAGGTGCAAGAGCAAAGAAAAACAGCATGCCTTTCATCTTGTAATTGTTCTGAAGAACATAAATCACAATTAGGTGTGTGTCCATGCCAAAGAGAAGTTTCAACTCGAAGCTTGTGAGCGTGCAAACGGAAGCAAGCAATGTTTCTTTGCATATGCCTACCCAAATCCAGGTACAAATACCTAGGAGTATGGAGAGGTCTGCCATAAGCAGAATTATGCCTGAAGGGAAGTGCCACCCAGTTGTGGTACTTGGTCAACTTGCTCAACTGACCACCATGTTCCACCTGATCTTCAGATAGCCAAACACCTCTCCCACACCTAACAGAATGGTATGGAGGGTGACTTGAGCTGAGGCCCTTGAAAGGTCGCATGTGGCATTGTCCTCCGTCTGTCTGTTTTCCACGGACACACGAGACATAAACAGCAAAAAATTTACTTACCATCACTGGTGTGCTCTCCCTACCAAGCCTGTACACGTCACACATTCTCCTTATATTTTGCCCAAATATTTGCTAGTTCCCCTGCTTGTGATCTATGTGATGCCCAAGATGATGTACAGGATGAACAACACGTTCTTTTCAAATGCACTCATCCCCATGTTTGTTCTCTTAAGTACGGCTTAAATATGCTTCCTTGTTTTCTGGTCATCTCCTCACTTTATCTCACTCTTTCAATAGCGTGGCTCCCTGCATACCTGGCATTCACCATGTACAATCTTATCATACCTAGCTCATATTGCTTTTTAGATTGGACTGGTTTGGTTGCAGGCACGTTTCGCTTCAGCTAAGCTGCCCCCGCAGGCAGGTACAACTATGTAACCCTTCCCTTCCCTTATCACACCTCTTCAAGAGTTATTTCTTTAAACAAAGTAATAACAAGCCTTTTCATTTTCTACATGAATTACTGTTTTTTTTATAAACAGGCTAGCAGTCAACCAATTTGACTGGAGGCCTCATTTTTCATGTAACCTACATGAATTATTGCTTTTTTATGAGCAGGCTAGCAGTCAACCGCTTTGACTGGAGGCCTTCTTTTTTCTGTAACCTTCTAGAATATATCTTTTCCTGCACAAGTGAGACAAATCTTTTGTTCTTGTTCAATTTGATTCGCTCAATAGGCTAAGCAGCCAAACTTACTGGCTGAAGGCTGAACTCCATTGTAAACCGTTAAGCTAAAACCCCATGTACCATAAACCTAAGGCTTAACTTCAAATTAAAAGTGGAAGCCAGCAACCAGGAGAGCCTTCCTTTAAACACGCTACCTTTTGATGGTCCAGACTGCTGTTTAACATCACTTTGGCTCTTCATGAACTGTGTATATTTATGAGTGGAAGCAGCAGCAATTGCTGATTCAGCTTATCTACTCGATTGCAATTGCTGGTTCAGCTCTTTTGTATTGATTCCTTCCAAGTAGTGGGCTACACGGATTAGAAGTTGAAAGATGACTTGTTGCATTATGCAAAGGATGGCCATAAGATTGGGTGCCTTCTTCATTCCAGGGTGCTCAGGCTGCAGCTCTGACTGGGCACTGGGAGCCTGCAGCCTGCAGCCTGTGTTGGAGCCTTGGGCAGTGTTTTCCCACTTGCCGCAAACCAATGTGCGCAGACCAACAAGATGCACTTAATTGTCGGGAAAGGGAGGTCCTTGCGAGCAGCATGGATCACGCAAAGCATTCTGCACAAAACATCAAAGCCGCCAACTCAATGCGGCATCGACCACGGCCCGCTTGAGCATGAGGCTGAGTGTTATGGTGTTATGGTGTTGGGTATTATTTTATATCACTGAGCTTGGCCAACTCAAAGGTCATATCAAACATCCGCAACCAGCTCGTGGACATAGCGAACAAGCTCGTGGGTGAGGAAAAGCCTCGTGGGCTACCATGTGAATGAGATGAACGAGATGGACAGAGGCTCTGCCTGCCACTTGCTGCTCTGGTGGGCAAGCTAAGCCCAGTGTTGTGCACAAGAGCATTCTGCCTGGACAGAGGGCCCCTTCCTGGTTTTGTGCAGGCCAGCTACATGAGGATGAGGCCCACTTCTGAAGGCACTAGGGGCCGGGCCACCCGGTAGTTGAACAAGTAGTAGTTGAGCTCCCCATCACCGATACCAAACTTGAGGTCCTTCAGGAATTGCTGGTTCTGCGTGGTGGTGCGGGACAGGCAAGGAAGGCAGAGCGAGAGAATGAGTCAAAACACTGCGAATGATCATGGGCAAACAATGAAGGAGCTACTTACCAGCAGCGTAGGAGGGAACACAAGGGGACTCAAGCACATTCAAAAACAGGTCATGAGCTGCCCTGCCGCTTTTCTCCACACTGCATGCCTTGCATAGCTTGGGGGAACATGTGCTCACAATCATATTGACACGTACATACACACAAAGGCGCTGTCCTGTAAGGCCCATACATCCACTGCTGTGGTGGAGGGGACTCGTGGCTCTTTTGAGCCAATATGCCATGTTTCATAATTTATGCAGGGAGAGGTTTCCTGCCTTTGTAGTTTCTCAATCGCTGTCAAAATGGGCCTACCTTTCTTGCACCAAGCAAAAAAATGGAAAAAAAAGGAAGACGGAGGCAAAGCGCTCTGCGCTGCACGTGCCCGCGCATCCCCCTGTGGCTCACCTCTAACAAGTCGAGTGCATTGAACACATCGTAGCCCTTGGCGTGTGCCAGGGTCATGATGTCTTGCATGAGCTGTTTCAAGGGCGTGGCCCCAGGCACTGCAGAGGCACACACACATGCGCAGTGATAACAATCTCACACAGTGCTGAAGCGCATGCAGCGATGACAATCTCACACCAGGCATGGCAGAGGCACACACATATGCATGGTGCTAAGCTAAAAATCTCATACAGTGCCGAAATGCACACAGCAATAACAATCTCACACTAGGCACTGCAGAGGCACACACATGTACAGCGATGATACAGTGCATGAGCCGTTTCAAGACACAGCAGGGGCATGCAGGCGCGCTGCAATGCTGTCTTGCATGAGCTGTTTCAAGGGCTGTGGCCCCAGGCACTGCGGAGGCACACACACACACACACACACACACACACACACACACACACACACACACACACACACACACACACACACACAGATGACGACCTGCAGCCTGAGCCTATTTCAGTGGATTGGGAGAGGCACACGCAGCGACAATAACCTTAAAAAACACACAACACTCAATTGTGTTCTCAACTACATGGCCTTTTCCAGGGGAAACATGTGTGCACACTCTGCTGTGCACAAAGTGACGTACACCAAAAAACAAATGTCACCTGTGCACATTTCAATGACATTTAGTCAGGCCCCCAATCCCTGTGCGATATCCTGCCTTTTGCCAGCCAGCCCGCCATTGCCAATTTTGAACGTACCTTCTGAAAGCTACTTTAAAAGCAGTTCTTTAGCACTGAGCTGGTCCTGTTTGATAAAACCTGCCGCGCGCTAAGCCGCATTTTGCATTTTTGTGCGCTCAGCCTGCATTTTTGTGCACTCGGCCAGCCAAACTCAACCCCTGTATGCCCTAACCCTCCAGTTGCACCCCCAAGCCTGCAGGTGGACTCCAGGATGTACCCTGAGTGCCCAGGTGGCCACCTGCTGCAAGCTGGCAGGGGGCTGTTTGGGGGGGCGCTCCAAGCTCGTTGGCTGAGAGGAGTGCTGACGATAGGGAACGGCGTTCTATTAATTCTTAATGAAATTCAGGCCTACCAGCGGAGTGTTGGGATGGGGTGTTGGGAAGGTCATGCTTACACGCATGAGACCCACACCATGATGTTTCACAACTAACGCGGCAGAGGGGGACGCACCTGTGTAGAACATGTAGGCTGCCTTGAGCTCCGAGTGCTCAGGGTGGCCCAGCACAGTGGAGGGCAGGTTGTAGTAGGAGGAGAAGTCGGTGACCTGCGAGACATGTGTGCAAGCCACACAAGGCGTGAACATGGGGGTGGTGTGGTGTGGGGGTGAGTGTTGTGGTATATTTTTATTGTGATGCTATGACGTGGTGCCGTGGAGGGGCGTGGTGAAGTGAAGTGATGGGTGGTGATGTGATGTGCTAAGGTGATGGGTGGTGTGGTGCTGTGGTGTAGTGGTGCTGTGGTGTGGTGTGCTGTGGTGCTGTGGTGTGCTGTGGTGCTGTGGCATGGTAGTGCTGTGGTGCTGTGGTGCTGTGGTGAGGTGTGCTGTGGTGCTGTGGTGCTGTGAAGGATGATGTGATGATGCGGTGTGGCATCGGGAAACATTGTGTGGTGCGATGTGCCATGCTGATCGAGGTGTGTCATCTAGGCTTTGCTTGTTGGGGAACAACGCCTGGAATAACATGTGAGGCGGTGTGCCATACAGAGGATGGGTGGTGCAGGGTGCCATGCTGATTGAGGTGTGTCACACAGGATGTACTCATGGGGTGGCATGGCACAGTGAGGTGTGAGACCCTGGTGCAACACGCTGGATGGCATAGTGTGGTGTGGCGTGACATGACGTGATTTTGCGAAGGGACACATTAGCATGGCATGGTGCAAGGTTGTGTGTTGTTGTGAGGTGTGGTGTGGTGTGACACTGTGGTGTGTGTGAACATTTGTCTGAGGCAAAAATGTGAAGGGCAAAAAAGGATGGAAGGGCAGTGCCCCGCGATGCAGAGCCCTATGTAAAAAATACAAAAAAAACAATCTATAATGCTGCAATGCAAAGGGGCCGGGGGCAGATTTTGCTGACCTGCATGGCAGCAAACCAAAGAGTGTGCGCATGTTCGCCGAGAGGCGCAGCGCAGTTGGCAAGGCGGTAGTGTGGTAGTAGTCCTAGGTGCAGCCTGTGACTGCATGCTGTCATGCCCTTGCATGGGCTTTAAGAGCGAGAGCTCATACACGCTGTGTGCCGTCGCGTCACTTAAAAAGCAATGGCCATTATGATGCCTCACAGAAGCATCGGCAGCAAAGCAGGGAGCTCATACATGCTGCATGCCAGGGAATGTCAACCTCAGCATGCCCATGCACGATTCATTGAATGGATCAGGCAATGCACCAAAGTGCGTGCACGTGTGTATATGTGTGTGTCCTGGACCTGTGTTATAACCTCAATGAAAAGCGCTGCAGAGGTTGAAGGGTAAGGCCATCAAAAGCGGGAGACAGTGGTCCAATTGAGAGGATCCCACTGCAACAGGAGCCTCCTGGAACCACACACTCCCATTTGCGTGGACCGACAGTGCAGATGGAAGGCTGTGAATTCACCTAAGCTGACCACATAGCTTTACCACGCATGGCCTCAGTTACACAAATGTTGCCCCACCGAAGCAGTAGTACATACATCAACAAAAGATCCAAGGATGGGCACATATAGGTCATGCAGACAGGGTCTCCTGTCTGCGCATGAGTCTTGCACTCGGACAAGGCAGGGAGGTGCTCACCTTGCCCGACCCATCCTCCACAACGTATGCATCAACCACGTTCTCTCGAGGGGTAAACCTGCGCAAGGAGGGCGCATTTTTAATTCATTAATTGGGAGGGAAAAACTCCACTTGTTCTCACTTCACATCGCGATTGCAGATCAGCCTGTCCAGGGAGGAATTTTTGATAAGCAGAATGGCTTGAAACGCATGCAGCCATGCAAAGCCATTCCTTTCCTTTCCGTTTCCTTCTTTTCTGTCCCAACTGCATGGCAGCATGCCCTCAATGACAGCCCTAGCAGCTATGCCAGACTGATTTTCTATATTGATTTGCTTCACCAGAATGATCTGAGACCACAAAGCGCATAGTACTGAAGCTCCGGCACGCCATGAGCCAGGCACGCCATGAGCCATAGAAGTGCAGCAGAAGCTTTGCGACTCCGCCCGCAAAGGCAGCCCAGTCAGCCTCTTTGCACAACCATCATGATACAAACTGCACATCTATACACAGACACAAATGCTATATACCAATGCTGGCCTACCAACTCTCCGCAAGCTCATGAGTGCTGGCGCATCATTGACGACACAGTGACAGGGCTGACCTTCCAATGCAACACATCCAACTACACAGCAATGCTGGCACACCAACTCCCTGTCAATCCAACACTGCCAGCACACCCTTGTCGACACAGAGACAAAAGACTGACCCACCAATGCAATACGTCCTCCAGGCTAAATTTCTGGGTGATCCGATAGCGTTGCAGGTAGCTGTTGAGCAGCTCCATCACCTGGAAGCGTGTATGTGTGTGCGTGTGTGTTTGTGTGCGCGCGCGCACGCACACATGTGCGTGCCCACGAGTGAGCGCATGCTCTGTGCACACAACTGGTGCACAAACCCACAACCGATCTCTTAAAAAAAACAGTTAGTTCATGCCTGAAGGCACAGGGTACCCACACATGAGCTGCGGGTGGTGAGCCTTCACCCATATAAGGTGTACCTCAGTCAACCTGGACGGCGGCATTGGGCCTTCACTCAAAGGTACCGTAAGTGAAGCGTGAATGGGAAGGAGAACAAAGTGATTCCTTTTGCATTGGTAACTTGCTTGTAGAAGCAGCAGAAACAAGCTCATTCTGAGAAAAGTTTGGAGAACAGCGCTTGAACAGACAGATGGGAAGCTGGTGGCCACCTGTAAGCCATTGAGAGAGATGGATCGGTTCAATGTTGGAAAAGGTTCGTGTCCGTTTTCAGTTGACATGTCTGGCAAGGTATTCACACGGGTTTCATGAACACACAAACCAGAAAGCGCTGCTGAACCTGGAAGGCAGCACAGTGCATCAAGCACTGGCGCTGGTCATCAAAATCAAAATGACTGTGCCCATCACATTTCCAGGAAATACTTTTGGGCTGGACTTTGAAGTGAGGAGTGGGCGCTGCCGCATCTCAATACTGCAGGACAATTGGCTCTAACCTCCTGCAAAGCTGCCAATTGGGCATCCAAGGCTCTGCCCAAGCCTTGCTTAGAGCCCCCCTATGGCACATTATGTGCCGTGAGGAGACAGCATGGTCATAAGCTTGTGCATTCATCTCATACCATGTACCAAACACGTACCAAGGCATATCATAAGTAGTGACTCAAACAGTTCTGTTAACTGGGTCGACCTGCATGCTCTTCCTCACCTAGCCAAAAACATTTCTAACACACACACACACACACGTGTTGGAAAAAATAATTGCACACCCACCTTTGGGCATGCCAAGGCTGGAGTACAGCCGTATGCCTGTGGTCAACCTAATGCGCGCTTGAGAAAAGTTTGTTTCTAGACAGCACACTCAACAGCGCGTCCGCACACACTCACACACTCACACACACATACACACAGTCGAGCAAAACGCACGCATGCACACATACCTGAGGGCCATCCCGAGGCTCAAAAGGACGGATGCCTGGGGTGATGGGCGCGTCTGGTAGCTTGTACAGTTTGATGGTGCGCGCCATGGTCATGCGCGGCTGCAGGGCAGGACAGGGTCATGGTAACCAAAGGTGGATGAGCAGAGGGATCCAGAAATGGCATTGCACAGACAGAGTCACGAGGATTTTGTGTAGGAAAGGGGATGAGGAGGGCTCACAGGCTTTCAGTTGCTCACAGAAGTGCACATTTTGAGGGTCGACTTTCATTCCTTCATTGCAAACAAATTCCCCTGAGCCCTTCAAGGTGTACGTGTGAATGCATCATGGCCATGTGTGTGTCCCAGTCCTATATGCATCATGGTCGTATGTGCATCATGGTCATATGTGCATCATGGTCATATGTGCATCATAGTCATATGTGCAACATGGTCATATGTGCATCATGGTCATGTGTGCAGCTGCAGCTGCAGGGCAGGGAAGGACAGAGGACCATGCAGCGCTTTGAGGAGGCAAAGCAGACTCTGAGAGCGACCCAGGAATGGAAGAGCGGAGAATCGTGATGATGATTTCTGATGAGCATGCAGGCGTGGAGCAGGAGGATAAGCAATGGGATGCAGAGGCGGCAGAAGGAAGAACTCCAATGGGGGTTTTGACCACGCCATGAGGGCTCACAGGTTTGAAACTGGCCGCTGAGGTGCAGCCTTTGGAGGGCAATCTTATTTCATACAGAAGGGGGTGAGCGCAATGGCCATGCAAGGCTGCAGGGCAAGGTGTGGGCATGGAGCAGGAAGATGAGCAGCAGAGGAAGGAAAGGCGGAAAATGGGTCAATTCTTATGGGGGAGTTTGGGTCATAGAGCGAGGGCTCACAGGTATTCACTGAGGCACAGACGTGCAGGCCTTGGAGGTGACTTTCTTTCTTGCATGCTACGGGCCATGGTCAAGCATGACTGCAGAGCAGCATGTCGCTTTGGCAATGAGCATACGGACCCATGGTGCATGCAATGGTCAAGCATGACTGCAGAGCAGCATGTCGCTTTGGTAAGGAGCATCAGGACAAACAGAGGGGTCGGAGTGGAGGCAAAACGTGTCGCTCATGCGGTCCAGTCACACAGGCCATGCGTCAAAGCACACACAGGTCGTGCTGTGCAGGTACACAGGTCATGCGGTGAAGGTGCACAGGTCGTGCATTGGTCTGGCTTGGCTGCAAGCCTGACTTCATTCGGAGCAGGAGTATGATGGGGTGACCAGGCGGAGAACATGTGCTTGTGTTCTTCATGCTAGGGTGGCAGTGCGATTGCGAGGAGAAAGCAAATGGAGGACACCTAAGGTTTGAGCAAGCGGGAGGGTTTGTGTGCGTCACAAGTACTAGACGTCCAGGGACACTCATGACTCTCTTACCAGCACATTGCCTTGACATCAAGAAGGGGCAGAGCAACAGGTGAGGAACCAAAAAGGAAAGGCGTAAGAGGCATCTGGACCTACATGAAGCATGACCTACATGAAGCATGCGTAGTGCCGTATGCAACCTACTACCAATGCAAGCCTACACACAGAGAGATGCTAACGTGTGCCACATACAGAGAATGCTGCGTCGTGCCATGCACGGCTTCAGCAAAGGAAGCACACACAGAGAAAGGGCCACTTTGGAGAGACCCACTCTTGCCACAGACCTTGATGGGGGCTTTGAATTACGTTTGTGCAAGGCAAACCATGCGGTTCTAGCAGGCACACATCTAATAGCAGAATTAAATAGGCTGGCTTGAACGCTTCCATTTCCTCTGGATGTGCCCTGTCCGCCTTCCTTTCCGCTACCTCTTAAAAAAGGGGATACCTCCCACCTGATAAGCTAGTACTGACACGCAACACTCGAAACCATGAAAGCCACACCATGCAAGCACAAAGGGCTGTGTACGCACCGCAAGGCGTGAGAATCCGATGTCGATCAGCTTTTTGGGGCTCAGTGATCTATGCCAGTAGCGGCAGGTGGCGATTGGCCTGGGAAGCATAGCACCTGCTGTGAAGGCTGCCTGCACGGTGTATTACGATGCATGATTTAATAGAAACAGCACCGCATAATAAGGACACCTTGCACACTTGGAGCGCAGCTACGAAGGCTGCCTGCAAGGTGCATGATGCATTGACTTTTGTGTAGGGCACTGAGTGAGGGGGGTGCAAGGACTTGGGCCATGCATTTGCAAATGAGGAGCGCCCTCATGAGAGGCTGCATGCATCATGTTAGAAGGATGGCACACATTTGCAAATGAGGAATACCCTCACGAAAGGCTACTTGCATCATCTTAGAAGGATGGCACACATTTGCAAATGAGGAATGCCCTCACAAGAGGCTGCATGGGTCACGCTAGGGGCACACATTTGCAAATGAGGAGCAGCCTCACGGGAGGCTGCTTGCGTCATTTTAGGAATTATGGCACGCGTGCACCTTAGACAGGGGATCTGCAGCAATGCCAAGGTGCGGGAAGGATGTTTGACAGAGGTTGGCAGCCATGGCTTGCTCATGCAACGTACAACTGGTGCATGTCTGAGGAGAAGTTAGGGCTTTAGGCTGACACAAGGAGCTGTTGTACTTCAGGCTGCATGTAATAAATAAACAAGGTAACAAGCTGATGACATGGGGAACTGCACTCCATGCTGCACAAAGGGTTGAAAAAGCTCAGCAGCCTTTGGATTGATGGCGCCTTGGCAGCGACAGCTGCGCTTTTCATCCAAATCCTAAGAGCACTGGTAAACCAAGACAACATCCAGGGGCGCCATATGAAGCCATGAGGAGTCCAAGCGACTCCGCTACATGCATCAATCACAGCCAACGCACGCGTCAATTACCTACATTTACCCGTCAGCTGATGTGCAATGCATGCGTCCGATACATACCAGATGTCCATGCATCAATCACCTGCCAGATGTTGCATAGGTGCAATGCGCCGGTTAACTGCTAGATGTCGTGCAATGCATGCGCCACTTACGTGCCAGATGTTGTGCAATGCATGCGCTGATTAATCTTATGATATACATGCATCAATCACCTGCCAGATGTTGCGCAGGTTTACCCTGCGCGTGATCTCCTTAATGAGCACTGGTGCTAGCCGCTTGGAGCGCAGCTTCTTGTGCACGCACAAAAAGTTGATTTCCACCATCTTGATCTCCTGCAGGTGTGTGTGTGTGTGTGTGTGTGTGTGTGTGTGTGTGTGTGTGTGTGTGTGTGTGTGTGCGTGTGTGTGTGTGTATGCGAGCCATGTCAGGATTTCCAGTGTTGTCCAACCCTGCAAAATTCAAAAACCCATGCAGGCAGGATTGTGTTTGCTTTGAAGGCTTTGCCACTTCAGCAACCCATGCCAACAAGCAATCCATGTCAGCTTGAGGTGCAAGCAGCCCAGTCAGCAGCCAGCTTCCCTTCTTTCAATGCGCAGTGCCGACCCAACAATGACGTGCTGGAGGAGTCCTTGAGGGACTGAAACCTGGTGAAGCGGGACATTATGCAGGAACAGTAGGACAGAGGAGGAGTTGCTGGAGAGGCGAAGGGGCATGACACGCAGAACAGGCTTGGAAGGAAGCAGGGGGACATTTGTGGGTGGGCATGGCAGGGAGCAGGAAGACATGCGAGTGCAACCCCGACACAATTATACAGCTGCAGCTGCAAAAGAATGCATATGGTGGGCCCGATATGCAGAGTTACAAGAAAAGCACGAGAAACCTCTCAGGTCTCTTCGAAGATTGCAGGCAGGCAGGCAGGCAGGCAGCTTTGCAGTGCCAAACAGTTGCCAATTGAAGGAACAAATTTGGAGGCAGTGCAAACTAAAGGTGCAAATTTGCAGCCAGTTTGGCAGCGCACATGAGTTGCCAATGGAGCTGTAAGATGCAGGATTGCAAGCAGGGAGCGCTGCAGTGCTAGAGAGGAGCGCTGTGCTGCTCTGAAGGGTACCTTCAGTGCGCGCTCATGCATTCACCCTCCGGGTGCACTCATGAACCACTCATCGCATATCAGCAGCAAAGGAAGGCACGCAGGGATTATTTCAAACAGCCTCCCGCAGCAAACCCACGCACCTTCCCGTTGACCAGCATGTCCACAGGAATTGCACTGATGAAGCCCACAAGCTTGGAGTTTGTGCTTGCGCGCACCCCCACCAGCCAGTCAGTGGTGAAACCCGGGGGCGAGAGCGCCCAGCGCAGGAAGTTGGCGGGGTAGGCAAAGCTGCGAACAAAGAAGAAATAGGGAATTTCAAACAAGCAAGTGTGTTGGGTGAGGGTGGCTGAGCAGCAAGGCAGGAAGAGGGAGAAAGTAAGGCCAGGGGGTTTAAAGGATGAAAAGTTCCCAAGGGGGGGGGGGATAAATAAATGAGCAGGGGAGGGCAGAATGAGCAAAAGTTGGGCTAGGAACTTTGCAGCAAGGGCAGAATTGTGTGTGTGGGTGGGTGGTGGGGGGGGGGGAACTGATCAAGGGAAGGGGGCAAAATGAGCAAGGGGGTACCTGAACAACGAGGCAGAAAGTGCAAGGGGTTTGCAGAATGGGTAGAATCATGCTGTGCTAGCAGCTAATTGTGGGGCTTAAAGTCAGGTCAGCCAAGTAGGTTTGAGTTAACGCCCCACTGCAACCAGATGATTCTGAGTATGCAGGACTTTTGTCTAGACATATCATAGCAACTCTGCATACTCAGTTTGTGCCGGGGGGTACCCAGGGTGTGGGGCCAGAAATCAAGCAAAACCCATGCATATGCCAAAATGGGGTCTCCAAGAGGTTGTCCCCCGGCTTGCCTGACCAGCAGCGATGGCTGGGCACTTTATCAGGAGCACATCTTGGGGGGTCCGGGGGGCTGGGGCGGGGGTCCCGAAAATCGCTCCCCAGACCTCGATTTTGGCAGGGAAAATGGCGAGAAAAAACAGCAGACAAACCACTGCACCGTTCGGGGTTGCGACACTTTTACCGGACTAAATAAAATGTGAAATAAAAAAATGGCCCACTTGAAATGCGCAAGGAGCTTCAAATTTGAAAGAACCAGGCCAGCCCTCATAAGTAAGTACAACTGGCCCAGATTTATCTTTAGGTGCAAAAACACGTGTCTATTATGGGAGTATGTGCTCAGGCAGGCTGACCAGAGCAGTATAATCTGGTCAAACGCCCAGCTGTCACTGCTTGCCAGGAGCCACTCCCTGCTCACCTGGGCCCCCAAACTTGGCAGGCATACCTAGAAAGCATGCTGAACAAGTCCTCATACTCAGGCTGTGGCCAAAGACAGTGCTTGCCTGTTTTCCCTGTTCGCACCACTTTTGCCTAGCAGGTGCGCACGGGCGACCATGCTCTCAGTGCTCCGGAACAAAATTTGCCCCCCCTTTTTTTTCAATCCGATGGATCAGGATTGGCCTAAAGCCTACCTGAGAGCCAAAATATTGGCAAAATTTGGGCCAGAGCAGGCGTTTTGGCGCCCATTTTCCTGGAAATGGTCCAAAATGACCTAAAATGCCCCTGGCTCAATCCTAGAGCCCCACCCTCACTCTTTTGATGCAGACGTACCAGTTTAAACACCCTCAACCACTCTGCATACTCAGTTTGCAGCGGGGCATTAACTCCTCATTTTCACACATAGCTTGGCTGAGCTGAAAGAGAAGGAAACAGATTTCGAAGGAAAAGCATACTAATCAAGGATCACAAAAATAGGAAAGGTACGCATGCAGAGAAGAAGAGCAGCACACAGATTTGTGCATGTGAGTTGTTTGGCCTTGCATAAATTAAACATTTTTTTGCAGTTTTTCTCTTTTTTGGGCAGCGTCTCACTCGGGGCACTGACTGAGCCGCAACAACATCATTTCAACTTGGGCAAGCACAAGGATGAAATGCCATGCAGCATGAAAGGGCGATAGCTTCTTCAATGATGATGATGCCAGCATGAAGAAGCGGGCACACCCAGTGCTTCTGGAACAGATAGGCAACAGAAGCACATCGTCCTCAGCGTGCTTTGTATACAAATCCGGTTGCATGCACATGTGCGTAAGGCACACACACACATACACACACACGGTAAGGACCTGCCCTACAGCACTGACCGGAACATGCAGTCATCATCCTCCACGTAGTTGTTGCTCAACAAGTCAAACACCTGCGATGCAGGATTGCAAGAATACACCAATGCATTCACCGCACATATGCATGGAACGTGCATGCACACCATCCCCCGCATTGTTGGTGCTCAACTAGTCCAGTCATACATCTGCGGCTTGTCGGCGAGTTGGAGCGCACAAATACAGTAGTATACATACAGCTTACATCCTGGGCACACTCACTCAAACCAGTTCCAGCCCCAGGCAACAGCTTGACTGTTCGGAACCTCCAAGCAGGGCACTGACTGAAAACATATTCGCCCACATGGCAAGAAAGCATCGATTGGAGAAGTGACCAAACATTTCATGATACATACCCAAAGCCTGCTCCCATCCATCTGCATAATCTACTGGCACACTTGGCAGGCTGGGCAAGCAGCTTTGTGAGACCTTGCTCAATGGCCTAACCGCGAGCCAGGTCTAAGATATTGGAGGAATACACAGAAGACGAGGTTAGCTTTTGACGAGGCCTTGCTCTATGGCCCAACCGCCGGGTCTAAGAAATAGGAGGAATGTGCAGAAGCAAAGGTTAGCTTTTGTTGGAAAGATTTGGTGAGCCTTTGCTTAGCAGCTGCACCATAAGCGTGGCTTTCAGGTGTAAGAGGAATGCACAGGAGAACAGGCAAGAAACGGAAAAGAACAGATGCTGCCCTGGAACAGATGAGAAAAGACCAGGCAAGAAGCGTTGCCGCGGCCCTTGCATTCCCGCAAGACACGCAATCAGAGGTGCTTGCACAGTTAGGAGGACAGGTATAGTGCTGCAGCACAACCAGCACTGCAGCACAACCAGCGTGAAGGACAAGCAAGCAGGAGACCAGTCAGCGCTGCAGCTGCTGTGCAACAAGCGTGAAGCGCACTGGTTGAACGCTCCTTCATTCCAGAAACGATTCAAAAATCCGTGCTTGTCTGGTATTGTCTGGAATGCCATGACGCACATATGTGCTTGCAAACTTGTGATGCGACAGTGGGTAAAGCTTCAGTGCTCTGCACTACAGAGCCAGTGCATGATGCCAAACACTGTGTTTTTATCAGGGGCCACTGACGCACGCATGCGCTTGTGATGCGACAGTGGGTATAGCTTCAGTGCTCTGCACTACAGAGCAAGTGCATGATGTCAAACACTGTGTTTATATCAGGGAGCACTGACGCACACATGTGCTTGCACACGTGTGCTGCGACCATGGTGGCTTGAATGTTATGCACTTTGAAGCCAGTGTATGATGGTTCCATCACAGGCCTACGCACGCAAGGCTTACACCACAGGAGTATTCATACCACACTCTCAGAGCCCTGGAACACAGATTCCCGCACCGCACCTCTTGCACCACGGAGTCTTGAGAGAAATCGCAGGTGCACCACTGGTACCTGCAGGAGGGGCGGCACCACAGGGGCATCACAGAGTGAGCAGTGCATACTAGCGACACATGGGAGGGAGATGTGTGTGTGTGTGTGCACGTGTGTGTGCGTGTGTGTGTGTGTGTGAAGGAGCAGCGGGATGTTTACTGTTTACAGGTATGTGTTGACAGGGTCATGCTAGTAGTTTGCATTGAAAGTGAGAGTGCCGCTCGTCAGTTCAAGCTGGGCTTTTGAAGAGGGCCGAACTCTCTGGCACACTCTCCGCACTCGTTTTGCTTCACCACCCACCTCAAGCAATACAACCTTGCTCATATAGGAGGTTGCAGCATTCATGTAACGATGGCACATAAATAACGCAGGACATGACACATGTAAAGATGTACACATGCAAAGATGTACACATGTGACGATGGCACATCAAATGACGCAGGACACATCATATCTTCATGAGACAATGAAACAGGTGCATGCGCGTATTTGAAATTTGGCTGTTTAAGTCTGTGATACCAATGTAGAAACGTGCGCAAGCAACTTATGGGGGCGCGTCTTACATGCGTCCTCCAAAATGGACTCCACCTTGACATGGCAGCCATGCGCATGACGGCACGTACGCATTGTGATGTGCTGATGTGCAACTGCTATGGTGCACACTCATGACGGCAACTGTGTGCGTGACAGCATGTGCGCTGTGTGATGTGCCACTGTTATGGTGCACATACACTCATGCCGTTATCATGTTGCAAACTGGAAAAAAGCAGCTGTTGCAAGAGCATGGCAATCGAAAGTGGCCCATCAGCGCGCGATGCCAGCTCTGGTGCACACTCACGGCGCTGGAAGTGCATAAGGCTCTTGCCGGACGTCTGCCACGGTTTTGGGCTTGTCGATGGGACCATCCTCTGCCTGTGTGTAGGTGAGGACATGGCTTGTATGTATACATGCCTGTGCCGTGCATTTGGTTGATGCATGTGTCTGAGTTTGTGTGTGTGTGTTTGTGTGTGTGTGTGTGTGTGTACGCGTGCAATCATGCATGTGTGCAAATGCATGGGATACTTCCCAACTCAAAGGTTCCACCCATGCATTGGCTTGCTGGAGCCTACCTATGACCAATCAGCAACTGATGTTTGTGCTACCTTGTTGTGGGTCAACCAATGCTTCCCTGGTGTAGGTCCTTGCTGGGCAGCATGTGGGATCCACTATGCCTGACAGATCAGTGAACCTGCCACTCTATCCTGGCAATTTGCCCAACATACCCAGCAGGCCTGTGCCTCTGGCTTCTTATTGCCTTGGCTTGCTTGCCCAGAGCCCAGCCCTGCTGACACCTCAAACCTGTTCATGGCCTGGCTACCACTACTCCACACATGTTTCATAGCATAATAATCTACTGGCGGCGGCATCTACCAGCTTGTCTATTTGCTGGAGAACGTCTGTGGGCGCACGACATTCTACAGCACATAGATGTCATCTAATAGATGAGCTGGTAGAAGTCTGTTGGCGCAACTCGCTCTTGAGGCTACACCTTCCCTCACGCAATCCCCTATAACTTCCCTTGCGGCTCATGGCCTTGCTGCGCCTTCCATTCACATGATTACTTCGAACAGTTGGCTAGCCCAGGCCTGCAGCCATCCATGATGCCTTGGACATCACTCCTTCGTTTTCGCACATAACTTCACACACAGACACACACACATACTCACACACACACATACATACACACACACACACACACACACACACACACACACATCCAATTGCAACCTTGCTGTGCCCTGCATTTACTGCAAGGCAGTCCCCACCTGCGCTGGCTCCAACCCTGAGAACTGAGGTACAGGCTGCGTCTCCCAGAACACATACTTGTCCTTGGCATCTCTGGGTCTTCTCACCGGCAACGCCTGTGGGGCATCAGGCGCCTGCACGTGCTTGATCAAGCCATGCAGGAGGCTGCTCAGATAGCAGCATGCAGTCGGTAATAATACCATAGCCGGGCAATGCGGTGCATGGCACAAGTCATGCTACTCCTCGACCGATTTGGGAGGTTGCGATGGGGCTGGGTTTTGATCAGCGAGCAAATATGTGTGATGTCAGTGCTCAGCCAGCTGTTGTTGCAATAACAGATGTTGTCTGCATGACTTGCTGCACAGTGTCACACCATGAAACCCTTGGATTGGGGATCCCCTCTCACATACAGAGAGAGGGTTGCCTCCCAGGGTCGTGGGCAACTGATTGAGGCCAACTGAAACGCTTGCATGAAACCAGGAAGCAGACATGCCTGACTACCCTTAACTGTGTTCAACCTCTCAACTGGTTGGACAAACCTGAGCTTGGCTCCCACCCGGCGAGGCGCCTGCTGCCTCTTCTATCCCAGGCTGGTTGGACATTTTCCGAAGGCACTTCCTTGGTTGAAGTGCCACTTGTTGATTTCTACTACGTAATTCCCTCCATCCTGAATCTTTCTGTCTGAACGACCGGACTGTGTGATGTATGCTTGCACCACGTTGGAAAAAACAACGAAAGATTATGAATTGAAATAATTTGATGCTGCATCGGATGGAGTAGGATATCGGCTTGACTTATCTTTGACCTGACTTGGATGTTGGTTTTGGGAAAGTGCAAGCCATCCAGCATAAAGCTACAATGGCTAAACTTCACAGTAAGCCGTATCAGCTATTGAGCTCTGAGGATGGGTGTTCTTGGAGGGCAACAGCCATCCAGTGCTTGCGACAAGCTGCGCGGTTGCAGCTTGGCAGCCCACGCCACACAGTTCCATCTGCAACCCCCCTACAGACACCATACGTACAGACAGAAGTAGATATTGCCACAAAGTACACCAATGGCCACCCTCCTTCAACCGCAACCCAGCATGGCATGACGCATGCACAGCATGATGTGGCGGCAGCTATTTCACAGGCAAGGGTTCAGTTGTTTGGAGATAGAAAATGATGAGATATCCTTGAATGTGCCGTAGAATGAGCAATTTTTTTGCTGACCTGTGACTGATGACCAGCCATGTTCATAACGATGCAGGCGCGGGGGTGCATCCGTCCTCCAAACCAGTCATTTAACACACTTGTTGATGATGTGGAGTCTGTGGTTACCCTTCTAGCAGAAACCACGTTGGTGGCCTCAGGCAGTGAGGTCCGCTCAGGGCAGGTGAATGGCCACTGATGCTTAAGGTGGTAATTTTAGCAAAGCAAGTAAGAGCCAGATGCTGGATGGCAATTCATGGAATCTAAGTAAAGCCTAGTTTGCTGGCCAGAGATGAGGGTTGAGTAGAAATGCTGTGCTCACGTTGCATCTTGTGCCCTGGCTGGGCTCAATGCACAGCAGTCGCGTCATAATGCCCTGTGTATCGCCATGGGTTTCCTCTCCCTTTTCCTGCAAGGGCTTACACATTCCCTAGATGATCTGCCGCATTCACTGCACATACATGTTGGGCAGCAACCTCTTGTCTCCTTGGAGGCTTATTTTTTCATTCCAGGATCACTGCTCCTGAACCAATGAGTGTGAGAAGGGGGTGGGACTGCCTGGGTCTCCCTGGGAAAAAACTATTCATCTTGCCACTGCTCCTTATACTACAAAGATTACAAGGCTAGTAGATACATGTTTATTAAAGTGTACATGCTTGTGCGTAATTGCAGGCCTCCTCCCTGAAGAGAGGGCGTGGGCGACCCAGGAAAAACACTAGTGTGCAGCAGCAGGTGCGACACGATTGCGACTCAACACCATGCTGCAACAGCTCTGAAAACAAATCTGGAAACTTCAGAGCAGGGATGGCAGCAGTGATTCACAGCTAAAATTTGCCCCCACTACAATGTGTGTGGGAGTACCTTCCTGGTGATTTCGGAGTGTGTGCATATGACAATAACCAATCCACATTGCTAAAATTAGTTGCCTTTCCTCTTTTGTTCTGGTACAAGAGCATGTCCATCGCTGTAAGCATATGTTTTCGAATCTTGGTTATCGGGGAGATTGTCCAGGGAGCATATGACAGGATCACAGCTTACAGGCAACGGCATCCTTCCAGGAAGAGCCTGCAAAGCAGCGTAATGGCCTTCCCCTCCTCTGTTTCTTGTCCATAGATTTTACCTTTTCATTGGTATTTCTTGTGTCCGTTTCTTATTCATTGTCATCTTTCTTTTTCATTGATTTTTCTCTCCTCATTTTGTGGTCCATTGAATTATATAGGAAAGTCCTCCGAAAAATCATGTGGCCTTAACCCAGTAATGCCCATTGCTCCCTTCACCTGGGGGCCGTAATCCTTGAAATATGCCTCTCGACATATCTTGTAAAGGATAGGATAGGGTGACATAGCTGTACCTGCCTACAAGGGCAGCTTAGCTGAAGCAAAAAGGTGCCTGTAACCAGACCAAACCAAACTTCAAGTTGTGTATAAGTGTCAATTTCTTGTGAAGCATGCTCTGGCAGCCAACCCATGCAGCGCACCTGTGCCTCTCTGTCTGTCTGCTCTGCGCCCGTGCAGCTACTTCTAGCTAACGCAGGGCAAGGACCCGGAGCTTGGCTTCTCCACCAAGCTGAATGACCCTGCATACTGTGTGACTACAGGGCAAGGACGCGGAGCTCGGCTTGGCTGCACTGGTCGCCGACGCATGTGCTGCCTTTGCCAGCTTGCCCGACACGTTTGCACACCCCGCCCATTTTGCGCGGGCCCTGTTTGCACTGGGGCAGCTAGGCTGGCAGGTGCTGCAGCTGGTGGCTGTGCTTTCTGTGGGACCTCCCCGAAAATCTGAGACATATGCAGGCGTGAAAGGTGTGTGTGGAGGGGAAGGGGGGAGTTAAGGCAGGCGCTGCAACAGATGGCTGTGCTGTCCACATCCACAGGTGGGATCTCCCCAAGGGCAAGGGTGGACGCATGCATGGTATGGTGTGTGTGTGTTGTGTGCATGCACGATCATGACGGCGCCTGTCACTCATTTCTTAGATAAGACATGGAGCTGACCAGAGCATGCTTGGCCACATAGGAACAGTGCTGTCCTTGTTTGCTTGATCACAGCATGCTTGGCCACATAGGAACAGTGCTGTCCTTGTTTGCTTGATCACAGCATGCTTGACCACATAGGAACAGTGCTGTCCTTGTTTGCTTGATCACAGCATGCTTGGCCACATGGAACGGCATCTTTGCCCTGCAGCGCGAGTCCCTGATCAAAGTGTGCTCATTGCATGAACGCCTAGAGCCACGCTTCTCTTACAACTACCGCCCGCAGCATCCTTGCTTTCGGGCCTCCAAGTACTCATGGCGTCTGCACCTGAAGGCTGCCTGCAAGCAGGCATGGCAGGCGGTGGTACAGGTGCAGCCACTCCTCAGAAGCAGGCACTGTCAGCAGGCGTGGCGGTTGGTGGTACGGGTGCTCCTGGAAGCAGCTTGCAAGCAAGCGTGGCGGGTGGTGGCACAGGTGCAGCCACTCCTCAGAAGCAAGCACTGCTAGTACAAGCTGGCAATCAAGACAAGAGCAATGCGCTTGCAAAGGAAGGGGGGCTGCTGGGGGGGCAATGGGACCAAGAGGGCAGGATCCTGGATGCTGCTACCGTCCAGTGTCTGGCACGAGTGGTGGCAGCACTGGAGGACGGTGACGGACCTCCCGGTATAGCTTTTTGCGTGGCTGCGTGGGAGCTGTTGCTACCAGGGATGCAGAGGTGAGCGCACGGCTCGCTGCTAGTGCTGGATGCTTCAATTTAGAAGGGTAGTGTGAGCCATGGTCATTTAATCAGTGTGCTTGGGGGGTAGTTCAGCCAGGTTTGCATAGGTGAGCGCACCACTGGCTGCCAGCGCTGCGTGCTCAGGTGTGAACGAGTAGTGCAAGCCATGGTCATTTGCCGAGGCTGAAATGGCACTGATGGTGCCGGGGGCGCAGAGGTGCTCGCATTTGTGGGTGCGAGCGTGGGCCCTGGTGGCGCTGTTGAGGGCATGACAATTTGTCAGCCATTTGCTGAGGCTGCTTGGAGCTAATGCTGGCAAATGCTCAGGTGTGCAAGGGTAGTGTGAGCCAGAAGCCAAGGCTACGTCAGCGCTGATGCTGCCAGGGATGCAGTGGTGCGCGTGCAGATGCCTGGTAGTGCTGGATACCAAGATGCTGAAGGGGTTGTGTGCCAGAGCGTTTACCGGTGGTGCCAGGGATGCAGAGGCAAGCGTGTAGTTTTTGTGCATGTGCATACTTAATCATGATACTTTATTAAGATGTGGCGCTGTGAGTTTGGGGGCTTTGCTGGACAGCAGTTGTGTAATCCCTTAGGTCATGACCCAAGTATATGCCAGTGTTGCTGGAACCGCAGACGCGGGTCAGAAGCTGTGTGCAAGGGGTTGTGCGGCGTCATCAGCTGCAAGGCAGCATCTGATTCCTTTTGCTCCTGTGCTTGCTGGTTCTAGCCCACCAACTCTGTCTTGGTGAGGTGTTTGCGCATCCTATACGTGCACGCGCGCGCGCGCGCGCGCACACACACACACACACACACACACACACACACACACACAGACACACACACACACACAGCTTCTGGAGCCTGGAGCACCAGATGGACGGGGCGGCCATGTTCCTGCAGTGCATGGCAGCAGCTTGCTGCGCAGATCGAGCAGCCAGCCCCAGCGGCATGAGCACCAGCACCCTCGTGTCGATCCCCACCAACACCACCTGTTCCAGCCCTACAGAGCCCCCCAATGGCAAAAACAGCAGCAGCAGCAGCAGCAGCAGTAGCCCCACAAACAACGGACGCAATGTAGAGCAGGCAAGGCTTGCCTTTGCTGACAAGCCGCAAGGCCCCCACACACTCACCACTGCCAACTCCTCCTTGCTACCCGCCGGCATACT
This sequence comes from Dunaliella primolecta, assembly GCA_914767535.2. NCBI lineage: Eukaryota > Viridiplantae > Chlorophyta > Chlorophyceae > Chlamydomonadales > Dunaliellaceae > Dunaliella > Dunaliella primolecta. The sequence goes on from OU611764.1 coordinate 7,140,842, forward strand.
GCGGGACCTGAGCACAGAGGCGCGCGCGCTGTGGCTGCGTGTCTGCTGTGACACGTTTGCTGCCCCCGTGCAAAGTCTGAAGCATGACAGAGCACGCGCGCTCGCCGCCCACTATACCCCTCAGCCCCCGATCGCTAATGTGCATGTGAACGCGTCTGCCGCTGCTCCTGCTGCAGCAGGCTTTGCAGATGGGATTGTTTTCGGGGGTGCTAAGGAGCTGCAGGGCATGTCACCTAGTAGCAGCTCCAGCAGCAGCAGCAGCACCAGCAGCAGCGTGGGTCAGCCTATGCACGCTGATGGCGTTGCCCAGAGTGAGCACCAGAATGAGCACCAGAAAAACCAGCACACAGGCCAGCAAGATCAGGCGGCTAGAAAGCGGGAGAGGAAGAGCAAGGCTCAGGAGGTAGGGAGCAGGCGAGCAAGCAGCAGCGGGCGCCGCAGCAAGAGCAGCACGCCAGTGCCATCAGCAGCAGCAGCAGCAGCAGCAGCAGTACAAGCAGCAAAAGAACCAGGTATAGCGGACGTTAGTAGCAGTGAGGATGACCACGCGGTGAGCCCTGCTGCATCCACATTGACACTGCTTGAGAATGGGAGCGCAGCAGCTCAAACCAGCAGTAGCAATGATAGTGGCAGCAGCAGCAGCAGTAGCAGTGGCAGCAGCAGTTCCTCAGCTGCCGCCATGGCGTCCTACCCAGATGGTGCAGCTGCGCGTCGGCTGGTGCTGGCCACTGCTGCATACAACCGCTGCTGCCGAGCGGGGCTGCGGCACAAGGACTGCTTTGTGGTCACTCAGGTGTGCCGCATATGATGATGATCATCACCATTATCATTATCACTACTATCATTGCAATCGGGATGTGGCCCAGGGACTGCCTTTTGTGATCACCAGCAGGTGCGCAGCTGGGTGGTACAGTTCCCACAATCATCATCAATATTTATTGCATCACTGCTCTTTTAGATTCCATGATTTAACGTAACATGGTATATTTGTGGAAAAGCCACCTATGAGCTCACACAGGTGCGGTATTGGCACCCAGCAGCTCCTGGCCTTGAGCTTAGGATGGTCCACTCCATAATGGCACACACATATAATGCAGCATTGATCCAGTGCTATGACATATTGGCGTACGTATAATGCAGCATTGATTCAGTTTTATGGCAGGATCTATGCTGGATGCAATGCTGGCACACAAGGAAAGAAGCTGAGCCATCTCATGCTGCAACACTGCCGGCTTGTGTCCAGTTCGAATTAGGTGCACATGGATTCACAATTACTGGGAAGGCCCTTCAGAGCATCATTGAGTGCCAGCGAGCAACATGTGCCTTTTGCCCAAAGTTTTGGCCTGCGCAGTCTTTTCTTTTGTGTTTTTGCCTTTGGCTCCATCGCTGCTTGCTTATTTGATGAGTTGCATGTAGCGAGGATTTGACATGCAATGCATGTGACGTACAAAATGCACAGGCGTGGGTGGACGCTGTCGTGGCGCCCGCCCTGCGGAGCCTGAGCCGGCCGGTCATGGCCGGCAACATCATTGTGCTTGCCCGGCTGGCATACATGGCTGCATCTGCGCTGGGGTTGGCGGCTAACGGCTGCAGCAGCAACAGCAGCAGCAGCAGCAGAGGCAGCTCTGTCAGCAGTAGCTCCATCGCAAATAGCGCCCACCCAAATAGCAGCAGTCTCAGTAGGAGCGGCAGCGGTGGGATGAGTGCACGTAGCAGTGAAAAAAGTGCAAGCAGTGGTGGGATGAGAGCAGGCAGCAATGAAACGGCTATGCCTGTGGCGCCTCCTGGCTTTAGGGAGGGGGAAGGCGTGGTGTCCCTGATGGAGCTGCAAGCCTTGCTAGGTATGTGCCGGGGATGAGGTGCTTGTTTGCTATCTTTGGTTTGCACTCATGCGTGCTTGTGTGTGTGTGTGTGTGTGTGTGTGTGTGTGTGTGTGTGTGTGTAGGCTCACAAACATGCATGGAATGTGACATGCATGCACGCACAGAAGGTATGTCCTGCACAGACAGAAGGCATTTGAGACGTGCATGCATGCATACAGGCAGGCAGGCAGGTACTCCCAAGCTCCTTTTCCCCCCTTACATTTGCCCACGACCTGTCCTTCAAGGGCCTCTGCAAGATTGAAAGGGGACAAGCTGGCAAGGCCATATAAAGCAAAGAAGGGCAGGAGCAAAGAGGAAAAAGAAGGCAAGGGAAGCAGGGGCAAATTTCAAGAGCAGAGCCTCGCACGTCCTCAGTTTCTATGGCCTCAGTGGCACCTGAAAAGAAAGAGGTTTCAGACGCGGATCCCCAGCACAAGGTCAGTGCCACGATCAGTAGCATTGAAAGGGCGGTCCATGAAAATCAAGCTGGTTAAAGGAGTCTGCCATCCCTGGTGAGCTAAGAAGCCCTGCACCCCTCCAAGGTCAGACTGAAGGCACACTCCATGGTGAGGCACCTCCATGGGGTGTCCCTCGAAACGCCCTCGTATGCTCAAGTACGCCCAGCCATACTCCGGAGCGGCCGAGGCCTCACCCCTGGCAGCGGACTTACAGCAGCCTGTGCCGGTGACCACTATAGCTGGCTCGCCGCGTATATAGGCGGGGTGCGTGCGCGGGTTCCGGAAGGAATATTTGGTGCAGGAGTGGTCCTGGGAGCTGGTGCGGTGGAAGAGGTGTTCAGAGGTGGAGTGTCTCAGCATGGGTCTGCATAACTCCTTGCTCAATCTCCTGCCAATCTTGGTTGGCTCTCACAGGGAAGAGGGGAGCCCTTACTAGGATGTGGGAGGGCAAGCTTAAGGCTCTGATGTGGGTCTTTAGCTTGCTGGAACGACCTCCTTGACAGTCATATTGTCGGTCTCATGGTGTGGGCCAACTTGCTGGGGAAGGCTTCTGTGCTTGCTTTTCATCTCGATCTGTGTGGTGGGACCCTGCCTTTCAGAACAGGTGACTTTCCCTCAATGCACATGGCCGGACTTGGACTGTGTAGTCTTTCTTTCTTTCTTTCTTCAGGCTCGCTCCTTCACGCCACTAACTTCCCTAATGCATGAGGCACTGAGCTTGCCCATGACCATGGTGCTCAAGACGCTCAGGCAGGCAGCCCGCCAAACATGCCCATTGACACTGGAGCAGGGGGGGGGGGGACCAGCAACCACACATGTGCAAGGGAGGGCAAGAGGTTCCTAATTAGTACCTTGTTGGGCGGCTCGGGCGAAAGGGCATGTCTAAAAGACGTGCTCCCGCTGTCGAAGCGCGCGCATGCAAGAGCAGGCGCCACCAGGTCTCCTTCAACCTGTTGCCCCTCGCCAAAGCCTCCACACCTCTGCTGGATCCTGCTGGGAGGATCGTTGACCAGATGAATGGCTGTGGGTCGGGTCAGGAGCAGGCAGGGAGACCGAGGCTAGAGTGATGGCGGGTATAATGTGGGTGTGCCCAATTCAGTATTACTCTAGCCTCAGCCTCCCTCTGCCTCCTCCTGACCCAATGCTCCTTGGCCTACGCAAATGGACGTCTGAGAGCGTACGTGTGCACACACACACACATACACACGCACCATTGGCAACACTGCTCAGGTGCCCTGAGGGAGCTGCAGGGCTCCAGCAGCTGGACCGTGCCATCCAACGCACTGGAGAGTCTTGATGCTGCGCTGGCGGTACGTGCACGTGGCTTGCACATGTGTGTATGCTTGTGTGTGCTGTGTGTGTAGATGTGTTTTGGAGGGGGAGTCTGGTTTTGTTCATGTCACAATGAATTTGATGCCGCTTTTGCCGTTGTGGTGGCTCCGTGTGGACATGATTGCGCACACCCTGCTGCCAATTTGCAGCTTTGATGTAGGTATCTTGGGGCTGCAGCATGCCAGATCAGGGCAGGGAAGTCCCAGGGGGAGATCCTGTCACCTGCCAGCCCTCTGCCACACTTCTGTTGCTTACCTGTTGGAGGGGCAGCCCACCTATGGGAGTCCGGCTTGTGGGACCCTTACGGGTGCTATGGAGGGACAGCTCACTTACGGGACCAACTTATGGGGCACCTGAGGAATTGCAGTTCGCTTTTGGATTAGTGCATCTCACACGGGCGAACACACACACACACACACACACACACACACCACGTACACGTAGGCAAAGGGCGCCTGCTGTTTGCATGACAGCAAGGCAACCACAGCCACATCAAGCTCGCACTTTCTCCCCCCTCGCCCCACAGCCCCCCCAGCACACGTACTGGCCAGCAGCAGCGGCATGCTGCAATACGTGTTTGCTGTGGAGCCTCTCCACGGACAGCAGCAGCAGCAACAGGGTGATGACCAATCAAACAAAGCACCAACTGCCAGCCCTCAGGCTGACGCAACAGTTGTGCTCCCCTTCGCTGATAGCTGTCCACCTGCTTCTGGTCACTCGGATGCTGCTGTTGCAGCTTGCACCTCTGCTGCTGCTGCTGCAGATCGCGCCACGTCCATCCTGCAGCTGCTGAAGGCGCGCAGCTCGCTGGGGCGTGCCTCACGCTTCCCCCCGTCTGCCTTTCTCTTGGCCACAGCCTCAGGTGATTGATCCTGTAGTGAGGATTTGGTGAGAAAATGTGACTCCGGTCTCGTTTGAGGGGCTGGGGAGTGCCTCATGCTTCCCCCCATCTGCCTTTCTCTTGGCCACAGCCTCAGGTGATTGATCCTATTGTGAGGACTTGGTGAGAAAATGTGACTCCGGTCTCGTTTGAGGGGCTGGGGAGTGCCTCATGCTTCCCCCCATCTGCCTTTCTCTTGGCCACAGCCTCAGGTGATTGATCCAGTCTGCCTTTCTCTTGGCCACAGCCTCAGGTGATTGATCCAGTTGTGAGGATCTGTTGAGAAAATGTGACTCCGGTCTCGTTTGAGGGGCTGGGGCGTGCCTCATGCTTCCCACCGTCTGCTTTTCTCTTGGCCACAGCCTTAGGTGATTGATCCAGCTGTGAGAATTTGATGGGAAGGTGCTATTCTGGTCTAGTTGTGAAAGAATGGAGCACACCTCATGCTTCCCCCCGTCTGTCTTTCTCTTGGCCACAGCCTCAGCTCATTCAGTGGTGGCATTAAATTGGAGGCGTTGCAATGTGGGTAGGCGTGCGTGTCTGTGTGGGTGGGTAGGTGGGGGTGGGGATATGGGTGGGGAAATGGTGTGTGCGTTTTGTGTGAGAGTGGGTGTTGGTGCGGGTGTGACTGGTGAGGTTGCTGTGTGACCATGCCTGGTGATGAATGGATTTGGTCTCAACTGTGCAGATTCAGGTGCTAGGGCCCCTAGTAGGGGCATCTGAGGGTGTCAACTGTGCGCTGCTTGTTCTTGGCCTGTGCAATTGGTCATACAGCTTACTTACTGGAAGAGCAGTAGTTGCTAACACCTTTGTGTGTGAGCTCGGGTTTGGCTTAAATTTGCAAGCACTGCAGGGCTGCTGCTCTGAAGCCTCCCCTGTCAGTGCCTGCCCACTTTAGTGCACACACGCGCCGGCATGTGAGCTTGGACTCTGCTCATGTGTAGATGTGTGTACGGTATGCCTGCGCTGCATGGATGCCGTTCTTTGACCTTCTGAATGTCTGAGCCTGACCACCATGGTGCCTCCAGGGATGCCGCCATGTGAGCTTGGGTTCTCTCATGCATGGATGCGTGCGCAAGCATTGCATGGATGGTGATCCTAATCCGCAATGCTCAGCCTGCCTCATTATGTTCAAGAGCTGTGCAACAAGGGTCGCAAGGTTTGCACGGGAAAAAAGGCCTCAGTCAAGACGTTTGACTGCTAGCCTCAGTCAAGACGTTTGACTGCTAGCCTCAGTCTAGACGTTTGACTGCTAGCCTCAGTCTAGACGTTTGACTGCTAGCCAAGAGCTGTGCAACTCCTGGGTAGCCCAGCAAGCACTGGCCAGCAGCCAACTCTCCTTTGGCATGCCAGCTGCGCTTCCAAACCGTCAAGACCGACCCCAGATATGTCTGCTTTGTGTTGTCCTTCCTATTTGTGACGTCCGTCCACATCATATCTGTGTGGTGTATTTCCAGACCATCAGGCAGGCCCTGGACATATGCCTGCTCTGTGGTGTCCGTCCACAGCGAGACGTCCCTCTATGTCATATCTGTGATGGATTTCCAAAGCGTCAGGGCAGGCAGGCCCTGGACATATGCCTGCTCTGTGGTGTCCGTCCACAGCGAGACGTCCCTCTCTGTCATATCTGTGATGGATTTCCAAAGCGTCAGGGCAGGCAGGCCCTGGACACGCCTGCCCTGTGATATTCTCTCATCCGAACCGGGATATCCTGGAGACATATCTGTGATGCATTTCTGAACCGTCAGGCAGGCCTTGGGTATGTCCGTTCTGTGACACCCTTTCAAACCGGGACCTCCTTTCAGGCCATGTATGTGATGGATTTCTAAATTGTCAGGGCAGGCTTTAGGTACACCTGCTCTGCATTGGTCCATCGGGATGCACCATCTTCAATAGCATTGCCCAATTCCTTGTTTGATAGCCGTGATCGGTGTGTCTTCTATGTGTGTACTCTGTAACATGACGCGTGTAGATGTGTACAACTGGCCAGCCCTCGTCATCCACTCTCTGGCGCGCAGGTGCTGTGATGTGGATGGCAGACAGATTGGCCAATGCCATGAATCCAACCTTCTCGTGGTGTGTGTTGTGCGCTAAGAACTCTGCGAGCATGCCTCAAAATGGTGCAAATAGGTTTTTACAATCTGCAAACCCTCGTGTCACCTCTGGTGCGCGGGTGCTGTGGTGGAGGTGGCATGCAAAATGATGGCATGCATCCCAAATATGATAGGTGCAGACCTTTGCCAGTCCTTGTCGTTTAACCTCTGGCGCGCAGGTGCTGTGATGGAGGCGGCAGACAGGGTGACACGCGCACGCACAACTGCAATGACGCAAGTTGCAATTCAGGGCACTGGCGTTGACACACCTTCACCAGCCGTCACAGAAAACAATAGCAGCAGCAGCAGCAGCAGTAGCAGTACGGACGCTGGGCGGGTGTCTGCGATTTTGCCTGGACCGCAGCCACCAAAAGGAGGCACTGAGCTCAGGATGGTCGCAGCCTTGCAGGCAAGTCGACATGGGCCAAGGCAAAAGGTTACCCGTGCCCAAAGTCAGAGGATCAAGCGTGCATGCAGCACGCCACCTTGTGCACAGTTGCGTGGACTGGCTGCTTAGCCAATGCTTCACACTGGGGCTTGTAGTTTTTGCATGGTTTGGACATGCATGCAGTGTAGAGGCTCTGTTCCTTTTCTGCTCTCTGAGGCAAAGAGCAATCCCACACTGCAGCAACCAAGTTCCACACTGCAGAGGGCAGAGGTCCCGCACTATGTGCTATGTCGAGGCAGGAGGCATTCCCACACTGCAGCAAGCGAGTTCCACACTGTAGAGAGCAGGTCCTGCACTGTGTGCTATGTCGAGGCAGAAAGCAATCCCACACTGCAGCAAGCGAGTTCCACACTGTAGAGAGCAGGTCCTGCACTGTGTGCTATGTCGAGGCAGGAGGCAGTGGCGCACTCACAGCCTTTTTGTCCCCCATCAGCATTTTGGTCCTGACGCTTGTGTGAATGCAATTTTTCAGATCTCATGCACGTTTTTGTGTACTTGATTTTCTGTTCTGATGGCTTCAAGTATGTGACGCCTCGTCCCGCGCATGACTAGGGTTGGCCCAACTCCATACATGTATACTCTGCCATATACTTTATGTTTTCCCTGCAAAAAGGCAGGAAAATTCGGCACACATGCACAGAATGGGCCAACCCTATACACATGACTGTGTTAATTCATGAGGTAATTTGGCTGAAGGGACGCACACACCCTGATGCTGTGCTGTGCATGCTTTGCCACATTACTTTTCATGTCTTGCTCCCGTGCCCCTCCTCCTGCCGCTCCCTCACCCATCTGCCTGCCACTTACTTTGGGACCCAATCCCCTGCTCGCCCTGCTGCCGCTTCTTGTAGGACTTGCTCAGCCTATTAGCGGACCAGCTGCAGCTATGTGAGCAGCAGCAGCAGCAGCAGCAGCGGACATTGAATGAGCAGGGCATGCAGCACATACAACCAGAACAACAACAGCTGCAGCTGTCGGCCCTCACTACCCGCATCGATGCTGTGGCAAATAAGCTGTACCTCCTTCTGGCCCTTCTTCCTGACGAGGCCTGGCAGGACGCGGGCTTCCTCACACGCACCTTCCCCAAACTGCTCCAGGTGCAGACAGGAGAGGGGGGTGGTAAGAGATCTGAGACGGGGCCTGCATGTGGCAGGCACTTTCTAGGACCTTGGGTTTTCCAGCACCCAATCACTTTAGCCGATCTACCTGATCTATGTGATCCAGGGGGAAGACATGCAAGGGGGCTCTCATCGCAGGCGCTTTCTATGAACCTGTAAGATGTAACGGGTCCAATCTCATGAGCACACATTGACATGATCTAAGTGCCTCTGACATTGCCAGAGGGATACCTCAGAGGGCGCAAGCGGCAGCAACCAGCCAGTGTGCAGGCACCACACCTTGGATTTCACACAGGCAGCAACCAGCCAGTGTGCAGGCAGCACACCTTGGATTTCACACAGGCAGCAACCAGCCAGTGTGCAGGCAGCACACCTTGAATTTCCTAGGAAGAAGATGGGGATCCCTCAGGGGGAAGTTGTTGTGTGCCTTCCTGGGCTCAAACTCATGTTGGGGAATCCACAGGACGTTTTGGCGTGTGTGTGTGTGTGGGTGGGTGGGTATGTGCGTATGCCTCCTGATACTCTAACAGCAGCAGAACTTTGAATGTGCCTGCCTGCGGCTAAACATCCCGTGCAGACAGAACAGGGGTGGACAAGCTGTGCTAATACTCCTATGGTGCTCACCCTCAGCACGTAGCTAAGTAGGGGCACTTGTGTGCCTCATAAATCTGTTAGCTCCTGCACAATACCCCCACACCTGGCGCTGTCCTCACACGTCCTCTGGTTAAACAATATGAGCAAAATGATTTTGTATTCATTGCGTCATTCGGGCGCTTATCAAGAGTGTGTATATCGGCAAAGACTTCCTGTGGTGTGCAGACCACCACCCAGTGTCTACTCTGTGCGCTGCTCTTCTAAAACGTAGCAGCTGTGCGCGGGACAGCTGGGGCAGAGGCTTGTCTTTTACTGTCTGTCTCGTGCCATGTCTGTCTTGTACAAGGTCTGTCTTTCACATGGCAGCCGTGAGTGGGATAGCTGGGGCAGAGGCCTGTCACTTCCACCATCTTTTTTTTGCAGTCTGTTTTTTACACTGAGCTGTGCCTGTGGCAGCTGGGGCAGAGGCCTGTCGTAACTATCTGTCTTCCACACTGTTTTGCCTCCCACACTGCAGCTGTGCGTGGGGCAGCTGGGGCAGAGGTCTGATTTGCTCCAGCCTGATCGATGGGTGCCTGCTTCTCTATCTCTGCTGCTGAACGCGCCCTCGCCTGCCCTGAATGTGGACGCATACACTCGGCTCACACGGGTGCGTTGGGTCACTTGCGCTTGCATACACGCTTGTGCATGCACTCAGCGCTTGCGTGCGCTCTTGCATACAATGGGCGCCTGCATACTCTCCCCCACACGCTTGGCTTGCTCGGGTGCGTTGGGTTTGTGCTTATTGGCCCTTGCTAGCTTGCTAGTTGTAGGGAACCTTTTCCCAATGCACCCGGCCTTCGGGCTGGCGTAGGTTGCTCTTTGCTTTGCTTTTACTTCTTGGCCGCGCAGCATGGCTGTGTCAACGGCTGTGTTTAGGAGATTCCTCTCTTGGACGACAAAGGGAGGAAAGAAAGGTTGCCGTGGGAGATCGATAGGCATAGAGGACGGCTGTTTACAGCTGTGGTTGTGTCATGTGGCTCGTGTGCTCAGCTGCTTCTTGATGTCCCCTTGCGTATTGTGGAATCAATGTGAAAAAATTCAGTCGGAGGAAAGAGGATGAAATTGAAAGGTATATGTATGTGTGTGTATGCGCGCGTGCATGTGTGTGTGCGTGTGTGTGTGTGTGTGTGTGTGTGTGTGTGTGTGTGTGTGTGTGTGCGTGCTCGCGCATGCACGCTGTTGTGCAAATGCCTTTGCAGGTGCACAAATGGTTGCTAGCCCTTGATGCAAACTCTCAAACCATCGTGATACTGTTATGAATTGCTCTGCAGGGTGCGCGCACACTGCCTGCCTACTTGCTGCTGGATCCTCTTGCTGAGCACACCTGGTGGCGCGCCTTGGATAATGCAGTGGCAGCAACAGTCAGCTCTGCTGCCACCATTGCGTTCTTACGCCCCCACAGGTGGCTCAAGCTCCTGCGCCTCCTCACAGGTGAGAGACTCAAGCCCCTGCACCTCCTCGCAGGTGAGAGACTCAAGCCCCTGCGCCTCCTCACAGGCGGCAGGCATGTCTTGCAGGCTCGTGACCTCCAACTGAAAAGGGCTTGATAGGATGGTGTACTTTCATGTGGCCGGTGCTCCTCACGCAGCTGTGAGGAACCACCGCTGAAAGGCATGCAATGCTCCGACAAGTGGCTGCAGATCCTGTTTGTAGCTCCTCACAGCTAAGAGGCATGTACTACCCCAACAAGTGGCTGGTGCCCCTCACGCGGCAGTGAGGAATCACCACTGAGAGGCATGCAATGCTCCGACAAGTGGCTAGAAATCCTGTTTGTAGCTCACAGGTGAATGCATTTTTGGTCATTAAAGGTGGCTTAAAGTGGGGCACAGTCTGTGATAGAAGCATGGAAGGGCTACGCTGTGTCCTCTGAAAATGTGCACTCAACAGCTTGTCTCTCTCTCTCTCTCTCTCTCTCTCTCTCTCTCTCTCTCTCTCTCTCTCTCTCTCTCTCTCTTCTCTCTCTCTCTCTCTCTCTCTCTCTCTCTCTTCTCTCTCTCTCTCTCTCTCTCTCTCTCTCTCTCTCTCTCTCTCTCTCTTCTCTCTCTCTCTCTCTCTCTCTCTCTCTCTCTCTCTCTCTCTCTCTCTCTCTCTCTCTCTTTCTCTCTCTCTCTCTCTTTCTCTTTCTCTTTCTCTTTCTCTTTCTCTATCTCTCTCTCTGTCTGCCTGTCTGTCTGTTCTGGTAACCTTGCTGTCTATGTGTGTTGAGCACATATGCCTCGGCGCCCCAAATATGCACAAATGATATGCAATCACGCACGATAATGCGATTTTTAAATATACACAGTTATGCTGCATATGTGTGTCGAGCATATATGCCCCAGCGCCCCAATTTATGCACAATTATGCTGCCTAATGTGTTGAGCACATGAGCCTCAGCACAGTATTTTGCTGATGTTTCAAGCTCCTTGGTAGAAGTGTTGCCGTGAGCGTGTTTGTATGGGCAGCTTCAAACTGAGCCGAAATAGCCCTGAGAGCCAAACTTCCGTTTTACAGAGAGCCTCTGTATGTCATGAAGGGACGTCGTGTTTTAACCAGTGAAGTAAAGCCAAGCATCTTGCGTGCCTGGGAGGTGCTGTGTTGCTGCAGCTCTGGTGCCCATACATGTTGTGTATGTAATTCAGGGTGGGTTGTGTAATCCACCCAAAAGGAGTAGTGTGCGGAGATAGCTGCACGTGCATGTTGACTGACAAAATGTGATTTTCTGCTGAAGCTGATGTCCTCATAGCCTTTGCTTGGCAAGCTACCTGTCTTAGCTTTGCAGGTTGTCATGCATGAGTGAGGTATGGGGTGTCAGTGGTTTGTTTTTGCAGGGGGTGCATGTGTGTGGGGAATGGATGAAGCATGATCTCATGACAAGATGGCCTGATAGCTGTGCAAACCAGTCTCCTGTTGATTAAACCCCTTGTCAATAGGGGCGGCCAATTCCGTGTAAACAAGCTGCATAGCTCCACTTTTTGGCAAGGTAAATGCAAGAGATATAGAATTGTAATATGTAAGGAACTGGCCAACCATATTTGTCAGTGCGTGGTCCGCGCTGAGCCTTCATCTGTGAAGAGCCCATTAGGCAACATTTGCCAGGCAGAAAAGCTCTTGTGATAGACTCTGCGTCCAAAGGTCCATGGCTTGCGCACATATACATCCTTTAGCCTGTGAGGCCCATGCATCGCTGTCCATTGTGTGTGGACCACTCCCACGTGTGCAGAGGTTGTTGAGAGGGGCATGGCTGCTCCTGAGACAGCAGGAGGAGTTGCTGCAGCACCTTGTGTGGAGTTCCCTGCCACTGCTCACGCTGTAGGAGTGGCTGCTGCAAGCAACCCAGCTCTGTTTGGGGGATTTGGACGGCTGAAGCATGCCAAGGTTTCTTTGCAAGGGGCGGAAGCAACGCCACTATTTGGTGGTGCTGCCAATTTGAATGGGGAGGTGGGCGCCCTGCTGCCGCGCCTGTGTGTGCGCAAGGCAGAGCTCATGGGGGTCAATGGCTTAGACTGGCTGCAGGAGCAGACTGGGCTGAGGAGATCGTGTTGAGCGTTTGGGTTTGAATTTGTTTTAGTGTTTTTCCCCTAAATACGAGGCTGATGTTATTGCTGTTATTGTATGGTTTTGACATCCACGTTCTAGTTTACGCACATAGCTGTATGGGTGAGGTACAGATGAAACCACTAGGTAAAGTCAAATGTGTAAAGCTGACGCATCCTTGTGTTCATGGGCACAGTTCCATCAAAAGGCAGGGCCCCTGTCTGAGGCATCAAGCAAGGATTGATGGTTTGTACAAGCTTAGCTGCTGAGGTATTAGGTAGAATAACTCCTTTTGGCAGGCCCTCTAGGACATTGGAACGGCCTCAAGTATTGTCGTTTGTTGCATGTGACGTGTTACAAAGCAAACATCCCGGAAGAGAATAGGAAAGAAAACCACATAGGCAGTGAAAACACTCCATATATCAATTTAGGAAAAGGAGAGACATTGGCTCAAAGAGCCGTGAGTCTCCCTCACCAAAGGATCAGAGGAAAGCTAGCGGGTCTGGTGTGGGTCTGGTAGATTTCAGGTAGTATGCGGCCCCAGAAAACCAGAATCATAATGAGTGTTTTTTTTTTCAATGGCACGTCTGGTTGATTTAAGTTTGTGCATCCTGGTTTTTCTGGATACAGTGAACTGGAAGAAATCCAAAATTTTCCTGGCAGGATTGGAACAGTTGCAAGTGGCTTTTCAGTTGGACTTACCTTACTGTTGGCCCCCTTAACTTCCATTAGGGAGAGGGTTTTTCCTTCTTTATGGGGAGGTAAAGCTTAATCAGGATAGGATAGGGTTACATAGCTGTACCTGCCTACAAGCTGAAGCAAAAGGTGCCTGTAACCAATCCAAACCAAAGAAGTGTAAATATCGACTGAAAGCTTGAGTTGAGTTCTGAAGTGCCAAAAAACTTAGGGTGCACTGTCTTCCAATAACGCACAGGCACCCTATACAATCAGAAACATGCAGTCCGATATAAAAGATCCACTATCTTTACATGCCCCCTACCTGATTGCCATCACATGGATGGTGCTCTCCACATCCTATCTGGCTGCCAATGCCCCATCATGCGTAGCCTGGTAACTCAGCGTCACAATATTGCTTGCAGGATGATTTTGAAACTGGTCACTGACTGGCAGTGAAGGCTCCTATGGGGCCAATCTTGTGCAGTTGGATGCGGGCAACACAAACCATTTGGCCCAGCACGACCTTCCATTCCCTGAACAAATCTCTAATCGTGCTGTGCCTTCCTACCTCTTCAAACCCATGATTCCTATTCAAACCAGATGCAACTCCAGCCGCCCTGATGCTATCTTGGTCACTCCTCACCCAACTAACCCAAACAGACCACCCACTCCACCCTCACACCGAGTACTGCGCAGTATGGGGAGAAGCACAACTCCAGCCCGCCATATCCACTTGATAGAAATCAAATACTGTGAAGATACGAGGCCTAGTGCCCAGCTAAAAGCCTCACGACAACAACACAACGAACTGTCCAAACAACTCCAAGGTGCAGAGATTACTATCCACCCAATCCTCCTGGGTATGGGTGGGACTATTTACACTGCCCATACCCTTGATCAATTCAAAAAATTAGGGATTCAATCCGTCAGTCAAGTTGACTCACAGAGGTCTGAAACACTTGCAAGAAAACTCCATGCCCATTCTATACAATTTGCGCACAAACTTACCTCTACCAGGCGTGCCATTGAAAATAAAAACACTCATAACAACACTGGTGCCCTGGAGCAGCATGCTGCCAGAAACCCACCCGATCCACATTAATTTCCCTCTAATCTTCCGGTGAGGGAGACTGACGGCTCTTTGAGCCAATGTGTCTCTCTTTCCTTAATTGATGTAGGGAGAGTTTTCTCTGCCTACGTAGCTTTTTCTTTTCTTTTTCTTTTTCTCCATAATGCTGCAGTCAGGAAAATACTTTCGTGTTTCCATAAGAAGCGCAGAAAGTTCGAGGACAGCATCTCTGGGAAAAAGGTCCAAGTGGCCATGACAAATGAGTTCAAGTTGTGCTTTGTACTTCATTTCTCAGCATCCACCGTCATAGGTGCATTGCAATGCTTCAAGAAGGGTAACCGCCGATACAGCCTGGTGAGTGCACATGTCAACATGAGGTGTCGGTTGCATTGACTTGCTCAAAGCTCTATAAAAAGTTTCCATGAGACTCCAAACACCCTATCAGAGACCGCAGAGTCCATCAGGCCCCACACTAATCCCATACATAGCTTGAGACTTGGACGGATCTAGGATCCCCCCATACCTCCTATTAGGGACCTGTATTGCTTTAATTGCCTGCGCAGTCTTGTGTGCTCGAACTCAAGTGTCTTGGTCTGCAGTTTGTCTGTGCCTCTTGGTTCCTCCAAAGCCATCTGCGTGTATTCCTAGTACAGGTGCTGCTGCTCCTGCTGCTGGGGGAGGGCAGTGTTGGTGCTGGACAGGGTTGGGCTCTTGGCTGGTGCGCTTCCACTTAGTGGACTTAATCAAAGCTCAATCAGGGGACTATTGGCATACTCATTGAATGAAGCGTCTGCTTCAGGGCTGCATCGACAACAGTTCTTCAGTGGATGAAAGAAACCTGCATGGGCCCTCCATTTTCTCGCGCAATATAATTAAACCTGGGGGGTACTACCAGATAGGAAAGGAGAGGAAAGGAAAGGGTTACATAGCTGTACCTGCCTGCGGGGGCAGCTTAGCTGAAGTAAGACCTACCAGATAGTACCAGTTTTTTAACCCAGGATGAGCCCTTGTGGCGGTGAGGTGGTCGTTAAAGTGTTCGCACCCAGGATGACCCCTTTCCTTAATCAACACTCGGGGTGCTTACCTGCGTAGCTTTTCCTTTTCCCTTTTCAGTTTTCTGACCGCTGCTCCCTAAGGAAAGGCAGTCTGATGGGGTTCACTGTCAGCAATACTGATTATCAGCGCTGAGTGTTGGATCTTCTTGCACAGTGGCCGTTGCCTAGCTTGGAAGAAAGAAGAGAAAAACTAGTTAGGCACTGGCAGTGAAAAACCTCCACATCAATGCCTAGCTTAGACTATCCCTTTTACTTTTGTTCTTAGACCCTGTCATGCTGAATCACCGTGACTGCACATTTACTGTCCTTGAAGCAGGTAACACATCCCCCCCATTAAGCAATATTGATGACAATAAAGGCAGAAATGTTGCTTAATGTTTCTCCTGCTCACAGAAAAATGCTGGTTGTGCAAAATTGTTTGTCTCTGATGCAACATTAAAACATGGCAACGTTTTTGCCGGGAGCGTGGCATGTTTACTAAGACACATCCTGAGCCCTAACCCATGACCAATGGTTCAACACACAGCCTTCAAATAACAACTCAAGTTTGCGACAACAGTTCTGCAGCCTCTTACGAACGCCCACAATCATGGCCGCTCCCTAGGGCATGCTCTTCCCAGGAGCAGCATGATCAATGCAGCACACTCTTGTGCTCCTAGTGCTTTGTTCTCTCTTCATTCCCCGTGGTGGCGCCATGAGTTGGTTTAACGTCCAGGGTTGCCTATAACCATGCAACAAAGGACGGCTTCACTCGAGCTGTTGGCTGGAGTTGCGAGTGCACCGGCTTAGCTCTTCTTCATATTGTTGCTAAGCTGCTCTTGGTCTTGCTGAACAGTGCTGGCTTGGCTGCAGCACGCAGAGAATGTCTGGGGCAGACACAGCGTTTGGACCAGCTTCACCAGGTTAGGGTTACACCAGAGACAAGGCACCCCTGGCACAAGGCCAGGGATAACAGAAACAGCGCCAAACCTCAATGGAAGGTGGAACAGAAGGTTGAATAAGAGAGAGCATCCAACAAAAGAACCCCACTTAAATACAGGTCACACCTCACACTCTAGGTTTTGCAGTGATTCAGCAATAACCACGATTTAACGTGACAACCCTCCTGTAAGGAAAGGAAAGGAAAGGTTTACATAGCTGAACCTGCCAACAAGGGCAGCTTAAGCAAATAAGCCTGTGACAAATCAGTCATCCTGTCAGCAGCCGTCCCTCCTCACTCCCCGTTGATTTCAGTAACAGAGTTGGATTGCATGTTTGATGCTGGTTGTTTTGGGCGATGCCTTTATAAAGGAAAGAAAATGAAAACTACGTAGGCAGAGGAAACTGCCCCATCAACATCAACCTAGGAGAAGAGGACACCTAGGGCCAAGGCACCATTATCCCCTCTACCGAGAGGGGGGGGGGAAGGGCGAATGGGAATCATTGACTCGGAAAGTCCAAAACTGAAAAGAGTGGGCAAACACAGATGGCTGCTGCCTATTGCATCTTGGAAAATGAGCAAAAGGAGCAGGAGCTTTCCATCCTCAGGCTGACAATGATAGACCAAATTATGCCACTCTCACATTGCCACCGATAGCCTGTCTTCACTCCACCAAATCAGAAAACAAATACTGTACCCAGGGACCTGTTACACTGAGCATACCCTGATCCACCAACGTGCCATTATACTTGCTAACAAACAGCATGCACGTTCGGTTCAGTATGCTCACAAGCTCGTTACCACTAGGCGAGCAATTGAAAACAGTAATGAAGACAGTAATTCTTCTCACAGCCAGGTTCTGGAGCCGTGTGCTTCCAGTAACCCTCCAGACCCCCATTAGCATTTTCTTCTAGCTTTGTGGTGGAGGGGATTCACGGCTCTTCTGAGCCAATGTGTCTCCTTTTCCTTAATTGATGTAGGGAGAGTTTCCTCTGCCTACGTAGTCTTTCTTTCCTTTTCTTTTCTGTGCCCAGAACTTCACCGTCAGCACAACCAAGGCCATATCATTAGAGTACTCATACAGCTCGTGCGCAATGCACTTACACCTGCCTATCTCTACAAGCCTTGTACCACCCTGAGGTAAAATCTTGATATAGAATCGCGGTTAACGAATGTGCAGATGCCATTGCCAAACACTAGGCTGTCCAGGGTGATGACACCGCTGCAGACACAACCTTCCCCTGTGTAAATCTTGAAAGCAATCCCTTCCGTGACACCACTTGTCTTGCATTTGAGGAAACTGCCCGCACCCATGCAAATACATCAAAATGCTCGAACAAATAAAATAAAAGAAAAACTACGTAGGCAGAGGAAACTCTCCCTACATCAATCAAGGAAAAGGGGACACATTGGCTCAGAAGAGCCTTGAATCCCCTCCACCACGGAGCTACAAAAGAAGATTCTAATGAGGATCTGGAGGGTTATTGGAAGCACCCGGCTCCATAACCTGGCATCAAAATGCTCCAACGCACCTACCCCAGGCTTGAACATGCCTCCAATCTTCATGGTGCTCTGAGGTTACATATGCATTCAAAGCATGAGCCTTCCAGAACAAAGGCACATGCATCTTGTGGAAGTCAAATACTGTGAAGGGCGCACCCGGCCCAAGAATCAGCTCAGGGCCTCCAAGCAGCAGCACTGCGACCTCTGTCATCATCCTTCAAGGGGCTCAGCTCAAGTCACCCTCCATACCATTCTGTTTGGTGTGGACGGGCCACCTACACCCCCCCACACTTTAGAGCCCCATAGTGCTCGGTCTTGACACTCATGAAGCCACCAAGCTTGCTCTGAAGCGTCATGGTCATTCTATCCAGTGCGCCTATAAATTTGCAAGCACCAGACGTGCTCTTGAGCATACTTCTTTTAACTCTTATCACCAAGATCAGGCACGGGGTACTGCTAGATACCCTCCAGATCCCCATTGCTATTTTCTTCATTGCTGTTTTCCTCTTGTGGTGGAGGGGATACACATTGCTGCGGTCCAAGGCATCTTATTTTTCCATAATTGATGTGGAGAGTGTTTTCACTGCCTATGTAGTTTTTCATTTCTTGTCTTCTTTGGTGAGACCCCCAATACCTTGCTTGTTATCAACCAGAGTCTCGGGCTGTAGGCTGACCTTTTGTAACGCTTCTGCACTATGTCTCCAATGTGTCACGACGAGAGTC
Source organism: Dunaliella primolecta (assembly GCA_914767535.2). Taxonomy (NCBI): domain Eukaryota; kingdom Viridiplantae; phylum Chlorophyta; class Chlorophyceae; order Chlamydomonadales; family Dunaliellaceae; genus Dunaliella; species Dunaliella primolecta. The sequence continues at coordinate 7,159,132 of OU611764.1, forward strand.
TGCTGTGCCGAGAGTGTGCTGCAAGTTAGTTGAGTTAGTTGGACAGTGGTATTTATCCTTGTGGCAACACAGCTGAGGCTGTGTTGAGAGAACTATACTTCACGTAGGAACTCGTAGTAACACCATCTTGTTCTTATCATCTTTGTAAACCCAGTCAAGCCCCTAATAAAGTAGCCCATGTGTGAGTAAGCTCACCTAGGCCTTGGAGGAGGAAGCCAGCAGTGCCACGCCAGTTAAGTGCATCAGTCCAGCATACAAATTTCAGCCTAATTATTAGTAGCATCACCCAGCAAGTCAAGCAAGCAAGAGTCAAGCCGGCTCTCCAGAATCTGCATCATATCTGTCAGTAGCTAGAATCTCCAGCCGAATCGCTTGTTGCTGTGCGCCACAGCATCAACATCTTATCTTCATGCAATGCTGGAAAATTGTAAATGCTGCAGACTTAGAGTGCAATCCTGTGAACAGTGTTGACCATGAAATTCTGTCTTTCAACTTACAGCAGGGGGGTGGAGTATAACTAGGACATGCACGTGATGGTAGCGTCTTGCTTTCTGAAAATTTTCGTGCTTTTTCACGCCTTGGGTTCTCGTTCTCCTTTATGATTTTGTCTTCACATCCCATTTCTTTGGTGTCACTTCGCATTCAGATACTTCATGCTCGTGACAGGGGGGTTCTGGTCATGGGATGTCAAGACACTGTTCTGGCTGCGTCACTTTCTCAGCCTGACAAATGACTCACCATCAAGGCGGTTTTGCTGCATCCTCAGAATCCCTCAGTTAGTCAGCTCTTCTAAAAAAAATGCCTTACTGGGCCTCAAGTGTATGCCTACTTCAATTCCATAACGCATTTGAACAGTCCCCATTGGCTTTGTTTTTGGCTTTCTCCCTTAGACTGGCTGCATCTAGATTAAGTTCAAGGGCTCTTTGGTGAGACCCTTGCTAGCTTGCTAATTAGGGAACCTATCCTTAATGTATGCGGCCATTTTCCGGCTGGCGTAGTCTTTTCTGTCCCTTTCTCCATGCATATTCTGTAGAGTATGCTCACAAACTTGTTACTACTAGGCGCGCGTGACCAAAAAATACTCCTCCCAGACAGGTTCTGGAGCCGGGTGCTTCCAGCAATCCTTTTTATCCCCACTAGCCCCTTCTGTTCCTGCTTTGTAGTGGAGGGGACTTACTGCTCGTCAAGAAAAAGGTTGCAAAACGTGCGCAACTGCTTGCAGGAGTGTAGTTGAAAGTGGTTGAAAGTTTTTCACGGTGACTAGTGCTTATTTTGGGTTCGACCCCCAGAGGTATGTAAACCCTCAAATGGCTGGCGAATGTGTCAGGAAGCAGTCACCTTAAGAACACAGCCATAGCGTTCCTAGGTCCGTCTCTTGAGTTAATAACAAGCTTGTTAGCAAGGCCTTAAGGCTCTCTTGAGTTGACGTGTCTCCTTTTCCTTAATTGAGTGTTTTCACTGCCTGCATACCTCTTTTGCTCTCTTTTTCAACTGATGAAGGGAGATTTCCCTCTGCCTATGTAGTTTTTCCTTTTCCTTCAATATGAAGAGCATGTAAGCGCCCTCCATGCCATCACAGCCATCATGCCATCACAGTGTGATGGCAAAAAGTGAAGAGGCTCTGAATTCATTCAAGGCCATCAGCCTGTCCCAATGAAAAAAGTGTGTGTGTGTGTGTGTGTGTGTGTGTGTGTGTGTGTGTGTGTGTGTGTGTGTGTGTGTGTGTGTGTGTGTGTGTGTGTGTGTGTGTGTGTGTGTGTGTGTGTGTGTGTGTGTGTGTGTGTTCGTTGCAAAGCACCTGCTTACGTTGACCAGTTGTGCAAATTAAGGCAAGTAGACAGTTTCACTTGAAATTTCTGGTGCATACGGAAGCCTGCAAGTAATGTTTTGCTGGTCAAAGTGAAACACTCGAAAAATCCGCATCCAGAGACCAACAAGACACACAGAATCCAGTCATCAAAAGGACTTTACAAATTTACATTAAACCTCTGCATGGCATTTACATCTACCAAACTCACGCAAATGATAACTGTGACGTCCGCGCCCAGCAAAGCAACGCCCGCAGTGCGTCCTACGAGAAGCCAGAAACGCAAGGTGAGCTTGGGGTCGCCTTGAAGCTGATACCGCACTTGGGGAGTCAGGGTTGGCCTGGCCACGGGGTCAGACTACGTGCCCCTTTCAAAGACCTGCGATCGCACCTGCAGTGCTGAGTTGGATGTAGCTCTCTTGTTTGTTTCGTGGGGAGGGGGCTGCGTTGCAGTCTCTCGCCTCCTAGGTAAATGCACACAAGATACTTTTCTCCAGCCTGGGGGGGTCTTTTGGTGGGTGTGAGTTCTGTAGGTGGGGCCAGGTCAATTGCAGACTCCAGTGGGAATTCTGCTCAGGTGCACTCTGGCCTGCTGTGGGAGACGCACAATTTGACTCAGCCGAGGCCCAAAAAAGGTTTGACTGCTGTCTTTTGACTTGCAGACCAAGGCCAACAGGAAGGCTCAACGCGAAAGCTTACAAGCCTCAACCATCTCTGCCTCTCCACAGCAAAGTCTGGCTGATTCAGCAATTGCAGACACTCTGCTGGTGAGGATCGGCAGCTTTCCTCTGTTTGCTTCAGAGAGTCTCCGAGGGTATGAATGATTTCGCAGGCAGCCTGGTTCACTCGGCCTCTGAGTGCAGAGTCTCTGATGTGCAAGCTTGGAGCCTGCATTTCAAGCTTTACTTGCATACCTGCCCAGTCCACGAGACTTCCAAAAGCCATTCCACTAATCCTAGCAAACAGCTCATCTCAGTTTTGCTCTGAGGAGAACGTGGTCACGTGCTGCATTTCATTTTATTGCTTTGTCTGGTCAAAGGAAGCTCGCACAAGGAGCATGCCTACATTTATTGTGTTTGATGGTGAGTCTGGCTGTTTCGCACACCACAGTATTGCTTTCTGGCTGTCATGCTCCTTTTTAGGCCCTGACCTGCCCCAGTTCCAGCTGGGAGTGCCATTGGATCTACGATCTGTCACACTCAATAGAGGATTGCCATCCGCCGCCCCTCTTATGTGCTGTGTCATGCACTTTTTTATGACAAAACAGAAGCAGGAAGCCCATTAGATTACGCTCTTGCCTTCAACCTTGCTCGCAGGCATCCTCTTGTGGTGGAGGAGGTGTCAGTGCAAATGCAGCAGCGGAGCTGGTGCGCACATCCGCGCGACGCAGGACTGAGAATGGCAGTAGGTTAGCCAGCCCACGGCAGTCTTTAGATGTACAAGAGGATGGCTGGACTCTCCTCGAAAAAGAGGACTGGGATGGGTGGGTAGAGGTGTGAGCGCCGTGGGGTAAGTTCTCTGCCTGACATGCCCAGCTCTGGCAACGTAGATGCTGTACACCAGTTAACTGGAGGTTAAAAGTGAAGTGTATCAACTGCTAAAGTTGCTGACAACTGTGATCCTCACAACGCTGTGTGAGCCTTCGTGGGCACACCCTGCTGTTTTCTGTGGTGGTAGAAGCTGCTGTACCACTATGATTGTATGATTTCATTTGTGTAGGTCACATCTTGTACAATAGACCATGTAGTTTTACAAGCAAATTATAGAGAGCCCCTGATTAGCAGTAACTGATTCAGACATTTGTTTCCATACTTTTTCGGACTTGATGCTGTCTAAGCCCATCGACTTTCCATACAGGAAAGTAAAAACAGTACGCTTGATTCATCCAGAAGCACTTATCTCCTTTTTTGTTGGTGTTCTTACCTGCTGTTTGCATGGATCCAGAACGTATATTACCAGGTGCGCTGGAGCTTTACTGTTTGCAGTCTATCTGTGATGTATGGGGAGGAGTATCCATTAGCATGTGTGGCTTTTCCGAATTTGTTTGATTGAGGCCCCTCTCGAGGCTGAATGCAACAAATCATGTATTTCATTTGGATGTGCCTAACTTTAGTGATTTGGAGGTGGTTTATTCGTTTCATGCCCTTGGCTGACCTTTATGTCCATTAATATCCTTGGCTAGCCAGCCGGTGCATGCCCAGCCTGGCAGGTGGTGCTTACTGGTGGGCTTTACAAAGTAAGCGGTCGCTTGATAGAGCGTCTGAGAATAGGGGGTTTAAAAAGGAATTAAGGAACATACACACTTCAGCTTGCTACACCAAAACGCTGGTAACTGGATCCATAGCAAAGGAAAGGGTTATACAGCTGTACCTGCCTACGAGGGCAGCTTAGCTGAAGCATACAACGGTTGCAATGTTAGTGACCTTCAGCCAGAGCATTGGGCTGATCAGTCTGCGACTGGCCAGTCAAGAGCAAATCCATGAGCTCAGAGATGTAATGAAAAAACTTGTTGTCCTTCTGGGAAAGAGAATTTATAACCATGGGCTAACCGTGTGAGACAACCTCATCAATTGCACGCAAACCAGCGCCATGTGCACTTGATTGAAATCAAGTATTGTGAGGATAGGATAGGGTTACATAGAACAAAACGCTGGTAACTGGATCCATAGCAAAGGAAAGGGTTATACAGCTGTACCTGCCTACAAGGGCAGCTTAGCTGAAGCAAAAGGTGCCTGTAACCAAACCAAACCAAAAATGTGTAAATGTTGACTGAAAGCCTTGAGCTGAGTTCAGAATTGTCAACTGTCAAGTATTGTGAGGACACAAGGCCTCAACATCAGTTGGACGCGGCTATGCAGCAGCATGCAGATCTCTGCAAATATATCAGTGCTACAGCTGCTACTTTCCATCCTATCCTCCTAGGCGTCGGGGGAACATGTTACATTGAGCATACCCTGAACCATTTTAAAAAACTAGGTCTGGACCATCAAAGCGCCATCAAGCTGGCTAAAACACTCCATGCCCATTCTATTCAATATGCCCACAAACTTGTTGACACTATCCAAAACAAGAGTACTTCTAATAGCCAAGTGCTTCTACAGACCCTCCAGATCCCCATCAGCTATTTCTGTTTCACCTCTTGCGGTGGAGGGGACTCACATTTCTTTTGAGCCAACTTGAATGTATCTCCTTTTCCTTAATTGATGTAGGAAGAGTTTCTCTGCCTACGTAGTTTTTCTTTTCTTTCATGGGTGTGGTGATTTAGATTTAGATTTACATGGGGAAACCTTCAGCCAGACTGTTCAGCAGATCGGCCTGTGAAAAGAAGGAAAAGAAAAACTACGCAGGCAGGGAAGACACTCCCCGCATCAATTAAGGAAAAGAGGATACCTAGGGCCGAGGCACCGTGACTAGCCTGTGACTGGTCCTCGCCAGTCAACATAATCTCCATAAGCTCAGAAACACACGAGAAAAGCTTGTTGTTGTGTTGCAAGAGGAAATCAGAAACATTCTGGACACTGGCTTGTTGTAAAAAAGGTTGCTCCATCTGGGCGTGGTGACATGTTGCACGCAAAGTTCAGAGAGAAACTGGCTATCTGTTCAAACAGCTCCCAACACCTCCGCCTAACTCGGCACACCTCAGGACACAAACACTTGAAGAGGACATGGGCCTCATCTTGATCCTCATGCAGGTTGCATCTATCACAAACAGCAGACTCATCACCTCGAGACCAAATCGCTCCGTCAACACGCAGGGTGTGTGCACGCAATCTAAAACGTCTAATATGATGTAAAAGATGGCCAGAAAGGTTCAAAGACATGTGGCGAGGAGTTCTCACTGGGGCATGCAAATTGGAATCAATAGGAACGCCAAAGTAAGGCTGAAAGAGGGACAAAGATTTCCGAGGCACGCTCGCTGCATTAATAGCAGCAGTGTTCCACACGTCACGCAGTCTCAGCCTCAAATCCCTCAAATCAATAGGTGCACAAGTTTACAAGGGAAGAAAGGCCTCAGTCAAGACGTTTGAGTGCTAGCCTGTTCATAAATACACATGAGGTCATGAAGAAAAAAAGGAAGTTTGTTGTTATCCTGGTTTGGAAAAATACTGATATCCTGGGAATTCACAGGTGCATTACTCCGTACTGCTTGCACATACTCATCACACTTCCGTAGCCCTTGAAATCCATCCAGCATCTGGGCAGTCCAGCATCCAGAAACCCTCGAGTGCATATTACAATCAGCCTGAAACACCTTTTTAAGCGTTGTGCTACTGCATCCCAGCATGCTATTGTACAGCTTGACCACAGATCTGCACCAATAAAACTGCAAGGGCTCATGACCACACTCTCGCAGCACTGCCCAGTTAGAAGTGGTGCTTCACACCTAGAGTATGCTTTAGGAACCAGAGTGCCTGACCTCAGCGCACCAGGCTGTAGCTCGCTTTTAAACTCTGTCCCTTGCTTCACAAAAACTGAACCCCACACTTGACTGCCATACTTGGCTGCCGGAATCAGGTACGTCTTCCCAAGTTAGAGGGTGGCCTGGGTACAGTTATCTAACGCATAATCTCGCACCCCTTTTAGCTGAAGCATAAAAAGAGTTGCCTGTAAACAAACCAGACCTAAGCTTGAGACTAAAAAGAAAAGTTTGAAGTCAAAAACTGTTTTTGCATTGCTTCAAAAAGAGATATATAGGATATATAGGAAGGCCTCTGCTTTGAAGCCTGTTAACCCCAAAGCAGTTAACCACAGGGGGCTATCTGAGGCCTAAAATCAGCCAGTTTTCGCATGCTCTTTGCGTTTGTGTCCCACAACTGGTTATTTTGAAACTTGCTTCCTCTGGTATCTATCTCTAGCATTGGAGTGTGTTTTTAACCAGGCGCGGGACACATGCCTAATTAGCCGCAGCGTGAACCCTAATTTTCACCACCAAAACTCCATATATGACCACCCACTGCACCAGATTCGGTGATTTTTGGTGATTTGGCGTCCTTGTAACAAAAAAACATCGTTGCAAAAAAGTTGGAGTGACACCCTTTACCAGTTTTGAAAATTGGGACTTGACCACCAACACGCCAATGAACTTGCTCACAAACTTCATGCCCATGCTGTTATGTATGCCAACAAGCTTGTTACCACTAGGCTTGCTATTGGAAACAAGAATACTTCTTGCAGCCAGGCCATGGAGCCGGGTGCTTCCAATAACCTCCCAGATCCCCATTTGAATTATCTCTTTGTAGCTTCGTGGTGGAGGACTCCAATGGATGCAAGGCTCTTCTGAGCCAACGTGTCCCCTTTTCCTTAATTTATGTAGGGAGACTTTCCTCTGCCTGTGTAGTTTTTTCGTTTTCTTTTCTTTTCTGGTTTATATTTAGTTGATGGGGCTGTCTTACATGGGTAGCTGTGCTCGTCACCTTCACGCCAATTGGGTGGCGCGCAGTGGATACACAGAAGCATCCTTAGACATTGTACATTCATAATAAACAACAATTACAACGTATCAAGTAGTTTTCAATGTCTTTCTACGGATCTAATCTAATTCAATCTGTCTACGGAGATGCTCAGTAATAGCAACTAACTTCCAACAGAAGTCTGCAAAAGTTTCCAGTGTCAGATCCCCCCCAAATGGCAACGTTATAACCTCTTGGGAATCTAGTGAGGATTAAGGCCTACCGTGGACCTCAAGGACTGGCCAAATTTGCAATTCTTGCCACTTCTTCATAAAGAAATTTGCCAGCAGGTGATGCGGAAATGTAAATGGCCAAGCATATTTATAAAAATACAAAAAATCTACAGAGCTCCAAATTGCGGCTGCGAGCCGGTTGTTATTTGCGCGGATGCAACAATCCGTTTATGGATGGGACAAGGCCTTTAAGAGAGGCGCACCTGGAGCGTGGTGATTTTCTTCGGATTGCCTAAAAATGAATTGCAGTAAACAGAAGAGAGAAGCACTCGGTGGCACGCGAAGTTGGATGGGAAAGGGGATTTTCTGCTAGTTTGAATTTATACGCAGCTGAAGTAATGTTGCTTTTGTCATAGTGTATCACCTGTGACACAATTGCCCGTCTTCAACCTGCGGTGGTCACGCCATGCTCCCCTTGTCCCTCCTCAAAACTGCTCAGGGGCATGCAGTGGTAAGGAAATGTGCTGCTCCACTTGGCATGATTCACAGTTGCCAGGATCATTGGAAGCAGTGCACACTCATGGTCTGCCTCCTGTCCCTCTCCAGCTGATTGAGTTGAAATCAGGAGAGACGTACAATGGGCACATGGTGCTGTGTGACTCCTGGATGAACATTCATTTACGAGAGGTCATTTGTACATCAAAGGTGCGTCCAGGAAACAGATCTCCATTAAAAGTTTCAAGGAGCACACAATTGAACATTTAACCACGATGCCCTGTTATTGGCTTATTCCTCTCACCACGCTTGCCATGCTGCGGGCGCAAGTCAACCACTGCTTACCTACTATGCTGCCTGCTCCAGGATGGTGATAGGTTCTGGCGCATGCCCGAAGCCTTTGTACGAGGCAACATCATCAAGTACATCCGGGTACCTGAAGAGGTGAGTTGCATGGTATTATGACAGGGAGAGGGGTTTCCTTCATGAGCTTCTCTCCCTGCACATCAACCATGTGAGCTCTCTTGTAACCAAAAACAACTGCAAAAGGACAGCTGTCACCTATGGCTTTACCATGTGAAATCCACAGCTTATTGTGTTTGGATTCAGCGTTCCTGCGCGTCTTCCTCCCCACATTTGTGCACTGTGCAATGCCTGTCCCCTGCAGGTCATGGACAAGGTGAAAGAGGAGGCAGTGCGGAAAGAGGGTAAGTTGCCTGTCCTGCAGTGATATATGGGTACAACATGCCGTCAACATGCTAGGCACATGCAGTCCAGTCAACCAGCCACCGAGCTGCACAGGATCAGGCCTCCCTCAGTTTTTGCCAGGTTGTCACTTCCCACAGCAAATCAATTCAAGAAGCTGCTTCCCATGCAAGCTGCTTGAAGTCGATCTGTTCTGCCCTCGCTCAGCACAAGGACTGCCCCACAGGTGGGGCAGTTCATGCACTCATATCCATGTCCACGCCTTTTGGTCCAGTCCTTTGTGCAACCTCACCCATGTTCCTAAGCATGCTCCTCTATGTACATTTGTTTGTGCGCAGATAAGCGACCGTCCACAGGGGGTCGTGGCCGTGGAGGGCGGGGCTGGACTGTGGGAGGGAGAGGAGAGGGAGGGAGGGGCGAAGGGGGTGGACGAGGAGGGGATGGAGGGATGCGCGGGAGGGGCGTACCAGGAAGAGGTGTGTGACCTTGGGTGCGTTTGTTTTTCAATGTGTCAAATAGCATATTTAAGCAAATGAGCGCACATTGTGTGTGTGCATGTGTGTGTGTGCATGTGTGTGTGTGTGTGTGTGTGCGCACGCATGCATTTGGATGCGTTTGCATGGGAGCATGCATGCCTATGCTATGGCATGCTGCCTATTTCAGGGAGTGATATTGACTTGCATGCACTCTTGCAACCTTTGTCCAAACATCTGGCGCATCAGAAGGAAAATAAGGGGAAAAACTGCATGAGCGTTGACACGTCCACAACGTAAGAGAAGGTTTAGGCCAGAGGCACCATGCACTTCCTCCACCAATGAAAAGGGTTTAGGAAGGCCGATGGAGGCTGAAACTTGTTGAAGGTAACAAGATGTTGAAGTATTGTTGACAGTAGCATAGCGACGCTAATAGTTTACACCACTGATTTATTACAAGGTCCCAAAATAATTTCATTAAAAATAAAGAACATTAAGGGTTTACGAGGCATGCCCAAAAAACTCAAATTTTAAGAACTCTTGCGTTTTCGCGTCCCTCTTGCACTGTTTCTACTCACCCCCTCCCACCATAATTACATCTTTGGTGTCCTCACACACCTCCATTGGCTCGCTCAGCCTTTCCACCCTCGCCCCCTGCCCCTGACCTGGCTGTAGCAGCAAGCTCCTTGTGCCCTCACCTGCCTCTGGACCTGTGGGGTCCATCAACTCTTCCACTGGAGAGGTTTGCCCTGCTCCCAGCAGCTGCCACCTCCTCCTCCTTGCTGAGCAGCTCAATTCCTTTAGCCCATGTCAAAAAGGGATCCCTGCCCCTTAGGAGCATGGGGCTGCATTGGGGCCCAATGGATGGCTGAATATATACCTAGGCCCTTTTTGAGGCCTTGAAAAAAGTAAATTTCAAAGTCACCACGGGTTGTAAGGGATCCCAGCAACTGTTTGATTATCCGTAAACTCCCCAGTGTCGCTACGGTATGTAGCTAGAACTTGTAGGCAGGAGTCTGTGTGGTGTCCATACTGTCATAGTGGTAAAAGCATCATCCATATTCACGGCACATTGTTTTTGCACAGCCCACACATTCAGCAGGAGGGTAGGAAGGGAAGTCAATAGGACATCCGGCCTATTTTTGAGACGGGCACATTGCCATCTGTCCATTGCCCCAACCCAGACAAAAAGCACATCGGTCTGCCCCTTTGTACAGGCTGCGTCCTCTGCATACTGACATTGATCAAAAATGAAAGAACTGAGTTGCGCACGCTTTTTTCTACTTTTCCTGCCAGGCACCCACAACTGGCTTGCAAGTCCATGAGCTGCCATCCAAAAATCACCATGCATTCAAATGTTTTATTAAACAAGTAAATTACAAAGGAAGTTAGGAATGGTTTGCTGCATCTTCACCTCAACACACCCAAGAGGAATACGGGCTTCCAGTCATGTGAGACCGAATAGCCCCCTTTCATCCACTTTGCACCACAAGGGTGCGAATGAAAGGGTTACAGCCCAGATTCCAATAACATTCTCATGTTTCTGTGAAATTGTCAGAAAATTTTAGGAGGGGGTCCCAAAAAAAACCTACGATTAGGTGATAAAATACCAACAGCTTTAGGCCTTAAGGTAAAGGTTATATTGAGTGACACGGGATTGGCGCTTGATGTCCACTGATTCTCATGATTCAACCATTCTCCAGACACCCAGTACTTCTCTTTTTTTTACTGCTGCAGGTGGTCGCGGCCGGGGATGACCATTTACTTTATGTTTGCACACCCATGAAGATTTACAAGAGTTTCTTGATTTCTTCAATGACATTGCTGACAGCAAGGAGTTTGTCTCCTGTATGTGATGGGGCTATGCTGTCATGTATGTTATGTAAACGAGATGCTGTGGTCAACTTGATTTCGCTTGTTATGCAACAGCATGCACTTCGCACCCCCCCACCTCTTTTCCTCTCATTTTCTAGAATATTTGTTTGGCTACGTGCCTCTTCTGCTCCGGACATGTGTGTTGTTGTAGATTTTTTAGCCCATTGCTTCATTCTTTCTGTGCTCAACAGCTTAGTGCATTGTGCGAACAACTTCGAGGTGCAGATATCATTCTCCAAACGATAATCCTGTGTGTGGTGGGATTTTTCATATTGTCCACACCCTTGATCAATTCAGTATGCTAGAGATTGACTGCCAAGGTCTAGCAAACTTACACGAAAGCTCCATGCCCACCCTGTGTAATTTGCACATAAAATTACCGCAACCAGTTGTGCCACGGAAAACAAAAGCAATCCCAAAAACACGGTGCCCTGGAGCCAAATGCTATTACAAACCCATGAGACCCACATAACAATGAGTTACAATGAGTTACAATGGGATTTGACCTTCAGCCAGGTAGTTTGGCTGCTCGGTCTGCTTAACTGTTCCAACAGCACAAAAAATATCCATGAGATCAGAAATAAAGCGATAAGTCTCGTTAGTTTGCTTCTGCAAGAAATGAATAGCATCCTCAGAGCTAGCTTGAGAATAGTAGAAAGTGCCTGAATCGTCCAAAAAAATTCTATAAGACGAGGGGAAGTCAGAAAATAATTGTGCATAAGCCCTTCGTAGAGAACACACAGAAGCGCAAGAACAAAGGAACACGGCATGCTTTTCATCTTGGAGTCCTTGTTCACATTTATCACAAGTGATGTGTGCTCCTGCCAAAGTGATATCTCAACTCTTATAGTATGAGCATGTACTAAGCTGCCCCCGCAGGCAGGTACAGCTATGTAACCCTTCCCTTCCCTTCCCTTATAGTATGAGCATGTACTACATGTAAGCATGTACTTAGTAAGCGACAACGTGCTATGTTTCTTAGCACTAGCTTGCCCAAATCAAGATGCAAAGGGTTTACAATGGTGGCCTACAGCCCGAGACTCTGGCTGATCGGTCGCTGGTGAAACATGCTCAACCAGCATCAGAGTTGAGACCTAGTTTGAAACCAATTGAAATGTTTGAACTCAGATGTAAAACACCAAAATCAAGACAAGAGAGAGCGCCTGAAACTCCGAGTTTGAGCACCAAGTTTCATCTGTGACAGGAGATACAAGAGGCAATGAGACGGTCAGGACGCAGTTCCACGGAAGCTCTGGCACACACTCAAGTGGAGGTTCACCCCAACAGAAGGCCGGACAGCACACTCAACGGAAAGGCCACTGGCTGCTGTCGATGTCCCAGCCTGTCTGCCCAGAGCTCTGGCACACCCAAAAAGCGGCACAGACAGAGGGGCCTTGCAAGCACACACACGCGGGCCTCACCATAAAGGCTTCTGAGGCAGACACAGCAAGGACTGAGGCATGGACTGCCAGTGACGGTGATGCACATGCAAACACGCATGCCTGGCCCTAGCACACGTCTGCGAAAGACCACAGGCCACTGCACAGCATGCCCAGACAGGTGGTGACCACACGCGAGCACACACTGAGCCATACCCTTGCAGGGTCTGACCTTGGTGCACTGAGTCCACCAAAAGCTCGCATGGGCCTACACTCCTCCCCCCACTGCCCCCATGCATCAACAGCACAGCCACAAGAGGTCACGCTCCCGAACCCACCAATCTAATCAAAGTGCAAAGGTCGCCGCACCGAGTTGTTTCGAGGGCGGCGAGGGGGGGCATTCATTTTCTGGTCCTCTGGAGTCACTTCGAAATCACGTCCCATTGCCCCCTCCTCGCCGCCTGCGTCTGCTACTCTCTGCTGCTGCTTCTTGGCCCAGGCCTTCGCACGCTTCTGTTGCCGAGGGGTTGGGGCGGGGTCCGGGAGCGGGCCCTCGTACTGCAGCCAGCTCACGATCACGCGGGCAAACCACCGCTGCCCAATGGGAGGATGGGCGCAAGGGGAACCCTGCAGGATCCGCGTCACGCCGTCCTTGCCGCCATTGGTAGCCAGCACCTTGCTCCAGTTCTCGCGCGTCCAAGATGCAAATGCCTGGGGACAGAAAAGGGTGCACCATGAACAGACGAGGGTCTCAAAGGAAGTGCCATCCAGTGATGATACTTGGCTAATTTGTTCGTGTGGTCACCTTGTTCTGCCAAGGCATCAGCATTCCACACAACTCGCAGCCTTTTTCTCAGATCAACAACAAACTCCCTCATGACTATAGGCTGCCCTGACCGAACACAATGAGTAAACACGTTGCACCTGTCCAAGCCTGTGCAGGCAGCCAAAAATTCTGAAGTCAAGCATTTATGGGAAAGACTGCTCATTTCAACATCTGCTTGCAGTACCTTACTGAGTGTAGTGCTGTTGCTGCGCAGTAAAGTATTGTAAAACCTAACTGCTGCACGAAACCAATAGAACTGTAAAGGTTCATGCCCACACTCTCGCAGTACAGACCAATTAGGAGTGGTGCGCTTTACCCCAAGGATACGCTTTAATAAGCACAGATGTACAGTTTGCAAAGGACAGTCCATTTCAGCTCCTTCTTTCATAAATCTAGTGCCCCAAATCTGGCATGCATACATGCTAGCAGGAAGAGCATATGCTTTAGTCAGCCAGAGCATGGTATGCGGCCTATCTGTCAGGCGGTGCTCAGATGCGAATTGCCTAATCCGTCTACAACCAGCTAGGAAAGGGGCACACATATACTCAGCAGTGGCTTGCGGGTTGCGTTGTTTTGTGAACAGCATGCCTAAATACCTAAAAGAATCTGCACACGCCAAACGAGCTCCACCCAACGTGAAAGCTGGCACATTATCACCCTTTGAATTAAAGTGCACAATCTCAGACTTGGCAGTATTGATCACCAACCCTTTCCGCTGAGCATACGTATGAGACCCACATTAGCTTTTTGTCTTACTTTCTGGTGAAGGAACTTTGCAGCTCTTCGAGCCAATGTGTCTGCTTAAATGGTTGAGACCTAGAAAGAAAAAGAAAACTACATATGCAGTGAGAACACTCCCTACATAAGAAAAAGAAAGAAAGAAAAAGAAAAACTATGTAGGCAGAGGGAACTCTCCCTACATAAATTAAGGGAAAGGATACACATTCAATTAAGCCAATTAAGCCAAGTTGGCTTAAAGAGCCAACAGCCTCCCTCATTCGAGGATAAGAGGGAAGCTAGTGTGGGTCAGGTGGGCTTCTGGAAGCATGCGCTCCCAGGGTACCAGAGTTATGTTAAGTGTTTTTGATTTCAATGGCACGTCTGGTAGAGGTACGTTTTTGCGCATCTTGTACTGAGTGGGCATGGAGCTTACGTGCAAGCTTGTTAGACCTTTGCAAATCAATCCCTAGTTTTTTGAATTGATTCAAGGCATGGGCAGTATAGATAGTTCCACCCTCACCCAGAAGGATTATGTGGAGAGTGATCTCAGCGCCTTGTTGTAAGTTGTTTGCACAGTTCACTGTGTCGTTGCTGTGAGGCTTGTAGCTGGACACCAGGCCTCGTATCTTCGCAGTATTTGATTTCCATTTAGTGGATATGGCGGTTTTAGAAAACAAAAGTGAAGAAAAACTACGCAGGCAGTGAAACACTCCCCACATCATTGGATGTTCAATTCACGAAGTTGCCTGGCTGGAGTTGTGCTGCTTCTTACTACTTCATTATGTCTCATACTGCGGAGTACCCCATGTGAGGAGGGAGGAGGTGGTCTATTTGGGTTAGCAGGGCAAGGAGTGACCAAGATAGCATCAGGGCGGCTGGAGGGGCGTCTAGCTTGATCAGGAATGCTGGGGTCAAAGAGGTAGGGAGGTATAACGCAGCTGGAGATTTGCTCAGTGATGTGCATGCAGGTTGAGACCTAGCTACACTGTAATAAAAAAGGGAAGAGGATTGTTCTCATTATCTACATATTTTTAGCTTTTTCCCTTTTTATTCCTAGATATGCAGTGCAAAGTTTGCACAGCTTATTGAGCATTTAATGTCTTGCTCTATGGGGGGGACCTTCGGAAGGTAAGAAATGGGTGACATTGCTGTAGCTGTCTAAAAGGACAGCTGAGCTGAAGCAAGAGCCTGAGGTGAGGTACTACCTCACCTGTTGCTCACCTCTTTAGTAAGGTTACATCGCTATTATACATGATATCTGCCTACAAGGGCAGCTGAGCGGAAACACTAAGGCCTGTAACCAGACCTGGCGAAAGAATGCTCAACTCTCAAAACTCGGACCGGAATGAAGGGGTAACAAATGAAATGAACGACTTAAAAAACACGCAGTGCACTTCAAAATGTCCACCAGCCTACAATGCCCCCTCTGTGGGGAGCCTGACAGTGCCCTTCATATTCTATCAGGATGTAAACATTCCATCATGTCAAATATGGTAACTGACCGCCACAATATTGCCAGCAGAATCCTCCTTAAAGCTGTCAGCAAAGGCCCTCCTGGGGCAGGCCTTGCCTCCATGGACATTGGCAGCGCAGATCATCTCGCTTGACAAAACCTACAGATCCCTGAACATTCAACAAATAGAACCCTCCCTAAATATGTTTTCCCTCGACGCTTCCCTGACAAAGAGGGGCTCACTTCTAGTCGCCCTGATGCAATCTTAGTTGTTCCAATGAAAAGAGTGTGAAGGACAGATTCCCACTATCTGTTGAGAAGTACAGGGGGGCGTGGGGGAAACAGGGAGCACTCAGCGCCAGCCACAGCCACAACCACTTCACCTACTCCCAAGGCCCGTCGCCCTAGTCAGCTTCTCCCAGAACAGAGGCACGTCCATCTTGTGGAAGTCAAATACTGTGAGGACATGCGGCCCAAGAACCAGCTTTCCTCTTCTTTAATTTAATTGTTGGAGGGAGGATTTCCTCAGGAAGCTCTGCCTGCATTGTTGGGCTGTGGTCCTTGGAAAAGAAATGTTATAAGGTAGTGAAGCGTGCCACGTGTCACTCCGTGCAAAAGGCCGCAGCGGACATTGTAATTGCAGTTATTGCATTTATAGATTCATTTGTTTAGAGTAAAGCAGAAGGGGCAGGCACATGCTGTCGGTGAGCGTACACTACACTGGCAGTTGTATTTGAAGCTGTTGTCAACAGTGTCATTAAAAACAACAAAGAGTAAGCAGGCTCCAGGGGGCAAGCATTACATTTGGAGTATCCGTGGACGCTTTTGTGCTTTGTGTGCATGCACTCTTAAATCTAATGTTTTTGGATACTGTAGGGGAGTGGGTGCAGGTTCCCGAAGAAGCATCAAATCGCGAACTCTGATGCTGTGTGGGCGCGTGTGTGCGTGTGTGTGTGTGCGTGTGCGTGTGTGTTGCTGAAGACTGGTAGACCCTCATGGTTGTTTTACCTCATTCATTTTTTTCTGATATAATTTTCCTAAACTCAGTATGCTAAGAGCATTTTGTAATGTCCTTATCTAAATTGCTTGCAAGCATTCTTTTCTTCTTGCCTTACTTTCTTACAGTTTCCTGCGCTTTTGGTATGTTTGCATGCTATTTTTTGTAATTTCTTTCCTCCTTACTAAGGACTAGTAGTTATAATTTTATTCGACATATCTAAATCATCTACGCGCCCAACCCAGTCTGCCCTGACTTAGCTTAGGATGGTGTACCATGCATTTAAGCCAACAAAGTTAACCTCTTTGTCTCAGTGGACGTAAATTGCATTCATAATTGCTGGAAAGGTGTGAAGCTTAGAAAGAAAAGAAGGAAAAGAAAAGAAAGAAAGAAAAGAAAAGAAAAACTTAGTAGAATGATGGATGTAACTTACGTCAACCATGAAAAAGATGTTGTTGGCGTCATTGCTTCACACCTTCCTCGTCTTGTAATAGGTTGGTTCAATGTTCTTTCTTTCTAATCTGTGTCTTCTCTAAGATGTGATTGCTAATTAGTTGTTCATTTAAATGACAGTTACATTTTTCTCCCGACACTGCAGGTTTTGTAAACATGTTGTATTTTTTACTGTTACGAAGCTGAAAAAAGGAAAACATACATAAGGAATGAATTTTCTTCCAACCATATCCCAGTCCAAAGTCCAAAAATGCCAAGCTTGTTGCGTGCAAACACACACAGACACACGCACCGCGCACGCAACCACGCTCGCACCCCCCAGCCCATGTGTCCTGCTTGGCAGTATTTTTTTCCATTGCAATTCCCCGTATCAAAATTTCTCTTTTTTCAAGGTGCAGAAGGCTTTCAGCAATCAATTTACATGCCTTGCATATGAATATTGGCTTCTTCCTGGTGCTAGCATGGCACCTGCCTCCCAGAAAAGAAAAACTACGTAGGCAGAGGAAACTCTCCCTACATCAATTAAGGAGACACATTGGCTCAAAAGAGCCATGAGTCCCCTCCACCACGAAGACTACAAAAAGAATAACCTAATGGGGATCTGGAGGGTTATTGGAAGCACCCGGCTCCATAACCAGGCTGCAAGAAGTATTCTTGTTTTCAATAGCACGCCTAGTGGTAACAAGCTTGTTGGCATACATGACAGAATGGGCATGAAGTTTGCAAGCAAGTTTATTGGCGCGTTGGTGGTCAAGTCCCAGTTGTTTAAACTGGTTAAGGGTGTGCTCAGTGTAGCAGGTCCCACCAACACCCAAAAGGATGGTTTGGAGAGTCACAACTTTTGCATTAATGAGTTTGCAGAGGTCTGCATGCTGCCGCTGTGCCGCCTCCAACTGCTGTCCAGGCCTCGTGTCTTCACAGTACTTGATTTCGATCAAGTGCACATGCCGCTGGTTTACATTCAGTTGGTGGGGTTGCCTCACGCGGTTGGCTGTTGTGGCCCTCAGTGTGGGGTTGTGTCTGCTGCGTAATGCATGATGGTGTGAGCAGGAGGTAGAAGGAGAAGAAGTGGGTTTGGCTTTATAGGGAGTAATCAATATAGCATCAGGACGGCTGGAGGTGAGTCTGGATTTCTTAGAAAAATTACTTGGAAAGAGGTAAGGGGGTATAATTCTGTTTGATGCATGTGCAGGGATTTGAAGGTTGTGCTGCGCCAACTTATCACCACTCCCTATGTCCATGTTAACCAAACCTGCTCCCCAAGGGCTTTTGCTAAGAGCTTTGATGATCATTCTTCCAGAGACATTGTGGCGTTCAGTTTTCATGCTGGATATGATATGATTTTGGCAGCCTGAGAGCATGTGGAGTGCGCTGTCTAATTGATGACAGCCTGGGAGAGGGCACAGTGGGTTAGTGGAACTTTTGAAGCGAACCGCATGTTTTTGGTTATAGAGGGTGCCGGTGCGATGTTGTAAGATGGTGCGCTTCATGGGTGTGGATATACAGGACATGTTCCTGAAGGCATTGCTGATTTTCTTATCTACATGCGGTAACAAACTCTGATAATATGAGTAGTAGCCTGTTTTGGAGTTGGCATATCCAAGTCTGTGTTTTGTATGTATATGAGACTTGAGAGCATTTTGAAGATTGGGGAGTTAGGTGATTTTAGGATTGGGTGTAGGAGCTGTGGATGTGCCAGCATTGTGTTCTCTTTTTTCCTCCTTGGTTAACCAGAATAAATGAGAAAAAAGATTTCCGCCGGGGCCTGTGCTAGGGATCCCAGTATCAGCCACATTATTATTGGCTTGGCTTGCTTGATATTTTGCAATAGCATCTGCACATTCATAACCAGCAATGCCAGCATGAGATTTTACTTTGTAGAAACAAATATTGCTCTGCAAGTTGCTAATGAGGGTAGATATGGTTTTTAGAACGTCCCCTTGAATATGTTGTTTGTGCTTCTCTGGGTAAATAAGTTGTTTACGCATTTGATGAAGAGAGGTGAGACTGTCTGAAGCAATGTGTGAATAAGAGTGCGTGATGGCAGCAGCAATTGCTGCTAATTCAGCTCGACATATGGTGTTGGTAATTCCATCAACGTTGGGCTCGACAAAACTTCTGCTGTCAGTGAGAGGGCAGTAGACGCCTGCTCCAATTTCTGGTATGCCATTCTGGATTTGACAACTACCATCAGTGTAAGCCCATGTCCTCCAGTCAGGGACTTTGAGCTTGAGGGTTGGACTAGATTGGTTAGGTACAAAAAGTTCTTCCTGATTACCTATGTGTGGAGAGGTAAGATATCTAGATATTTGTTGTTTGTCAGAGGGGCGGCGTTGGCATTTATTGAATCCAGGCATATCAGCATGCATTGTACTGAGAGTAGAATGGTTGCCTACACTGCGCAGCTTCCACTTAACTTCTGGTACAGCCGAGGCCAGGCCTTGTAGCCAAGCTGGGTTGTGATTGTTAAGATGAATCCTTGCAGCTGTGTTCCATACTGCAATAATTTGTATGTCCCAGGTGTGCTGAGAAAGGGGTATTTCCTGGTTCATGGAGGATTGTAGCAAAGGTCGGTACGAGCGATGGTTCCAAGTTCACAACAGAGATGTGGATAGGCAGTGATGAGTTTGGAATAGGGGTTAGTTGCCATGTGTTGTCCCCAGACAGGGAGGAACATGAAAGTAGCAGTGGCCTCTGTGTCGAGAATGGCTGAGTAGACAGCATGGCGTAAGGCCTGAGTCATCCCAGAGAGAGGGCACAATCTGGACCATGGGGGAATGCTTCCATCCCTAGCATCTAGAAGCAGTACTCAATGGAACTCTGAGCGTGGGGGTTGCACACTCTCTGAAGCTCTGATTGTCAAACAAACACCAAACTCTTGAAGTATCAAAGCCTGGGAACCTCCAACCATGTCCCACATTCCCTGGGTGTACGCTTGCTTGCTAGCAGAATGCTGCAATTAAGTCCTTACATGCATCTCTGCTGTGCGTGCATCAGGCCAGCAAAGCCTTGGCTGGTGTGGCTGAAAACAAAGTCTGAGCTCTTGCCCTCAGGGGTCGGCTCTGCAGTAGAACGGATGAATGTATTTTATATTATTCTGCACCACACAGCAAAAAAATTGTTCTAGTTGACAGAAGAAGCTTCGAGCTTGCCCCAATTTTATTGCACCTCCACTTCTTGCCGAACACTTATTTCATTTCACTACGATCGCGACGAATTGACAAGTAGTTCAGTAGCAACACACATACAGCAGTAGCGAGCGCAGACACTCAAGATGTTGAATACCAGCTTCAAGCAGACGATGAAGGGCACACCTGTGGCCAGCAGGCAGGTCGCGGGCAGGAGGATGCCCATGTCTAGGCGTGGAGCTGTGGCTGTGCGTGCAGAGAAGGTGAGTGGGCGTGCGTGGAAAATGGGGTGGTGGGTCGTTCCTTCTGCTCGCTGATCGGCGAAGGCAGGGATCCAGCCGGGCTGCCTCTTGCGGCTCTCATCGTACAGCACGCACTGGGTGGATCACAGTCTCATGACGCAGCTTGCTGTGCCAGCAGGCGCGTGTGTATGTGAATTTGTGTGTGTTCCTGCTGCTTGTGTCCAGCAGCTTCCCCAGTGTCTGTGTGTGTCTCCTTGGAGCAACATGTTGGCGCACCCAGGCCTCTCAACCCCACAACCCTTCCCCAATGCACTCTCTCAACGGCTCCATCACACACAATGCTCGACCCTCGGTACACATACACGCAGGTGGTGGGCATCGATTTGGGAACCACCAACTCCGCTGTGGCAGCGATGGAGGGAGGCAAGCCCACGATCATCGCCAACGCCGAGGGTAGCCGCACCACCCCCTCCGTGGTGGCCTTCACCAAGGGCGGTGACCGCCTGGTTGGACAGGTGTGAAGAAGTGCTTGCTGTGGGAAGAGAGCGCAGCAGTGATGAAAACATGCATGAACGCACTCAGTGGCGACTACGAATTCCTGCTGCATGCCCCAGACAGCACACCCGGAACAAGTGCATGCTGTAGGCTGCGTCTGTGCGATGTGCAGCGTGTGCCTTGGCGAGCCCCGGGTTTCTAGCGTCGTCGAGTGGAGCCATGCAGGCGTGGCACTCACCCGTATGGTGGGAATGCGTCCTGCCTGCAGATCGCCAAGCGCCAAGCCGTGGTGAACCCAGAGAACACCTTCTTCTCCGTCAAGCGTTTCATCGGTCGCAAGGCAGGCGAGGTTGGCGAGGAGACCAAGCAAGTGCCATACAGGGTGAGTTGAAACACACACACACACACACACACACACACACACACCACATGTATACACACACATGCGCAGGCACACTTGCCCTCATGTTTGCTTTCTACATCGCGCAAATGTCTGCTGACCTTTTCCCATGCATTCCCACTCAGTCATGCAAGCATGTATCAGAGGGTGAAAGTAATGTTCCATGCAAATGAAGATTAGCCTCTGTCAGCCACTTGCATGATATATACTATGAAACCATTAATTCTTACATTTTGGTTTTTGACCGAAAAAATTAAGTGGGATGCAAGGTGGGGACATCCTGACAGGCAACTCCTGTTACAGGCCATTCCAACCAGCATTTTTATTAAGCATCCTCTTGTTATGAATCATAGCGCGATGCTTCTCTTGCAATGCTTCTCTTAGGACTCTAACATAAGTCGAAAGGTTGTATGGAACTGCCTATTTGTGCCTGTTGAATGTAGAACATTCAGAGCCCTTCGCGGAACCCTTGCAAGACGGGCGAAGTAATTGGTTATGTTGTGTCCGGCATGCATGGACTGAAAATCAGCATGGTCTGCTGTTGGCTGTGTGATGAACTTCATGGACAGGTCCCATGATGCCAAGCGCCATGACATGCTCAGACGGTCTGTGCTTGATTACTTATGTCTTGGCCTTCAGGTTGTTGAGGGCTCCGATAGAAATGTGAAGATCTTTTCCAGCCATGCTGGCAAGGAGTTTGCCCCTGAGGAGATCAGCTCCCAGGTGCTGCGCAAGTTGACCGCCGATGCCTCCAAGTTCTTGAACGACAAGGTTGAGAAGGCCGTCATTACTGTGCCTGCCTACTTCAACGACAGCCAACGTCAAGTGAGTGCAGGGCATGTACTTTTTCTGTACTGAGGCAGAGGAGGCTTAACCAAAGAGCATTTTGACTGCAGTGTTGGTGAATGAATGCGTGCACTTTGAGTGGTCATTTTCTGTGGATACCCTTTCTTGTGCAGACTGAATGCAAGGGATGAGCGACATCCACCATGTACGATTTCTGACATGCCTCACCCCCGATGTGCTCGTTTGCAACAAGCTCGCAAATAGCTTGGAGATGTGCTTCTCAGATTTAGTGCCTGGCAGCCTGTGAGCAGGACGTTGCTTAGTTGTACACGCAGAAGGTGTTACACATGCTCACATGCACACCCCCCACTGCGTTGACGCAGGCCACCAAGGACGCCGGTAAGATTGCTGGCCTGGATGTGCTGCGCATCATCAACGAGCCCACTGCCGCCTCCCTTGCTTATGGCTTTGACAAGAAGGCCAATGAGAGCATCCTGGTGTTTGATCTGGGTGGTGGTACCTTTGATGTGTCTGTCCTGGAGGTGAGCGTTAGTGTGCACCTCTTGTGTGTTTTGAAATGGACAGCCTGCAGGTCTGTGTGGTGGCTGGAATACACATCAACAGGGGCCTACTCAGCGGCCCAGCACAGTTGTGCCTTCTGTCTTCCTGTACAGCTGCCATGATTTCCTACCCTCCCCTCTCTCCTTCGGAAAGTCTGCTATGTTTTTGATTAGGTTCTGAGTGTATTTGTGAGGAGGAAGGTGGACATGCATGTATTTGTAAACAATATTATGAGTTACGCAACTTGCAGCAATTGCTTGCCTGGAAGCCTCTGTTGCATGCCAGCAATGTTATTGAGGTTGCATGTTGGGTTGGCCCTCAGCAATGTTGTTCAAGTGATTGGTTCACAACTGATCTCTGCCAGCCAAAAGTTTGTTGCATGATGCTAAGCTATGTTTTCATCCGCGCGCATTCCTTTGCCTGGGGCATGCAGGTCGGTGACGGTGTGTTTGAGGTGCTGAGCACCAGCGGAGACACCCACCTGGGTGGTGATGACTTTGACAAGCGCATTGTGGACTACATGGCTGATGAGTTCAACAAGAATGAGGGCATCGACCTGCGCAAGGACAGACAGGCACTGCAGAGGTGAGTGCTGCTGGTGTTGCATGTAGGATGAAGTAAAGCACCAAATGACATGGGTGGCCAAGCCGACTCCCTGTGGCTACCGGGAAGAGTCTTGCAGATGAGCAGGTTTACTACCAGCCAGGAGCAGTCCTATCCCTCATTTCCAGAATTGGATTCTGGCCCTGGAACCCACTGTGTGGGTTGGGTGTGTATGTGGGTGTTTCATGCATGTGCTTGCGCAGCATCCTTCATGTCAGCCAGGAAAACCAGCACTGATACACAACCTGTCTTGTCCTGCCTTTCAGGTTGACTGAGGCTGCTGAGAAGGCCAAGTGCGAGCTCAGCAACCTGACCCAGACAAGCATCAACTTGCCCTTCATCACCGCCACCCCTGAGGGCCCCAAGCACATTGACACCCAGCTGTCTCGTGTCAAGTAAGTAACATGGATGCATGAGTGGTGTGTTATGAGGTACAACATGTGCTTTCCCATGATATTTGTCCTCAGATCTCTTGTTCAAATGGGCAATCACCATCAATGTTGGTAACATCCTTTCCTTCAATTTAATGCCTTGAATTGTTGTTCTGCTGGTGTGTGAATGGGTGTTGTTTGCTAGTGTGCTTGCAAAGCAGCATAACAGTCCTCATGTCACAAACCAGTTGAAAATTATGGCACATTCTAGGGCATAACCTGAGCATCAGCATGAAAAGAGCCAAACCTCGTCGGACAGACATAGCTGTCATGTTCTTCATGGGGCCATCTAACTTTCTTGTCATTTGCCCCGCCCTTTGCCTTCAGGTTCGAGGAGCTGTGCTCTGACCTGCTGTCCCGCGCCAAGATCCCCGTGGAGAATGCCCTGCGTGATGCCAAGCTGACCATGGCAGACATCAACGAGGTCCGTGTGTGTGTGTACGTCCTCAAAGCGGCTCATTGCTGTCTGAAGTGATCTGTTTGTGTGTGTCCTTCAAGTTGTGGTTGTGCATGGTTGGCATCTCCTTCTTGGTGGTGCAGGTGTCCCTTTCTTCCATGGACAGCAGAAAGATGTAAGAGTTTTCCCTGAGTCTTTCCCAGAAGAGTTTCGTGCCCATCTGTGTTTCTATTTGTAGGAGACACATTCCAGTCTCTTCATGAGAAGATGAGGAGATGCGTATGCTCCTCAAACAAGATTCCTACTGTGCAGAGCGTAAGATAGCATGTCAAGTCTGTATAGGCATCAGATAAAACAATTTTGTTCTTCCTTGGCATACCTTAAAAGCATACCACTGTATGGTTCATGCAGGTCATTCTGGTGGGTGGCTCCACTCGTATTCCCTCCGTCATCAATGTTGTGCGCACCATGTGCGGCAAGGAGCCCTGCGCCTCTGTGAACCCCGATGAGGTGGTGGCCCTGGGAGCAGCTGTGCAGGCTGGTGCGTTGTGCAGCAGCTTCAATTGTATGGGTGTCAGACACCTGCAGCTCAAACAGAACCATGACTCTTCACCACGTGGTTGTCATGTGCATAATGTGCCCCAAGTCTCTGCGCTCCTGCTTGACAAGTGCCCTGTGGCTTCAACAGCACCCATGCTTTGAGCCTTTCTAAACAAGTAGAGGCTCTTGAATAATTCAGAATCCTTGGCTTACTCCCCTTGTGAATATGATGAGTGCCTGGGGCTTGCCCTTGAGATGGATCACTGACGGGACCTGGGACACTCGTGCTTGTGTCTGTGCAGGTGTGCTGTCTGGCGAGGTCAGCGACATTGTGCTGCTGGATGTGACACCCCTGTCCCTGGGCCTGGAGACCCTGGGCGGTGTGGCCACCAAGCTCATCACCCGCAACACCACCCTGCCCACCTCCAAGTCTGAGGTGTTCTCCACTGCTGCCGACGGCCAGACCAGCGTGGAGATCAACGTGCTGCAGGTGGGGGGTGAAATGTGCAGGTTGATTTGCTGCGCTGCAGGGGAAAATGATTAGTACCTAGAGAGGGTGTGAAGATGTACATTTAGACAGCTTGTGTATAGTTGTGGTAGCTGTCGTGGGGATCACTTGTATTTTCAATAACTGCGGGTCTTCAGGGCAGATGATGTGATTCTGGAGCTGTGGCGCTCCTTTGTGTGGCCAGAAAAGTCGTCCAAACCGGTTGTCAATGTGTAAGACTGCTCAATTCTACTGAGGCTGTGTACCCTCAACACTAACTTTCGCACTTGCCAATATGTTGTGCCTACATGCAGGGTGAGCGTGAGTTTGCCCGCGACAACAAGTCCCTGGGCACCTTCCGCCTGGACGGCATCCCCCCTGCCCCCCGAGGCATGCCCCAGGTCAGTATGTAATAGTAGTTGAGCGCGCTGTCACGAGCCCTCGTTGGGGTGATTGTGTGGACGTCACAAAGCGCAATGCTTGTGGTCCTTATGTGCTGGCATCATCCCCCCTGCCCCTGTAGGCATGCTGCAGGTCAGCACTCGTGCAAGCATTCAGCTGATAGAAGGTGACAATACAAGCTCACACACACAACACACCTTGCTGCAATCCTGCAGATTGAGGTGAAGTTCGACATTGATGCCAACGGTATCCTGTCCGTGACTGCCACCGACAAGGGCTCCGGCAAGAAGCAGGACATCAAGATTACTGGTGCGCGCAAGAAGATATCATGAGTGAAAAGATGTGTGCAGCGTAACCGTGTCTCGCCATGAATTTGATGCATGTGAAGTGGAACATGTGAAGCTTGCTGTACCAAAGAGAGTCCCTACCTGTGCAGTACTGGCTCACTTATTCACGGGAATGATTTCTGAGGTGCTGCCTCGGGGCCATGAGAGTCTCCCCATTCCCTCTGTCAACATGCACGTGCCTCCCCCTGGAGCATTTGAAGAGGATTGTGAAGTGGCTGGCCTTTGGGGCTCTTCCATGGTTGAACTCTTGAGCTACAGCCTCATTTGACCCTTTTAACATGCAGGTGCCTCCACCCTGGGCAAGGATGATGTGGAGAGGATGGTGGCTGACGCTGAGCGCTTTGCTGGTGAGGACAAGAAGAAGCGTGAGGCTGTGGATACCAAGAACCAGGCAGAGAGCATGATCTACCAGACGGAGAAGCAGCTGGATGAGTTCAAGGAGAAGGTGCCTGAGGATGTCAAGGTGAGTGGTGTAGAGGTGGCAATGGCTCTGTACGTTGTCTTGTTGTGGTCGTCAGCTTCTCCTCTCTTCCAGGTTCTTTCGGGGTGGTGGCTGTTTCCCCCCGTGTCTTCTTGATGGCCTTGATTGCCTGCAACATGAGGCGTGCAAGCACTTGGTTCAGACATTGCTTTTTGTAGTGGACCATTGGTATCGTGCCTTAACATCTCTAGGCTAACGCACAAACTATGCTGTGTTGGCTGTGCAGTCTTCCATCCAGAACCGCGTGAAGGAGCTGCGCGAGAGCGCTGGAGCTGATGATGTGGAGGGCATGAAGAAGGGCATCGAGGCCCTGCAACAAGAGGTCATGAAAATGGGCCAGGCCATGTATGGTCAGCCAGGTGGGTGTGACCTGAAGCATGCTCACTGCCCTGTGAGAAGGGTGGGGTTTGTGAGACTCGAATCTCATCTTCCCCAGGTGCCTACGCATTGTCCAGCTGGTGCTTGTCCTCGATGTGTGCTGTTTAATAAGAGCTGACACACACAAGGCATATCTGACCCTGCTGTCTCTCTGGTGCTGGCTGTTGATGCAGGCGGTGACGCGGGTGCAGCAGGTGCCCAGCCAGGCTCCGGTGAGCCCCCCAAGGATGGTGATGGCGGTGTGATTGACGCCGAGTACACTGACAAGAAGTAAGCTGCTGGACAGTAGCTCCCCTTGCCTGGAGTGCGCAGTTCTAGCTCTTCCTTTGCAGCAAAGCACCAAGCTGCTTGTGCTCTGTCTGCAAGGAGAGTGGGCCTGCCATTCCACTTGGGGTGGGGTGGGGCGCTGTTATGGTGGTCCTGTACTCATGACGCCCGCTGTGGTGATTGTGTGGTGCTCAGGGGATGGGCTGGCATGCATCAGCATGTTGCTGTGCGCTGGTGCGCTTTTGAGCACACTGAGCTCCCAGACCCTCTCTGTTTGGCCACACTGGTGAACTGCCAACTTTTCTATGACTCCAGCATGCTTAGTATCCTGTCCACGCCCAGCTGAAAGGAGGGCATGTAGCATGTCTGGGGATGCCGGCCATGCTGGAATGTGCATGCACGGTGTTTATTGGATGGGGCCCCATCGAAATATGGGAGGCCACTTGGCCAGTCTGACATGTATGTACTTGTGCCTCCATGACGGTGGAGAATGACTTGAAACTGTTTTATGGTTTTTCGGAAAGCCATGTATTTGTGGTTATTTAGTTCAGCAGCGTGTGCGTCAGATGTAGTGCACTCTGGCTGCCCTTGCTGCTGTCCATTTCATGCACTCCATGTTATTTGTGGAATTTGAGCTGCCCTTGTCGGCTCCTGTAAATAACTGGAATGGTTTGTTATGGCTTGTTGTGAGACAATGCCAAGTTAGCAGGCCGTGGAGATATATTTTCACAAAATGAGTGGAAACACAGAGGCCTGTAACCAGACCTGGTCTGCTCATACAAGGAATGTGTATACAGAGAAGGATACAAGTTACAGGAAAAAGAAGGCCAGTCAAAACAGCTGACTGCTAGCCTACTTATAAAAAGGAAAAATTGTACGGTGAATACCATATGCCTAGGGAGCCACGCTATTGTAAAAGTGAGGTAAAGAGAGGAAAGGACCAGAACATAGGGAAGCATGCATAAGCCGAAGAAAATAAACATGGGGATGAGTGTATTTGAGGAAAGGGATACTGCTGAACCTGCCTACGAGGGCAATTTAGCTGAAGCATGAGAAATGCCTGCAACCAACTTAAAATTAGAAGAAAAGGTTGAAGTGCCTTTGAAAAGAGTGTGTTGTTCATCCTGCCCATCATCTTGAGCGTCACAAAGATCACAAGCAGGGGAAACAGTTTCATCATGTGGCCTGCTTGACTTTCGCGAAGGCGGAATCAAGACACACTATGGACAATGTGTTTGGGCAGAAACAGAAAACATTCGGGCGGAATATAAGGAAGATATGTAACGTGTGCAGGCTTGGTTGGGAGGGCACACCAGTGATGATAAGTGGATTTTTTGCTGTTTGTGTCTCGTGGGTTGTAACCAGAAAATTGTCTCCAACATGCGAGATGGCGAGACCTAAGACCCACAACAAGCTGACTCAAGTCCAAAGGATCAGTGCAGCGTTCCTTTTGCTGAAAATGATGGGCATGATGTAGGCCACAAGCCTTTTCTTCTTTGTAGCTTCAGGCACTTTCTACTATTCTCAAGCTAGCTCTGAGGATGCTATTCATTTCTTGCAGAAGCAAACTAATGAGACTTATCGTTTTATTTCCGACCTCATGGATATTTTTTGTGCAGTTGGAACAGTTAAGCAGAACGAGCAGCCAAACTACCTGGCTGAAGGTCAAACCCCATCGTAACTCATTGTAACTCATTTCCTTTGTAGCTTGTGGTGGAGGAGACTCACGGCTCTCCTGAGCCATTGCGTCTCCTTTTCCTTAATTGATGTAGGGAGAGTTTCCTCTGCCTACATAGTTTTTCTTTTCTTTTCTTTAGGCCATTCATGGCAGACACTACGTCGGAATGTTGTTTTTCATTACCAGCTGTGATTTCCACGATTACTATTTGGATTACCAGTTTGGAAATCGAGCAGAAATCGAGTGGCAATGCTTTTCCGGTAATCGGCCCAGAAATCCTTCAGAAATTGCTCTCTCGATTACCAATTTGGTAATAGGAGCAGAAATCGTGTTGCGATTACCATTGCAGAAACTGGTCAGAAAGCAGACGGAAATGCTCTTGTGATTCCTGAAGCACCTGCTGATTACTAGGTAATGGACTGGAAATCTCATATGTGATTACTTACACAGTAAGCAGTGGTAAGCAGGTTTTTGTAACTTGCTGATTGCTGAGTTCAACTCAACAATTGGCAAGGACTTCTGGAGACTCAAGTCTCCTGCTGATTACTAGGTAATGGACTGGAAATCTCTTATTATTTACACAGTAAGCAGTGGTAAGCAGAATCAGTGACCGCGTTTCCACTGGGCCCTGTCCGGGAAATTCAAAAACAATTTCCCGGTCCGTGATTCAATTCCCCGGTCTACCGGGAAAAGAATTTCCCGGTCAATTGTTTCCAGTGGACATCTGTACCGGGGAATTCACTTACCACTTGAGAGCCCTTAGACATGTTTACAATGGTGATTGAAGTTATTATTAAGTTTTCCAAAGCATTTGGGGTCTTCTGGAGGCATTTGAATTTCCCGGTCCGCCTGAATTTATATGCAAGGGGGGGGGGGTCCGCATATAAATTCCCCGGTCCGGGAAATTCATCTACCGGGAAATTCATTGTCCCGGTCCGCCGAGGAATTTCCCGGACCGCCCAGTGGAAACAACTTTTTATTTCCCGGTCCGCCAAATCAATTTTCCGGTCCCAGTGGAAACGCGGTCAGTATTTTGCTGATTGCTGAGTTCAACTTAACAATTGGGCAAGGACTTAAAGATTATAGCCAAAAACCACTTCAAATATAGAAGCTAATTCAAGAGAGGTACTTCTTCGATTCCTATGGAACAATAATAAAAACCCAGTTCATTTCTGGCATTTTGGCCCTAATAGGGATGCCTGTTTCCTTGCAGGATTTCCTTTTATATCCCATATAATCTCATTTGCAACTTAAATTTAAGTTAAGGTGCAGTGAGCCTGCATTTTGCACAGAAAAGGCACTCTTTTCCTGTGCTTCCATACATGCAGAGGCAGCTGCAATGAGTTGCTGGACACACCAACATGACATCATTGCTAAGAATCAATTAGGGCTACTTTAGACAGGGGTACATCCTCGTAGAGCCTTGCTGAATCTTCGGTTGTGCGGCACTTAGCGACTTTTAGTGTAACTCACGACCGTACTTGAAGAGCAATAATATTAAAATCTACAAATAATATTCAGGCCAACATCGCTTTGTGATTTCAACCTCTCTGCATATGTTTGACCGTGCAAGAGAGGGACCTCATCGCTCCCCCCTCAATCCCCTTGCCCGCTGGACCCAATTGTTGCCATGGAGCAGCTACATATGGTGCTGACCTGCTCCAGCACTGTGGTTTGGTTTTGGTAACTGCTCAGCCTGACTGCAGCATGTACACTGCCCCCTTCCCTCCTCCAGGATGCCCCCTGCATTGAAGGGCACTGGGCATGATGGATTGGCACCACTGACGTCTGATGCTGCTGTGATCGAACGTGCAAGGAAAGCTGAGGGGGAGGTCCGAGTTGGTGGAGCAATCGCCTTCAAAATTACCACCACTTGCTCCTCTCCCATCCTGCACTGCAGCTAGCACGGCATGGCTATGAGCATGTTATGTCCGTTGCAGGTAAACGCGCGCGAAGGACGCACTTGCAATGGCAGGGAGGCCGGCCAACCTTGTGAGAGCGGTTACACCTTCAGCACTTAGCGATTTGCAACTAAAATGAAGTGTTTGGTACAACAGGATACATCCCCCTGCATGCAATTGAGAATTTAGCCTTTCTGATTTTCATACTCTCTGATTTCTGGTAATCGCAAATTGGGGAACCTAACCAACGCAAAAGCACGATTCCTAGCAATCCAGACATTAATCAGTGATTACTAGTAACCAAAATAGAAATCCACACAGTAATCGGTGGTTTCTGCTTCGCTCACTGACCGATTGCCAGAAAACAATGATTACCAGTAATCAAAATGGAGATTTACTCAGTAATCGGTGGTTACTACTTCAATTACTGACCGATTGCCAGTAAACACTGATTACCTGTCCGATTGTGATTTTGTTTTCTAGAAATCGTCTTTTTTCCATTTCCAAGAAAGCGGTTGGAAATGTCCTGGTAATGAAAGACAACATTCCGACGTAGATGGGATGTCCAGCAAGAGGAACTCCTGGGGCTGAGGGAGATGTCCGCATGAAAAACCTTGTGAGGTAGAATGCTGTTGCAATGGGTGAGAGAATTATAAAAAACGTGCACAGGCTCTGAACCGGTTCTATTGTATAGGTTCGATTCCACACTCACGGAGGACACTCCAGGAAGGAGTTGATGTTCATATACACAGCATGGACCTCAAGAATCTCAGAATTTCTGGATGCTGTAATCCATCCCTGTTTCCTGTTGAACATATGCAATGGCCCAGATCTGACTTGCATACACAATACAGATACCATTTGTTGTCCAATTAATTAAGGAAGACGAAAAATCAAAGGATTGTACATGTTTATTAGTAGACAGGAACCGCCTGGGCAGAGGCACTGTAATGAAAAAGAGGACCAGAGAGCAAGAGCATAACGGAGCCAAAAGGAAAAGACAGAGAGAGCAGACCTGGGGGTGTACACATTTGAAGAAAGCATGCTGTTCACCTCGCACAACATCTTGAGCATCACAAAGCTCACAGGTAGGAGACACATTGTCATTCCGAGTAGCTTGCTCAACTTTGAGAGTATGGCTTCTTGATCTTCAAGTTGCCACACTGCGCACGATGTGTCAGGGCAAATCCAGGTACACATACTAGGGTAGAATATAAGGGGGATATATAAGGTGCGCATTCCTGGTTAAGAAAGCACACCAGTGATGATCAGTGAAGTTTTTACTGTTTAGGTCTAATGTAATTGTCTCCAACAAGCAAGATGACGGGACCAAATCTGGCTCAAACCCAGAGGGTTGCCTGGCCGTGTTTTCTGTTGGAAACCATGAGCATGATGTAAGCCATTCATAGCGAATGATAGATGTGAAGTCCAGCAGGAAGGATTTCTGGAATGGAGGTCAATCTTAGCATGGAAAAGCATTTGGAGAAGAGGGATGTTGCAAAGGGTAAGGAATATGAAGACACACAGTGGCTCTAAACCAGTTGAATTGAATAGGCTCTATCCCACACTCGCATAGCCATGAAGGAGAGGAACTGACTCCCAAAATGAATAAATCTCAATAGCCATTTTTGAATGCAGTTGTCCATCTCATGACCTTGTTGAAGATGGGGGGTTGCCCAGATCTGACTGGCATACATGCCTGCCGGGATGGTTAGAATGGTTACAGTTGAGCAGGCCGAGCAGTCAAACTACCTGGCTGGAGCTCAAACCCCTTTGTAACCATTGTAACCATAACACTTCAGCCCAGCACATCAACCGCTGCATTTGCAAACATTTTAAATGCAATCAATACAATGGTCAATACAAGCCTCACAGCAACAACACAGTGAAGTGTGCAAACAATTTCAAGGCGCTGAGATCACCCTCCACACATCATGATTCCTTCTAGGTGTGGGTGTGACTATCTATACTGCCCATACCCTGGATAAAGTAAAACAACTAGGGATTAACCCGCAAAGGTCTGCCAAGCTTGCACGAAAGCTCCATGCCCACTCTGTGCAATATGCGTACAAACTTACCTCAACCAGACATACCATTGAAATCAAAAATACGCAACATTACTCTGGTGCCAGTGGGGCTGCATGCTTCCAGAAACCCACCAGACCCACACACCATTGAAATCAAAAATACGCAACATTACTCTGGTGCCGGTGGGGCTGCATGCTTCCAGAAACCCACCAGACCCACACTAGATTCCCTCTTACCCTGAAATGAGGGAGACTCACGGCTCTTGGAGCCAAAGTGTCTCCTCTACCTTAATTGATGTAGGGAGTGATCTCACTGCCTACGTAGTTTTTTCTTTTCTTTTCTACAATGGTCAGAGCTTTTGGAATCATCAAGCTTGATAAAAATGTTGTATCGCTCTCCACAACGAAGAATGATCTTCACCCTCAGCTGCTCATAAGTCCTTGGTCATGAAGAACACTGTGCATGTCGGTGTGTGTATCTGTCTCACGGCGCGGTACTTTAAGCGGCTGTAGAATGTAGCTGCTGCACTGCATGCAGTGACAAGGGACAGGCTTGCACAGCCCTGCAATGTAAGCGGTAGCAGTGCACGCAGTGAATCCCGGCTGGGCAAGGGGAGAATGTAAAGGGGTTCATTTTGCAGGCGGAATGTGGAGGGCTGCGGCTGGAAAATTCTGAGACTTAAGCCCTAGGCCAGGTGTAAGTCCATAAGCCAGAGCCCTCCAAGCCTCTGGATGCAGTGCGGAACAAGATAGAACAGTCTATGTTCAAATGTTTCTGTTTCCAACACAGGCAAGGTTCATAAATTGTGGCTACACTTCAATGCACAAAGCAAAAGCAGTGTTGATGGACAGGCTTGTCACGCAGCCGTGCTATGGGATAATGTGCTGTGCTTTGTGCCCTGCCTTTGCTGACTACCAACCTTGCATGTGCACTGCAATGCTGAGGGATGCAGTCCAGGACAGCACGGTACAATTCAGGACAGGCAGCGGCATGTAATGGTGCTTACTTTCAGCTTTCTGCACTCAGGTGCACCCTTTTCTGCCTTTCTTTTGTAAGGGAAATTCTGATTGGCTGCTTGGCTGAAACAGTAGAAATATATCATTTTCTTGATTGAGAGAAATCATAATTTGATTGCTTGGCTGAAACAATTGCCATATCAACGGTTGTTGAACCTGCGGCACAAGAGTTCACCAAAAGGTGTGTGTACCCCATGCTCAGAAACAGGGGAACCGATTTAGGGGGCGCGGATGTGCACTGAAATGCAAGCATGCAACAGCAGGCCTGAGAGCTAAAAGACGCACTCAGTGAGAGTCGTCCATGAGACATTGAGTGGGCATGTTCCCTTGATGACCTCACACAGGCTCGAGCTTTCCCTTTCCCTATCGATGTAAAGGTGTGACAACTGCCTACACCCTATCGATGTAAGGGTGTAAGGTGTAGGTGGAGTGGGAGAAGGTAGCAAGGGGGTTTGCTGCTGCAGCTCAAGCAACAAGTTGAGCACAGTGTCAAATGAGCACATAGCGGCGTATCAGGAGGCACGAAAGCAGGTCTGAGGAAGCACAAAAGCAGGTCAAGTGCGGGAGCAGTGCGTGCAGGTGGACTTTTGAAAAGTGCCAGAAGTGGACAACTCCCCTTTCTCTGGACATGCTCTTTCCCGGTTTTCTTTCTCAAATCATGCCAACCATTATGTACATACAATCTCAGAAGGGGCCAACTAAGGCCTAGCGTTACCTGTCTTTTTGCATGCTCCCTGCATAAGTGCGCCCTAACTGGGAATTTAAAACCTTTTCTGCAATACTAAGTTTCAAAATTCCCAGTTGGAGCGCACATGCCTAATTAGCCTCGGCGCAAACCCTACTTTTCACCACCAAAGTTCTATATCTGACCACCCACTGCACTTACTTGGGTGCTTTTCAGTGATTTGGAGTCCTTGTAACAAAAGGATAGTGTTGCAAGAAAACATGGAGTGGAAAGACCTAGTGGTTGGTGTTATGTGGCGATTTCAGCCATTTGCCCATAAAAAGCACCGAATTAAGGTTTATGTGCACCATGTGAGCTTTAGCCCAATCTATCTAAGAACACAGGGCGACTTACACAAATCTGAGCATATGCTCGGGCCCGGGTAGCTTGTAGCGCTTGCTACAATTTAGAGCTAAAATTGTCCCAATCAGATGAAGTGACTGTGGGTGGGTGCACTTTTAATACAAACAAGGAGCATCTCTGGGCACATGCTTAGCTGACCCCCTCTGATAGAATTTATGACTTCCACTCAACTTACTTCCACCAAAAATGATGGAAACCAGGGTACCCCAGATCACTCTCCTTGCCTCCAATCCCAAAAATGGCCCGTAGCACCACCTTGGAACATTTTAAATCCTAGAAATATTCAAAATAAAGGTGTCAACATATGATTTTTGGCGTCCTCTTTGGCATCTTTTTTTTGCTGGATTTCTTCTGAGGGAAATGACCGAAATTTTGTATGTCACTAAACATGGGTCTTTTGACTCCATTTCTTTTGAAATGATATTTGTTTGGTACAGGGACTTCAAATGACTAATCACCCAGTTTGGTGCAGTGGGTGGTCTGGAATGGAGATCTGGTGGTCAAGTAGGGTTCATGCCGCAGCTAATTTAGCAGCTGTGCCCCAATTTTGGCTCTGCTCTCGCGTTGCAACTGAACTTGACTGTGGCCAAGGTTGGGGCGCGCCTCTGTTGGGAGCATATGTAGACAAGATGAATGTTTGAGGCGGTATAGTTGTCTTCCGCTGGAAAAGTGTGAGAGGGTATGTGCTGAGCAGGCCTTCATTGTATAGGAGCGGTGTACGTAGTTGACTTCATGGGCTTTCAGAAGCCCATGAGCAGTGTGCAGCAGCATGCAGGAGCTGTGTGCAGCCTGCACATGCAATGCTCACTTTGCACCTCTCAAGTTTTGTTGATTGCGCCCACGGGAATGTGCGGGACACACAAGAATAATTACTGAGGGGGGTGTGGGATTAAGCCAGCAATCATGGAATGATTGTTCTTTTTAGGGGTGCGTGACAATTACGCGTATGTATGGTAACTATTCATTTGTTTCTTGACTTGAGCAGGCACACTGGGACATGTGTTCATTTGCTGTCTTCCTTCCACTGGGCCTGCTTCAGCTCATCCCCTTCCCACATTTCCCTGACCACTGATCTCATGCAGCCGCACCTGCTCTTGGGCGTAGACCTCCAGCGCGTGCATGAGCTTCGAGCCCAACCCCAGACCTCGGCAGCGGCGAGTGACCTGGAATCGTTGGAAGGATGGGGTTGCTTGTTGCAATGCACGCTTGGACTTTGAGCCCACCCCCAGACCTCAGCAGCGCTGAGTGACCTGAATTAATTGATGTGCTGTAGTTCAATGGACTGAACTTAGGTTGCCAGTCCCATTTGGAGGAACCTCAGCAGCACGAAGCAACCAATCATCAATCAATACAATCATGCTTCAGGAAGCATGATTGCGAGAGTGACGAGGATGAAACCTACAGTCACGTTGGGCAACCTGAGAGGTGCACGGCAGCAAGACGATGCCTGCTGTCTTGTGGGCACTGCGCAAATTGAAGCTGACAGGCCTGAACCACGAGTGCCTTTGACACTAGCAGAAGAAACAAGACCAATGCCTGTGGCAAAACGTGAGGCGCCCATGCAATCATACTCCTTGCACGCTGTTCCCATGGTTTGCAGACAGATTAAATAAAAAGAATAGGCTGCCTGATTTGAAAATTTAAAGAGAAGGATGCAGGGCGGGAGGCAGGATCTTGCATAGATGCAGCTTCAAGGTTGCGACAAAAACTCGTGGATTTCAGAACCACACACTCCTGCTTCACATCTACCTGCAGTACATACTGGATTTTATAGGTGGCAGGCTCTATTCCCACCTACCGCCAAGTGGTGAATGGACCCATGCTTTGCACCTGAGCTCGACTCCTCCGCTCGTTGATGCTGCTCTTGCTGCTGCTGCTGCTGCTGCTGCTGCTGGGCACCCCCCTTGCTTGTCCCTCTTCCCTCCTCTCCACTGCCCCTACTCTCCTCTTCTGCCCCTCCAACAAACTTTCGCACCTCCCCTCCCCCGTTCAAATCCACCCCCACACCCCCAAGGATTTGGCCGGCTTTGCACCCTTGCAGGGCGCCTTGCAGATCACCCTCCTCAGCCACTGCTACCCAGAATGCCTTATGTGCCGGCTGCAGCCAGTGCGTCTCCACGTCACGCAGCCCCGACTTCCTGCAATGTCCAAAGAGCACACACACACACACACATACACACACAGGAGCAGAGCTCAGGCAGGCAACCCAAGCTCTGAACAGATGCAACCGTACACAAGCAGAGGCGGCACTGAGACACTGGGGAGCCGGCAATATCCCCTCCCAGCTCGGGCGACAAAAACACATTTTTCACAGCACTTTCTCTGCATCATCTTCTACAAATGCGCTCCTGCATATACACATGCACGCCTTCTTAAGGTGCAAGAAACATGAAAATAACATAGGGAAGATGAGATGATGGATGATTCACAGGTAGCTTAAGCAGACAGCGTCAGAAACAATACGCCCATCTCACCTTATAAACCGAAAATACGCGTACACAAAGGCCAAAGCGTACTGCATGGACATGCAGGCAGCGGTACAACATTTGTCTGTGGAATGCTTCTGATGGTGAGTGAAGTGGAATTGGCTTGTCGAGTGTCGGTATGAGCACAATAAGGTGGTCTCATGCCTACAAACCAGCACATGCACATCCTGCAACACACATACTCCTTGGAGACTGAGGAGACCAATGCACACTTCTTTTGCTACAAACAAGCGCATGGCAGAGCAGTGTTGTGTTGTGTTGTGTTCCGCATACCAAGCAATGCTCACATCAGTATGAGGACGCTACATGAATGCTGGCATGATGATGCAAGGCCCTTGGCATGATGGCATGATGGCATGATGACGCTACATGAATGCTGGCATGATGATGCAAGGCCCTTCCAAAAGGGCTCACGTGAGGTCCACAAGTTGGTTTGGCCTTCCCCTCACACCGCAACATAGGATTTCAAATCGTGTAGCATCCTATGCTTGCTGAAAGGTCCTTGCACAGTTCCATCCCTATGCCTGAGCTACGCTTACAGTCTCCTGCATGCTTCACAAGTACAAGGGTGGGTATCCCTCACCTGGGCTGGTTTGATTACTCGGAGCCCGCACTGATACTCAAAGGGCCTGAACTGGCACCGCAGGCATTTTTTTGCAGGTGACACTGCTCTCATTTCCCAAAGCTTTCATTCCCCCTCAGAGAACACATTGCCTTTCCTTGTTCTCCCTATCCAAGGAGCCCGTGTGGGCTTGGTTCATCTCAGTTGCGGTTGCATAACAATAGCCCCAAACTCCAAATCATGCCTGAATCCTCATGGTCTGACATCTGCTCCTGCCCAGCAAGGCTTTACCTCACACCTGAAGTGGGTAGGCACACAGGTAGGCAGCGCCGACGACGACAGCCACCCATCCCAGCATGGACAGCTGGACAGCACACCAACCAGCATGGATGAGGTTTGTCTGTTATCTGGAGCTCAATCAGCAGCTGAGCTGATCGCATATACGTATGACACAGCAACAAGGTTAAAGAAGAAAGAAGAGCTTGGAGATGGCAATGCTACGCATGCCATTCAACAGGCAGATTGCTTCCTTGTACACCTGCCTGAACCAGAAAGCCATTTCAAGCCTGTGTGTGTGTGTGTGTGTGTGTGTGTGTGTGTGTGTGTGTGTGCGCGTGCGTGCGTGTGTGTGTGTGTGTGTGTGTGTGTGTGTGTGTGTGTGTGTGTGTGTGTGTGTGTGTGTGTGTGTGTGCGCGCGCGCGCGCGCATGTGCGTGTTGTTTGTAAGCACTCAGCCTTCGTGATAATTCCCTCTCTGAAGTTCATTCAGTTCCACTCAACTGAGTTTCCTTCTCACCTGCAGCCCCAGGAGCTGCGTCAGATAAGGCTCCATGGGCACTGGCGCCAGCAGCAGCAAGCGTACCAGGGCTTGTGCTAAGCGGCTGCAGGCAGCGTGTGCACTGCCAGCCCCAGCCTTGGCTACTGCTGCTGCTTGTGCACACATGGGCGCACCCAGCACTTTCCACATGCGTGCAGGGACCGTGCCCATGATGTTGTCCATGACTGGAGCTACTGAAAGCACGTGCTGCAGCCAGCTGGGGGGCCACGGGGGCAAGGAGGCCGCTGCAGCTTGGTGCCAGTTGACCGGAGAGGCTACAGGCGGGGTATAGGGGGCAGAATCAGCAAGCTTGTAAAGGAAAAAACTAAAAAGGCAGAAAAAATTCAACCTTCGCCAATGAAAGAAAAGGAGACACATTGTCATGAAAGAGCTATGAGTCCCCTCCACCACAAAGCTTAAGACCAGAGAGGGCTGGTGGGGACCTGGAGGTTTATTGGAAGCGAAAGCTTACAGGTTGGCGACGTTGGTGTTATGCTGCACGTGTTGCATGCTCATTTGCAGTATTGCCATGCACTCGCACAGAGCTGACGCAACTTGTGCACAAACACACAACTTTTGAGGCAGCACTGCGAGGGCACAACATGTGGAGCTGTGGTGGACTAGTGTTCACACTTGTGCACAGATGCAAGGAGGGTTGCAGGAACCCTCAGCCCCGAGTGTAAGCGCAGTGGGGTGTCTTGCAGTAGTGTTTAACATGAGGCAGTCCCCTTCGTGGCTACCACACAATGTCCAACGAATTGGGAATCTTCAGAAACATATGTAGAAGCTCTTTTCAGGTTTGTTTGCTGTACACTCCTACTGCTCGCTCCTTTTGAGGGCAGCTGGTTTGACAAGAACTCGCTGTGAAAGTGTTTTAAGAACATGTTACCCTTCCCAACCCACAGGGAAAAGCGTGCAAGCATGCGTGTGTCACAGAAATCAAAAGCACCACAGGCGCCTTGCTTCAATTGCTTGAATTGCTTTCGTTGCTTCAGTAAATTGTGATAGATTACAACTCAGCTAAGACATGCTTCCTTTAAGGAATCACCTTTAATGATAAGAAGTTTGACCTACTATGCAGCCCTTGTTCGTGCTCACCAGGGTGGGTGGAATTCAGCAAAAGAAAGGCCAGCAAACCAACCAGGACTGCCTTAATCCGCTGCCGCTTCCACCAGTTCCGACTGTGCTCCTGGAGCGTCATGTCCCACCCCAGCATCCACACCCAGTACATGGCATCCTGCAAATCACGAAGCGGCGTGTGAATGTGCGAACATTGACTCTCATGCAAAGCCTACACTATGTTAAGTTGTGTGCCCTAGCCAATGGCAAGGAACCACACGAGACAACACGGAGTGTATTACTAGTTTGAGGTTTAGCTCATTTGAGCTAAACCAGGTTGCAGAAGTCATGTTTATCTGCCGCACTTTCCAGCAAAAGGAAAACATGCTGGGCTCCTCCTTCCATACTTAGTAGAATAAGCGATTTGTGCAAGCGCGCACCTGTGGCGCAATACCTGCTTGAAGGTCTGCAACACAAACCCAATGTACATAGAGCACACACAACACACACACAGACCTCACCTGGTCTTCCCTCAGCAAGGGCCTGACTCTCATTGTTTGAGTGTACTTTGTTTATTTAGGACATGACTCTCATGTCTCAATTGTGCTGTGTATGCTACGTGTATGCTATGTGTATGCTATCGCAAGTGATAATATGTACTTCGATTTGTTCAAATTCAAAGTTTACATCCTATAGTCATCTCTCGTCGCAAACTGTTGGCTGCTGAAATATCTTACGATTTTTCATGCACACGAGCCATCGCGGCAATACCGCACAATAAAATAATGGCATTTCAAAAGAAACGCCAGTGTGTTATTTTTGACGAAAGGATTCTGGTGCAGGGCATGTCAAGTTGAGTGTTGTATGTGAGGCTCCTGTGCCACAGGCCCACACACCATGCCTGATGTGGAAAGAGGAGGAAAGTCTGTGGAGTTCTCTCCTCGCTTGGTGCATGGGGCTTCTGATCCGGGAGAGGCATGGAGGTCTCAGACCAGCAATAGTAGTAATGCTGGGAGGAGGCGTCCGTGCAGGAGAGAAGGAGGATTCACAATGAAGCGCCTGAGCCTAGTATTTTCTCAACCAAGTGAGTTGCTGTGATTATATATGTGCTCACATGTGAACCTGTCTTGCTTGTTCGTAAATGTTCGAAGGCAAGCAGCTTGCACAAGGCGTGCACATTTGAAGCACGTTGTCCGTGGCAGTATGGTTATCCATGGTTTGTACAGCTGTTTTAATGTAGACAACAGCACCGGTCATCAGCTGGAAGCCAGGCTTCCGGTATGTTTGTTTTGTTTGCTCCGTACACAGACAACCTGTGTGCTCCGGAGTCCGTCTCCCCTATGCTTACATCCTGTGCATCCTTCAGGTGTTTTCCCTGCTGTATCACTGCAGGTGTGGAAGGGGAGTACTTGTGCCAAGTTGCAAGGTGGGTGTGGAGGTTCTGACTTATGGACTTCTGCCACAGCCTGAAGGCTTTTGTGTGGCTCACCTACCCACACTACTCCCGACAGCACGACAGTCCTCTTCTCTGCTGGAAATCTTGTGCTTACCTTTTGTAATAACGGGCGTACTCGTTGCTCTTACAGGTCACGGTGGCCGGTGCTAATGTTCATCTTCGCTTTCGACGTGGCGTGCTACTTCTTCCGCTTCTTGGTCAAATTGATGCGTGCCACGGAAGGTACGTTCTGGTCATGCTTAGGCGATGACGTATCAGATACTTGTCCCAGCGTGGCACGTTGCTTGACGCACCCACCTTGGAGTCTTGACTTCAGGGTGACACATGTGCACGCGCGCGCACACACACACACACATACATACACACACATATACACACAGAAACACAGAAAAACAAATACACGCACACACACACACGCACACACACATACACACACACAGCCATGTATGCACCATGAATGCACACACACACACACACACACACACACACACACACACACACACACACACACACACACACACACACACACACACACACACATACATACACACACGCACGCACTTGCACACACATACATGCACACGCACGCATGCACACACACACACGCACGCAGTCGCACACACACGCGCACATGCACGCACACAAATACACACGCGCACACTCATGCACGCACCATGAATGCACACATACGCGCGCGCGCGCGCACACACACACACACACACACACACACACACACACACACACACCACGCGCGCGCTTGAACGCTAGGACGCATTCGCGCGCACTCTTACATACACACACAACACGCACGCGCCCAAACATCACTGTACACTGTAGCACTCCTTGTTACGCTTTCCTCCATCTGCTACTTCCCATTACAGGAGGCAACATCAGCCTGGCAATCTCCATGAGTGAAGTGGGTGAGATGGGGCCACAGCTGGCGAACATGGCACTGCTGTACTTGTTCATCGGCCTTCTCAACCGCAGATCACGCAGGCTTGGGGATGCCGCTGCCAGACAGGTGAGTGCACTATCTGCAACACGCATTCCAAGGCAAAGTAGTGTAAAGTTAGCAATAGGGGTGGACAGGCCCTGGAGATGGAGGAAGGCTCGATCGTTAAGAGTTGAACTCCTGGACTGTGGCACTGCATACTTCTTTCGCCAACATTGTAAGCATCAAGAACATGGAAAACGTGGTATTAACCAGGCCATTTTACTACATGAAGACAGTACCTGTTAGGGTTGTGTGTGTTTGTGTGTGCGCGCGTGTGCGTGTGCGTTTGCGTGCAGGTGCAAGCTCTTTTGAGTAAACAGGAGAACAGCTAAAATCAATGAGTCCAGAGGACAATGTGCAGTCATCCCCTCAAACGGCCCCCCCAACCAGTCTCACTTATCTGTTCATGCCTGTAACAAGCCCCCTGCATTCTCTGAGCATGCCAAACATGGTCTAATGTCTCTTGCATCTAGTTTCGCTGAAAAGTGGGCATGTGGAGGTGTTCTGTGCGGCTCTGGGGCTGTTTTGCACCCATTTCGGCAGGAAAAGCTGGATTCAAACTTTCACCAAATGACCAGCACTCCTAAACTTAGGTCGTCTGATCATGCTGCGGTGTCAGTTTTTGCGGGGGGCATTGGGGGAGCGTGCTGGTGGGCAGACCGGGACAGCTGCGCAAGCTGATGCAGAAGTGACGTCGCTTTGCAACCTCTACATACAGTGACAAGCTGAACATATCCCCGAATGCTGCCCAATATGATGCGTCTACCAAAGTTTATATGAGGCCAAACAGTGGCCTGTGTGGAAAGTGGTGTGCGTCCAACGATTTGAGAAAATGTTTCAGAAAAGCATTTCATAAAATTTCAGGTGCTGGACTGAACTTCCCATCCAGAGCAAAGTGAGCCAAATTGTGCCCCTACAGTCCCTAGATATTTGTTGTGTTGGGCAGCACCTTTGACGCAAAGTTGGGTGTGGGAATTTCTGTGCTTGCAAGTGTGGGACAAAATTACAGGCATTCTGAAAAATTCCACTTTGAAACTTCCCTGCCACCCATCCCCTACACCTCCCCCACCCTCTTTGCACCTACTTGTTTAGCAAATAGCTGTCCAATGCACCCTTCAGGTCCTGGAATGGTGCAGAGGGTGCTGAAAGGTGGTCAAAAGCGTTCAGTGTGAGAGCATGGCCTGACTAAGTTTGGTCTTCTTGTGGACACGCGATTTGGCACCCTGGGGGAGATTTTAAACTAGTTTCGCTGTGATGATTGATTTCACTGCCTCTTCATTACCTGCACATGTTGCCCATGGCAAAGCAGTCCATCCCCTCATTCATTCAAGTAGACGAGTATGGCGGTGCTCACCTCATCTGGTGGCTTATCGGGTAGGGGATACCTAGAACTGAGGCACCGTGTTTCCCCTCCACGAAGGAAGAGGAAAGGATAAAAAAGTGGTTCACTTCCAGCAGCCTGGGCACAATTCAGGTACAATATCTCGCATGGTGTGGGCATGTTTCACCACAATCCATGTGTTCACACTGTCTGTCCATCCATTCCATTACACCCTCAGAAATGTGGCAATGTATGTGGGTACTTATGGACGCTATGCCACAGGGCTCGTATTCCCCCGTGTTGTATTCCCAGGAGGAGATGCTCCTGTCAGCTTGCATGGCCATGGCCATCTGCAACCTGCTGGCCAGCTTGTCCCAGGAGAACTCACAGGTACGCCTCAAGAGTGTGCGGCATGAACCTCCTCTGTGTGTGTGTGTGTGTGTGTGTGAGCGCGCGCTGCAACATGGCTGCTAACATGATATTCCATGAGCGATTGTACCCGCCCACGTTGATTCCATGCGCTCTGGCGAGGGGCATGTGTGCAGAGGCAAATTGCATCTCGGTGTGAGTTGAAGCAAGGTTGTCACATCAGGTGTAAGCGCAGATCCCAGGATTAGGGCCAGATGTGCAGGACTCTGGGAGGCTGTGCTCAGCAGTTATGGTGCCTTTAACAGCTGCCATGGAAAGGGTACATGGAGAGGGCCTGGATGGGGGATGTCCTGTTGTGTTTGGACGACCGACCGATCAACTGAGTCCACACCTTGACAATGTGGTCCTTACTAGGGTTTGCCAATGCCGCATTGAAGAGCTGGATATCGCCCTTTTCTGCGGGAGAAGTATGGAATCTATGGCGTATTTGTATGCAGCTGGTCTACCCTACTTGTCACCTGTGCATCACCCATGCACGCTGGCCCCTGCACGACCTGTGCATCGCCCTGCATCCCCCCTCCCCTGCATCACTCAGCACCCCT
The DNA here is from genome assembly GCA_914767535.2 of Dunaliella primolecta. Lineage (NCBI taxonomy): Eukaryota > Viridiplantae > Chlorophyta > Chlorophyceae > Chlamydomonadales > Dunaliellaceae > Dunaliella > Dunaliella primolecta. The sequence goes on from OU611764.1 coordinate 7,203,258, forward strand.
GCATCACCCCTGCATCACCCCTGCATCACTCAGCACCCCTGCACCCCTGCATCACCTGTTTATAATTTTGTAGGTTGTGCACCATCTTTACCCCTGCTTCACCCTGCATGACCCTGCCCCTGCATCACTCAGCCCCTGTCTTACCCTGCGTCTCACCTGTGCTCGCTGGCCCTCTCTGAAGTGCAAGAGACGCTGCACCCTCACCCTCTGGGTATAGCCCAGCAATGCAAACGAAGCTGGTGCACTTTTCCTCGCCCTCCCTGCTTCCGCAATGAGCCACTGTTACGTGCTCGCTTGCTTGGGTGCTCTTACACACAGGACTACGTGTACGTGGCATACTTCCTCATCTGCACCTCCACCTTTTTGAAGATCCGCTGGTGGGTGGGCACGCTGGTACTGCTGGCGCCCATGCTGATGGCAGACCTGTGGCACCGAGATCATGAGCGCAAGGTGCGTGAGAGCTGGAGAGCAGGAGAGGGTGGTGAAAGGTGAGAAATGGGAAGGGTTGGGGAATGCTTAAGGCAGACCTTTGGCTCCGACGAGACTAAAAGTACAAGGTGCACGATAGGTTGAGAGTGGGAGGGGGAAGGGAAAGGGATTGGGAACGCTAGTGGGTGGGCACGCTGGTGCTGCTGGTGCCCATGCTGGTGGTGGACCTCTGGCACCAAAACCTTATGCGCAAGGTGTGGAAGAGCTAGAGAGCGAGAGAGGTGGGTAAAGGGGGGAAAGGGAGAGGGAGGGGGGGGGGGGGGGAGTGGGATGAACAAGGGGGGGTAGTGAGACAGTGTGTCATGCAGGGAGGGTGGCCGCAGGCCTTTCACTTTTAGTATTAGAGCCACAGAGATGGACCTTTTTGTGGAGGTGCCATGACTGTGAGGAGCTCTCAGGTTTCTTGGATGCTCTGCGCTATGGGCGTTGGTCCCCTGCATGTGCCTGTGTGGACACATTTGTGATGTGATCCCATGGACCTAGCTGCAAAGTTGTCTGCAGTCTAATTGTCTTCTGTAACAGACTCCCTTCTCCCATCTGCCAAAGGGGGTGGGTGGCTGCTGAGCCTGCTGTCTGCGCATGGAAGGTGCAGCTGTCGACAGTTCTCTCAGGTGCATTTCTTATAGATGTGCTTTCAGCTGCATGCAGGCCCTGTGCCTGGGACAAAGCACAGCATGCCCTGTTGCTGTGCATGCCACCATGCTCTCCCACTTGCAGATTGCTCGTAATGTGCACATCACACGCTGCGTGTGTTCTCCTCTCAGGTGCACACCTTGCCACACGACGCGCTGGTGCACATGGTGGTGGCCTGGGCTGTGGGCGGCCTCATGGCATACCTTGCAGGTGGGTGCTGCCAGCTGCTGTGGGATGTTTGTTTCTTTCAGGGCGCGGGGGCATGAGTCGTGTGGTCGTCGGCACATGGCATGGGATACCATTGAGGTGTCCGTGGTGCGAATGTTGTGCAGAGGCTGTGCTGGCATTTCGGGTGGTCGACACGCACACTTTTGTTGGGTCTGATCATGGTAGCCTTTTGCCACAGGTGGAACCGGTCATCATGTAGAGCAAACTGTGTGCCTACAAATCAGCCCTGGTTTGCTGGGACTGAGGAAACCTCGGGAGGTCTTCTCAGGAGCTCATCCATACGCAGCAGTGGGGGGTCTCATCAGTCGAAAAGCTTGAGCAGGATTTTGGCACTCACAAGGAGAGTGCTTTGCCTGCAGCTCCCTGGGTACTCTTACACTGCAGTCACCCACACAACACACACACACACACAGACACACTTAGAAGCCCGCACTCGCAATTGTCACGCACCGCAGAGTGGTACCGCCGCCAGATGTTTGCCAGCCAGCGCCTTGCGCAGTGCGCACATGACAAGGAGCTCCTGGAGGCACAGGCACGCATTAAAGCGCAGCGCGCTCTGGCTACAGCCCAAGCCCAGGCTGCGCAGCGCGCGGTGTCTGTGGCGCGTGAGAAGGTGCGCACTGTAGCTGTATGCTGCACGTGCTGCTGCACAGCAGGAGCATGAGGAGTATGGGAAGCTTGTGTTGTGCAGACGGGCTGCAAATCAGGCTCAGGGTTTTGGATCAAGGCAGGTTTGGAGGCGGCAGATGAAGCCTAGTATTATGGCAAGCGCTGTGGCAGGTGGCAGACGAAGCCAAGTGTTTCAGCAGGCAAAGCGGTATGGCAAGTCAAGCATTATGGCAAACACTATGGCAGGCGGCAGGCAAAGCCGAGTGTTATGGCAATTGTGCTAAGCCCAAACTCATGAGTGCATCTGAGTAAGAGGCATGCCATGAAGACGGAGTGCGCCTGCACCCCCACATGCCATGCCTTTTTGGTTCCCCTGCTGCACTGTAGTGGTGTTCAGGTCCTGAGGCGACTTTCACCAAATGAGTACAAAATTTGACAACAGGTTTACATTTGGTAAACATTAAGGGCTGCATACTTGGATTTTTAAAAATTGGCCCAGGGGGTGATCTGAGTGCCCCAGAAATTGATATCACACCCCAGATCGCACTCCTCCTGCAATAGCAGACCTGGAACTGGTCCAATCGTGACAGCTATTGCACTAGTGGGTGAGTGAGATCAAAGCCTATGTATTGATGTGCTAATCTGGGAAAACTGGTGCCAAATAGGCTGACTGCGCCTGGAAATGTCAAAATTTTAGTCATTTTTGGCCAATGCCACACACAAGAAGCCCCAGAAAAGACGGGCAAACCAATTACCAGGTCAGTAAATTGGCATAGCTGCTTTTAATATTATAACAAGGGTAGCAGGAGAAAAACAGGATGAAAATGTGGCCTTCGGGGCTAATGCTTGCCAGAAACGTGGTAAAAAATGCCAAAAAATGCACGTTTGAGCCCACCCCTGACCAACCATGCAATATGTTTTGGTCATTTCTGTTGCAAACCTATTCTTTTGTCACAAGGTATCCAATGGTGTGCTGCTTGACCGAAACGGACAACTTTCAGAATGACCCCCTTTTTGGGGTGCTCATTTGCCTAAGTGCTGACACTGACAATGGGTTTTGGTGCATAAGGGGCCCTCAGGGTGGTTGTTTCGGCACGAAACTCGGCGTGGGGGTCCAGAATGGTGTTATGAAGGGGCTGTGCGTGGGAAACTGGGAACGCGCAGGTGCGTGGGTGACCTGCTGGGGGAAACATGCCCATTTTTAGGGGTAAATGCATGTAGGGGGTGGTAGCATGCTGAAGGTGTGTTCCAAGCCCTGCCAAAGCGAAAATCTGGCCATACCTTCATATGATAGAGATGTTCAACTAGGAGGAGTAGCATCAGCCGATGCTGGGCGATGCAGCAGGCCCGGTTAAAAACGTAAGAGCCATTTACATGCCCTTGTTTGGGCACACCACCATGCGCAGCTCCCTTGCCCTTGCATGCCACCCCCTGAAAACCTTCCCAGACCTCACAGGTACCCAAAGCAGCCCTGCTACACAGGGCCTGCAAGGTTTGGGGCAGCGCATGGTCAGCTGTCCAGCGTTTTGCATTTTGGTGATGGGGCATGCAGGGGGTGTGTCAGGTGGCCTGCAGTGGTGCTCCCAAGCTCCAAATGCATGCATTTTGACCTTATTGACTCTTGCTGATGCTCCTCGAGTGCTGGAGTGCACTGGGCAGGCCAGCTGGGGGTGCATGCGTGTGACGTACCCCTTGCCACCCACACAGCATGTCCACAGCACGCAGCTGCAGT